>LPNX010032330.1:1597-36432 GCA_001517045.1 Pseudotsuga menziesii
TTTTGATTTATTCCATAACCACCCCTAAAAGTCAAAAATTTTAACATCGGTGCTATTAGGGGCGGTTTTGTAAAGACCGCCACCAAATCCAAAACTGCCTCTAAAAGTGACTTATGGAAGCAGAAGACAACCGCCCCTAAATGTCAAAATTGTTGTTATGTGTGTTCGAGGAATATACCCTAAGATATAATTCCATGTGTGATTCATCCAGTTCTACATACCCATATCCTTGAAACTTCTAGCATGGAATATCCCTATTAGGGCATGTTCAATATAATAGATCACCTTTTCTTTTAAAATCTTAGGGTTGACAACAACCTTCATCTCTTCTGATTGCTTTGTAATACAACGAGGTCTATGCTTCCTACAACGGGATTTCGACTAGTTTTCTGAATCCATCATGCCATCTAAAAAGTGTATGTGTCACATTTCACCAAAAACATGGCCCTTATAGTAATATCTTTAGTTGATCCTCCTTTGAATTGAAAACAAAGGTCATGTACCCTCTGGCCCCAGCATGTGTTTGAGGAGTATACCCTAGGATATGGTTCTATGTGCGATATGCCAAGTTCTACAAATCCATATCCTTAAACCTTCTGGCATGGATTCTCCTGATTAAGTCATATTTAATTTAATAGATCACCTCTTCTTTAAAAATCTTGGGGTCAATGACAACCTTCATCTCTTTTGATTAGTTTGCAATACAATGGGGCATGTGTTTCCTGCAATGGGATTTCAACTAGTTTTGTTTTTTGTCCTTTACGAGTAGAAGGTTAACATGTGAAGGGTTGGGGGACTACAGTTGAAGGGGATATAGTACATTTGTAACAAAAGGAGATTATCGAAGGAGGTGGGCTGGAGAGACTAATTCATCTCCGAAAATGTGGGGAGTAAATATGGGAGGAGGTTGGGAGGAGCCGATAGGGATGAATAGTGATGGGTAGGATCATTGTTTTTGTTGCAAGGAATGTAGAGATCTACTGTAGTACCTTCTTTAATTTTCCCAAGGCCATCATTATCTTGAACTAGGGAAGTAGGTTGAGTGAGATCGTGTTATTTCCTCAAGGAAAATTTTGATTTCCTGATTTGTATCCCAATCTTCATTTCTTGGAGCTTCATCATTCCAAATTCACCAATCAACATACATGTACATGTACATATAAAGGAAGAAGTAAGTGTAAAGGTTATTGGTAAATTTTAATCATAAAGGAGAAGTAAAAGTTACAAAGAATTCTCAAATCATTTATTAAAAACGAAATTCATATAAAATCACCTAAAAATAGTTTTTCCTATTTGAACTTTATTTTCTTACACACTTGGTGAATCCATATTTAATATTTAATATACACCTTATTAGAAGAAAGTAAGATTAAACACACAAAAACACATATATATATGAGCAGGTTCATAATTTACACCTATAAGAAGAAAATGACATGTTGGTAATTTTCTAACTCATAAAATTTATCACTTGACAATTTCATTCACTTAAATTTTGGCAATTTCTCTCACAACCACAAGTATAAAATATTAAAAAAAAGGTTAAAAAAATCAAATTGAATTTAAATTTCAAGCATTGCATGTATATACCATTATTATAATAAATGTGTGTTTGTGAGGTAACCAATTGCAAGCATAATACATAATTAGTTCCACGATAAATAATGTTGAGACCAACTCACATCATTTGCTAATTTGGCTTGAACTGGTGAACTACTCTTGGCATTCCTAGTAAGGATAGTCCTTTTGTAGATAGAGCTACTCTTTCTCTCTCACACATAGATGTGATTATCTACGAAAATAAATGTAAAGAAAAAATCAAGTATGAGTAAAATATACAAAAACATGCATGTGTTTGTGGCCTCAATGCATGTTTTTTTTAAAATATACATGACTTCAATGATCATTAAAAGATTACATGAACTAATAGTCACAAATTTGTTTGAAATGATTCGTGTGTTTTGTGTGTCCATTTTTTTACTTTGTCTTGCTCTGCAAAATCAATTTTGTTTATGTGATTTGTATGAAAATCATATAGGCTCAAGATTGACGAATGTGATCATTGTCTTGTGATGGTGAAATTACAATTAGTATGAGACTTGGGTTGTCACTGGATATGATTTTATTATAATTCCACTCTTTTATTAATAATTAATAATAAACAATTGAAATCTTAAAAGTTAAATTACAACCTACCCATTGGTTATTCTGGTTGAAATTCCACCCTTTTTTTCACGTGGTTCATGGCACTAGATATCGGTGCTCACTACGTCCATGGATAACCTTCCCGAAATTCGCGAGAGAACACACCGTGGCCGAGCATTTTTGGTATAGTGGGGGCTCGACAATAAGAGCATCTTATAGACCCATTTAAGGGCTCAACATGTCACTTACAAGGATTTGAACATGGGTGTGGAGGGTAACAATCATCCCTCTAGGGGAGGCAAGAGGGGGAGGGGTTCTCTTTGACCCCGATGAAGTTCAGGAATGGTCATAATCATGGGGTCTATGAGAAGAAACAAGCAACATAGCTGAAGCTTTAGCCCTATGGCAAGGCCTCTTTCAAGCTCGTGCTCATGGAATCTCTGAAATCATTGTAAGTGGGGACTCTAGGCTAATCATCCAAGCTCTGGTGACAAATTCCCTTCCTAATAAGAAGAAGTTGAGGAAAATAATTAAGAAAATTCAGACACTCTCAACCTAAATGGGACATTGTCCCCCTTTCTGGTCCCATAGGATCTCAGGCACGAAATTGAAGAGCTTGTTTTGTGGACTCGCTACATGGCGACAACCCTTAAATGATTCCCACATGCTAGCTTGTGGTAGACGGGCTCGTGCCAAGCTGCATGCGAGCCTCTTTCTCAGGGCCTATTTCTCAGGGCCTACAATACAAGCCATAAAGGGTCGACGTCATCTAGAGGGTTATTACATGAGTTCAGTTGCAATTTAACTATGTACATGCAGCCTCTTCCTTCCTCTCTCTCCCCCGTGTGGATCGTGTGATGAATACAACTCCAATTTTGGGGAAAATGGGTGCAGAAGGTGATATTAAAGGTTTTATTTTGGCAAACATTTTCCCAAGAACTATGGATTACTAGCTAGTTTGTTGGTCTTGAAAGGGTAGATGATCTGTTGTTCTCTGGTTTAGAAGGTTTGTCCTCATGGCCTCCAACTTAGAGTTGACTTCTCCAGCTAACCATCCCCCATCGTTTGAGGACGTGCTTCAGGGTATTCGTAGGAAGCTGAGAGCTCATAAGCATTACCTGTTGCGTCTTAATGAAGAAGGAGGTCGTCGCCTTGAACTTGTGGATAAAGAAATAATTCAAACTCGGGAGGACTTTGTTGATTCCCTCTCGCAGTCTGAATGGACAATGTTGGCTCTATTGGCAGATCTGGAGATTCATTTAGAAAGGTTGGAGTTGCAGGTTTCAAGGATGGAAATGAAGAGGGTCACCAGTCCAGCTGCATCTTCAAAGCCGACACATCAGAATCGTGGACACCATGGGAAGTAACTTCGATTTTCTTTGTCCCTGGGTCTTTTGAATTTTGCAATAGCCCTGTTATTCTCTCTATGTTCTATATTGGTTGTTAACGGTCTCAGTAGCACACTTAGTCAATTAGATTTTTGGTAGCTAGCTAAGTATGTTTATGTGTCTTCTCGACTATGTAATCAGGAAGTAGACTTGGATTTGTTGTAGACTCTTTAACAGTGGTTATACAACTGCTTTCCTAATATAATTTATATATGTTCGTGTTAAAAAAAACAATCATCCCTCCTAACCACCCAATCTACATCCAATGGATAATTGAAATCCACTCTTATCTTAACAATTAAATTTTAAGTAGCAGTCTAAATGTTAGACATTTTCAACATTTTCTAGTTTCCTTTTCTCTCTTTTTTTTTCACATAATACGATAGAAATTTTAGATAAATTCTTGAAAAACATATGATAGTTTTTAAACTTGCATAATCTTGGTTCCCTTGGGGTATTCAAGAATGTTGAATCCATTTATGCATTCAAAAAAGATTTGGACACTTCGAAATTCAGATTAACACACACACGAATTATGGTTAAAAATTGGTCGAAAAGTCTAAAACGTCTAACAAATAGACTACTCCATATTTTAATAATAAAATTTCCTCAATTTTTAAAAGCTTAAAAGACAAATATATTTAAGCATTTATTCAACTTTATAGTTTGAATTTCATGTTGAATAAGTACCAAGTTTGAATTTCATGTTTTTTTTTTTACAAAAACGGTTGAAGAACTTTTTATAAAAAATGAGTAATTAATTGTTACAATAGACTAGACACAGACTGCTCCCAGAGGAACACCAAGTCCGTGCCTCCTTGTGCTTCCTTTTCCATTTTATTTTTTTCATCCTCATTTCCTATTCTATGAGTGTTGTGACTCCTTATAAACTGCCCAAGAAGGAGGATACAAAAGCAGAACATTCCAAGGATGTAATGGATAGGTGCACTATAAAGGGATCCAATTTCTCTCGAAATCCTGTTGATCACATAATAGGTCTTTGCAATCTAGCCCCACTCCCTTATTGGCAATATTGTCTGCTTGTTTATTATTTTCTCCCAAAACATGAAGGAAGTTGATGGCTTTGTAATCATTTACCATGCATTTTAAAAGATGATGAGTCTTGGTAACTAGATTCTTTCAATTCCTCGTTAGTTTCCACACTTCCCCAATGACCATACATGAGTCACCGAAGACCATCAGTTCCTCAATGTCATCTTTCCTTGCCAGCTCCAATCCTTTTATTAATTCTAACCATTCTGCCCCATTATTAGTATTCTTGTCGATTCCCCAAGCGTACTCTTTCATCTTGGTTCCTTTAGAATTGAAGTAGAATCCCCTCACTCCTGCCATCCCCGGGTTGCCTTTCGAGGCACCATCAAAGAACAAAGAACTGCATCCCAGTTTCTTCCACCAGCTTTTGAACTCTTCCGAGTTCATTCTTATTTGCCAAGATTGCAAAATTGATTTTTTTTTGGGTTGAATCCATGGTAAATGTGGTGGGAGAACTAGCAATTCGGAGACCCAAACTCTTTCTTTTGTTGTCAGTGGTTCCTTACTGATGTTGTGCATACCCCTCGTGAATAAAAATTCCGCCCAAAGAGTTTTTGTAGCTGCTACAACTTTGCCCGGACTGTTTTTTTCCCCCTCGAAGATCTCCTTATTTCTCATTGTCCATATCTTCTAGCAAATATATCTTGGAAGAGCTTCTCAAGCCCTCAGAAAACCTGGTTTGTTGAAGAGTGATCACTGGTAGTAGTCCTTCTAGCAAGCAAATAGATCGTCCCAATTTGTTGGCAATGTCAATTCGAATTGCAGATCTTTGTAAGCTTGATGCCAAACCTCCCTGGAGAATTTGCATTCTAGAAAAAGGTGTTCGAGAGATTCCTCTGACTCTTTGCAGAGAATACATCTCAACGGGCCTTCCATTCCTCTTTTTCTCATGTTCTCTGTTGTTAGCATTTTGCAGTGGGATTGTATCCAAAAAATACGTTGATTTTGGGCATACCGTCTTTGTTCCAAATCTTCTTCCATTTCTTGGCATTGATGTAGCTATTATGATCACCGTCCATTGATCTGTAGCCTTCCTTCATTGTATAGCATCATGTTTTTCCTTAGCATCATTCATCCTTCAGCACGGGGTGGACAGTGATTGACATCACCGATTGAATTTCATGTCCAGTAACTACTAATCTGATAGAATCTTGCTATTATTATAGTGTAGTCTAAATATTATACGTTTTTCAACCTTTTCTGAGTATATTTTTGTCTTGTTTTGTTTGGAGACCGATTAGAAATATGTAAAAATTCTTAGAGTCAAATATATTAGCTATGAAAATTGCATAATCTGGATTCCATGGGGGTAATTGAGGGTGAATCTATTTATGAATTCAAAAACACAATTTGTAAAATTCCAAGTTTGAATTTTACCAAAAAATTAATCAAATTACAACCAAAATCCACTAAAAATTTCAAAACATAGAATAAATAAACAACTCTCTATGATATAATTTATTTTAAATTCCAATTCTCAATTATTAATTCTATATAATTTATTTTATAAATTGAATTGTTCTTATATAACTTAAACCTAATACCTTAATATTATTTTATTATTTTATTTTCAATTCCTCGACACATAATTCATTCCTTGTTCTCAATTGCTAGTTTTGAAAACAACAATTAATTAATTAATTAAATTCGCATAGTTTAAAAATAATAATAACAATTAATTATTAAAAAAATGAATTAACAAAATCCATAATTATTTATTTATTTTGTAAACACTATACATAAATGGCACATTTCATTGACTCTTATTTATAAGCACGTTTATCTATATATAAAATCGAAAACAAGTTACACTATTAAAAAAACTACCTTTTTTAACATATCAAGAAGAAGATTAAGGATCTTATTTTTTACATGTCGACAACAACGAGATTAAGGATCTTATCATTCGATAAATGTCAAAGGGTTTGAAGGGTTCGAAGAATGCATTTTTTTTATTCTTTAATAATAATAATATTAATATGGAAACCGATTATTATTGAAATTTAAAATAAATTTTATAAAAAAACTAATAATAAAAAATATTCAAACAAATTATAAAAAAGTAGTAAACAAATTACAATTAAATATTTATATATAGAACATGTAAAATTATCCTATTTGATTGAATAATGCATAAACTAAAATAACTTATAAATAATATTTAAATTTGATAAAGGTTTTATCGATATGGGTGGAAACCACTAGTTGACATGTGACGAACATGTAAGCAGTTGGGTGGTATTTAGACGTGTGGGCAAGCCAGATAATGGTTCAATTGAAGGAGGCTTAGGACTTAATGTTCATATTAATGACATTTAATTTTTTGGTCTTTCGAGAGGGAGATGGGATGGTGATCAGTACAGGGCTAATTCATTCCCGTGGGGTGTTGAGACAACTCTCACATGTGGGTTTTAGGTTTTATGAACAGACAGGGGTTATGATGGAGCCAAAGCTCCGGTTCATGGTCTTCTGGTTTCATCAGTAGGGTGGAGAAGGGCGCGACATAAATCATGTCTATACGTCAGCATGGTAAGCCCAAGAGACGGAGCAGTGGGCAAAGTGCTTCAGGACACAAGGCATTTGGCGAATCTAGAAGCGACAAATATGTGGACTCTATCTCATCGTCGGTATGCCGCCTGATTGAAGATTGGGAGGATAGCATTATGGCTCAGCAGTTGGCCTCAGCGTGCTTAGCTAGGAAGATAAATCATTATTGGGTTGTTAAAAATATGATGAGTTTGTTGATGGAAGACATCCAAGCTAAATGGAGAAATCCCAAGGCAACAGTTTTAGAGATGAGAGTGAGCATGGAGCATACGATGGATGGTCTTAACAACCTTGATGACAGTTTTAAGTGTGGGAATTTTCTGTTTCACAAGTGCTTTGAGGATGTTGGAGTATCGATGCAAGGGTTTTCTGAGGAAAACTTGCTTGAGGGAGCCTCTCAAAGCGCATCTATGGAGGCCCATGACTAAGCAGGGCAAGGAAGCAAGCCTCAAGACTTCAATTCTGGGGACTATTTGGAAACTCAAGCTCCCTCTGAACCTAGTCTCTCATCTGCAAAGAAGATTCGACGTCTAGGTTTAGACAATTTGGACTTTCCTCGGAAGTGGGCACCTCTCTTGGTCAAGCTTCCCGAGAAGGATCCCCGAACTCGAAAATAAAGGGTTTCTTAATCATTGAGGAACATGAAGACTCTTCTCATGGTGCACATCCTAGCTAGGTGGTGCTCTAGTGCTTTGGATATTCCTTGTGCTTTTCAATATTTTTTAGTTTAGTGTTTTAGACAGTTTGTTGTTTAGCATGCCTTGCATAACGTTGATAACTAGTGAGATCTTAATGGCTTCTTACTGCTATTTGGCCTATTTTCCCTTTATCGGGAGGGCCTTATTTTTGAACTTGACAGTCATTGTAATATCTTTGAGTACCTCAGATGGTGGTTTCACCATATTAGGCCACCTTAAGACATGGTGAAAGAATGATTGTAATTTTGTACTTTTTTGTTTGATATATAATATAGATCTACTCCAACTTTACAAAAAAAATGATAAAGGTTTTCAATTCATGCTAGCTCATTTGGTTAAGGTATGGGTCTCGTCAGTATGGTGATCTGGGTTGTTCATTGTCAACCCATAGTTTAATAATTAAAAGAGAGAGGAAATCTGTGGTGAGAATTTTTCAATTCAACAAGTTTCAAACCTATTAAGATTGAAAGAAGCTTGGAAACTCATCATTAAAAAACTTATAAGATAAATAACACAAAAATAATAATACTTAACCTATAACACTTTTTTTAACTCAAACGAATGATTTTTTTATTTTTTTATTTTCTATTTTTATGAAATAAAAAATTACAAGAATGGTCAAACTAATGCCCCAACAACTAATTACACATAGAGCAAAATTGATACTTGAAGAAGATCAAAATTGATACAAGTCTCTTAGAATATAAGTTTCAACTAATCAGGACACATCAAGATGCACCTAGATTACGGTAACGGGTGGAATGAGCTTATTTCTGCATTGATGTTGAGGCTTCGTTGGAGCATCAGACAGGCTTTATTTGCCAAATTATGTGCTTGTTTATTGAACTCTCGCAGAATATGATATGAAACAACCCTGTCAATATATTTCAAAATATTTCTAATTCTCTTTAAGGTTTTGTTCAAAGAAGGATTGTTAAAATGATCTTCAGAATTCAACTTTTTAATCAGTAACTCTGGGTCTCCGAATATCTAAATTGACTTATATCCATGATCTTTTACTATCTGACACGCCTTCAAAATACCATACTATTCTACTTGGTTATTCGAGCATATCCCAAGACCCCAACAAAAACAGGTTTCAATAGATATGTCCGAAGATAGGATCACTCCACCTACACCATCAATTGTGGGATTTCCCTTGGGTGCACCATCAAAGAATATAGTGGGAATTGCATTCCTCTTCCACCACAAGGAAAAAGTTGCAACATTATCTCTCAATCGTCAGAATGGGAGTGGGCTTGGTTTTTTAATTGCATCCCTCCTTACACCATTCAAGCAGGGACCCAACCAATCAATTGCTTCAGGAGGAAGAGAAGCATTGCTCAGATTTCCAACAGATTCCACAATAAAAGCTTTCGCTCTTACCGCAATGTTGGCAGGCTTCGATGGTTTATTACTGAAAATACACTCACTTCTGGCAATCCACACAGTCCACCAAATAAAATTTGACACGGATTGTCAGATTTTATTCCACTCGGCATTTTGATTTACTTTTAGAGGATTCCTATCTTTCCACTTGCTTAAAAGGGAAGCAACAACAATTTCAGAAGGAACAGGGGCATTCAAAATATGAAGGACCCTCCCCCACACGATTTGATAAAACTAGCAATCAATGAAAACATGATCAGAAGTTTTGGCAATTGAGTTGTAGAGAATACATCGGAAAGGACCATTGAACCCACGCTTAATTAGATTCTCTCTAGTCAGAACCTGGTTGTGCATGAGCAGCCAGGTAAATTTTTTTAACTTGGGCAAACTGAAAGAATCCCAAACATCTTTCCACAAAGAAGAAGACCACAGAGATGAATGAGGAGGTTGAAGCGTAGAAAAACCATGAGCTACGGAATAAAAACCAGTACGTCCCCACCCCCATTTCTCCTTATGAGAATGATGGACTGCAGCAAACCCAGATAGCAAGGAATACATCAAATTTTTGAGTAGATGAAGAGGTTCTGGAAAGTTTGGCAACGACCAACCTGTCCAGTTCCCATCGTTTTCCCAAGAGCATATATCTGCGAGCCTCATAATTTGTTGATTGACAAAAAATAACTTGACAGGATTTAACAAATTTAAGGAAGAGAGAGGGGGATTCCCAAGAATACTATCCTCCCACAAAAAATCCTTGCACCGTTACCAGGATTTCTATATAACTGCTGTTGAATATGCTTTATTCCTTTTCTACAAGAGTTCCATATTGTTGTACCTTGAGGGTGATTTTTTGCTTTTAATTTTCTCAATTAACATCCCTATTGATATTTCATCCAAAAAATCTTGCTAACCGGATGCTTTTATCAACAAACAACTGCTAAATCATTTTCCCTCCCATAGCCAGATTTGCTAAGCTAGGATCCCGAATCTACAATCCACCTTCCAATAATGGTCTTTTGACAATATCCCAACTTACTAGATGGAGCTTACTCTGATTACCTTTACCGCCATTCCAAAGGAAATCTCACAGAAGTTTAGAAATCTATGACATGATAGACTTCGGAGCAAGCAGCATAGAGGATTGAAAGAACAACCTTAATCAAGATCAACTTTCTAGCCTTGGTTAAACGCTGGCCACCCCAAGAAGCAATTTTGGATTTAATCTTAGCTATAACTTCAAACCAGAGAGAAGGAGGACTAGGTCACAGAGTTAGAGGTAATCCTAGATATTTAATATTTTCCCACTTATCAAATCCAGGGAAACCCAAGGAGTGATCTATT
This sequence comes from Pseudotsuga menziesii, assembly GCA_001517045.1. Lineage (NCBI taxonomy): Eukaryota > Viridiplantae > Streptophyta > Pinopsida > Pinales > Pinaceae > Pseudotsuga > Pseudotsuga menziesii. The sequence continues at coordinate 12,159 of LPNX010032330.1, forward strand.
CGAAGAATTGTTGGATGTTCTACATTCCAACCATAAACAACACTTTTCTTTTTGTTGATCAAGGCTCCTGAAACTAAACAATTTTTTTGGAGAATTTCATTAAAGGCCCGGGTAATCTTCAATGAGGCCCCTCCTAGAAGAAGCGAATCATCAACAAAGAGGGCATGGTTTATAGGATCCACTCCCCTTGCTATCGTAATGCCTGGAATATAACCTGCTTCCTTTTCAATTACGATCTTTCTGCTAAGAGTTTCTACCATCAAGATGTAGAGAAAAGGAGACAGCGGGTATCCTTGACGGAGTCCTCTTGAAGCTTGAAAGAAATTTGAATGTCTGTCATTAACTAGAGGCGCTATCTAGGGCCTGTCAATGCAAGCTTTTATCAAGTTAACAAATTCGATGCTAAAACCAAAAGAGAGAATTACTTTATATAGAAAGGAAAACTTAACACGATCAAAGGCATTTTTCATATCTAGCTTGATTAGCATTCCTTTCTCCTTCCTAAGAAAACTGGAATGGAGGGCTTCTTGAACTTGAATTACATTGTCAACTAGATGTCTACCTTTTACAAACCCCCCCTAGAGAGGAGAAATCAGATTCCCTAACAAAAGCTTGAGAAGATTAGCTAATAGTTTAGCAAGAAGCTTGTAGGAGGCATTACAGAGTGAAATAGGTTGAAACCTGTCAAAAGTTACAGGGTAAACTTCCTTGGGGATTAAGGCAAGAAAAGTGGCGTTAGTACACCCTCCCACTTTGGGCTTTTTTTTAAAGGATGTCACCATGCGAAGTAGGTCAGTTTTAATGATATTCCAACAAGCTCTGTAAAAGTGGAAGGAAAATCCATCTGACCTAGGAGCTTTATCCGGCTCCCTTGCCCATATGACATCTAGTATTTCATTTCAGTGGATGGATTCATTAGACCAGCATTGCCCGCTGAACTGACAATAGAAGGGACATTGCTTAAAAAATCTGCAGTAACTTTAGCATCATAAATTCCATCCTCATGAAATAAGTGTTGATAATGTCTTCTTGCATCCTGCTTTAATGGTTCATGTCCTTTAATGATTTCTCCCTCTATGGATATTTCCGAAATATGGTTTTGTGAGATTCTAGCTCTGCATTGGCGATGGAAGAAGGCTGTGTTTTTATCACTAGCTAGCATCCAAAGACTGCGTGACTTCGGCCTAAGATATTCCTCTTACTGCCGAAAATAATGAAAGGTTTTAATTTGAGCATATTGTTCTAATGACAACTGAGCTTTGGTGATTTCAATATCCTCCATTCCTAATTGAATCTCTACTAGTTCCTGAACATTCTTATTCCTGCTGCTCGTTGGAGTATTAAGCGCTTTTTTAGCCTAATTCTTCAATGTAGACTTAGTATTCTTGAGTTTCTACTCCCATACAAAACTAGGAGATCCTTCTACATATAAAGACCAATATTGAGACACAGTTTCCCAGAAGCTGTCTCTTTCAATCCATAAAGGACTGAAACAAAATGGTATCGGACCAAGATCTTCCTCTTCTTCAAATATCGACGAGATGGGATGGTGATATGAGGTTAATTTTGGTAAAATTTTAGTTGATATAATGAACTTCCCCTCCATTAAGGACCGTTTAGCAAAAAACCTGTCGAGAGGAGCAGAGATGTTAGCAGCCCCAACTCTGTTATTAGACCATGTAAAACGACCTTTTTTTGGTTTAAAATCCATAATATCGCATGCTTGAATCAAAGATTCCACATAATCTTGAAAAGGATCCTTTCCACGCACTCCACCTCTTTTCTCTTTGGGTTCAAGAATTATAATGAGATCCCCTGCCACGATTATATTTGAGGGAGAGGATATTTCTAAGAAATCTGTCAGTGTATTCCAGCATTCTCGTTTTTCTTTAAAGTTTACAGGGACATAGAGATTGAAAAGAACCAAGTGAATCTTACTTGAAATGTGTTGGAGTTCTGTATAAATCCAATGTTGAGGAACAAATGAGCTTTTCAAAATAAATTTATCCTCACACTATAAGGTTTACAGACCGCCATAAGAGCCTCGCGCGCTGACCACCTTGCCAACATTCATTTTCCACTTTGTTCTGCTTAGGGAGAGGCACGGGGGACTTCACTTAGTGAACCTCTCACATAGCACATGTGATCGTGGGATATTAAAGAATACCCTTAATTTCAAGAGATATTGACCCAAACTATTTTTGTTGAAAACCCCCTCCCAATACTTAAAACCTCCTCCCCACCCCTTTTTGTTGATTGTCTAGTCCTCTTGCTTTTGCCAAGAGACATTTCAATTGTGGACACATTCCTGCATCTTTAGTCTCTCAACCTCTTGTTCTCTTGCTTCTTTTTGAGACTTCCTACCTGCCTTCTTGGAGATTTGCTCAATAGAATCATCATCAAAGGAACCAGAATTAACAGTCGGTTTCATCTTTAATATTTCTGCATAATATGAAGAGGGATTTGCTCCAATTTGAGAAGGATAGATTTCCTATAGGATTACACCTCCACTAGGAAATTCTGAATTCGGTATTCTAGATTGTTCCAATGGTCCGGTCTTTACTTCCATTTCATCATCATGCTCGCTAAAGCACTGCACTTCACCCTCTTCCAAAACAAGAATATCTTCATAAGAACTTAAAACAACAAAATGACTAGATGGAACGGAGGACTTTTCTGCAATATGGGGACTTTTTTTTTTTTTCAATTACCGGCAAAGTGGCCATAACAATGGCAGAAGCGGCACTCAAGGGGAGCTCCTCATAGTCAAGCTCCTGAATATGAGACCATTCAGCTATTGTTAACTTGATCACCTCAAGCAATCCAATCTCCAAGTTAACTTCAACGCATATCCTTGCACACGAGTATTGATCTTTCCTTTCCGCCCTATGAATATATTTTCCAAGCGTATTACCAATGGTTTCCAAAGATTCTGAATTCCAGCAATGTAAAGTTAAATGAGGAAGCCTTACCCAAATAGGAACAATAGATGGGACATCTTGGGTAGGATCAAAATACGGAGTCTGCTGATTCAAATAGAGCCCCTAAGGGCTCATGAAGTATGGACCATTACGAAAAATAAGGTCACGATCCTCAGCTGAATCAAAAACAAAAACATAATAAGCTATGCCAACCAGATGGTTTCGAATTCCTTCAGTTACCAAGGGCCTCCAGTTTCTCTGAACCCATCCTTCAATATCCTTTGGAGAAGGCCAGAGACCTGTAAATTCCCCTATGAGCCCTCTTTCCGCAAGGTTTAATGCAGTACGGCAGCGCCATTCAGCAGGCAGTTCAATAGACGGAATGTCTGCTTTCTTCACAAATATCTGAATACTTGTGCCTACTTTCCTCTTGCCATAGGAGGTAATCAGACATTTAAAAGCATCCAATTCGGGTGGTAGAGGAGGGGGAGGACCCCCTCCGACATCCATCAGAGAGTGTCTGAGCTACTATCTTACGCTAGTCTAAAAAAGACAATACAACAAAGCTTAATTCAAATCTTAAAAGGGTTGCGATTGCCAAAACGCAAACCAATAACGAATCCAACAGGACTACATAGCCATCAAACAAGGCTTCTGCAAAACCCAATCCACCAGAGAAAGAGCCAGAGTCGATGCCTCTCCTCACTTCAACGGGATCTAAAAAAAGCTAGAAGCAAGAAATCCAAAAACAAAATCAGCTACAAACCAAAAGAATATCCGACAACAACACGCCAACAAGACTCTAGGCGATGAAGCAGCAACATGACCTGCAAAACAACAAGAGTGTTAGAATAATCAACCCATAGTTACCCATATTTGACATTAATTATCATTTTTGTCTTATTCCTAGATTCCTCACTATGATAGTCGGGTTCCACGTGCACCTAGAAGTCAACACTTGCTAAAAGTGGGTCATGGAGCGCTTTGGAATCATCCTGGAAACATTTCTAGCATGTCTGCTTTTATTCCTAGTTTGTAAAAATGTAGCTCTGCTTTTTCTAAAAGATGCCTTGCTTTACAATAGTTTTAAGGCAAAAAGGAAAAGCTAGTCTAGGCGTAACTGCCTTATTTTTTCCCATGTCATCCTCCTTCCTTTTATCCAAACAAAAGCATAGATCTGATCTCTTTCCATCACTTATTAGCTAGCCTATATAATTTATCCAATTTGTGATCATCTTCATAGATTTGGAAAGTCTTTTTTGCACCTATGGGGGATTTGACTAGTTTTAGTAAGCCTGCTTTTTGACGAATTCAGATAGAAACCTTATGCTTTCGAATATCTGATGTAATTATGTATTTGAGCAGCCTATTACTTCATACGGTTGGTTTATGTACACTTATTCAATACAGGATTAAGTTGTGCTCCAATTTCAGTCTCCTTTTGTGTGAATGTTCCATGGTTGATTAGCAATTTTGTGAGTGTAATTGTTCTATCACTTGGGTTCAATTTCCACATGGTATCAGAGCCTTTGTAGATTGATTTCTCTCCTTCCAAATTGTTATTGCAGGTTCGACATCACTGACTGGGAGCATATTTTGCTGATTGGAGGGCACAGTTGCTGAGATATGGACCAATCTCAAAGGATCATCTTGACTCCATTCAATTTCTTCGGATGGAAAGATGACATGGAGATATTGTTGAGAGCAAAAGGTCTCTACAGGGTTACCATGGCAACTGAGGCAGAGCCCAATGCAGCTGCAGAGAAAATTAAATGGCACAATAGGAGGGATGAGACCTATGGTCTTTTGTGCTTGAGCATCTCGAGAGACCTCCTCTTTCATTTTGATTCATTGACATCACCTAATGAGGTTTGGGAGAATCTTGAAGAGATTTTTGGAAAGATAGATGAGATGAGAGGACATTAAATTGAGAATGAATTAATCTCCTTGAGTCCCAGTAGCTTCAAATCATTGCAACTCTACTTTTCCAGGTTTAAGGCCCTTGTTTTGCAGCTAAAACAACGTGGGATCAAAGAGAAGGAAGAGCAACTAGTCTTGACCATACTCTAAGCTTGGTCTTGACTATTCAGTGTTTGTTTCGACCTTCCATGCCACCAAATTGACAGCTCGAACCTCGAAGATGCCTAAGCTTGCCGAGTTCAAGGAATCCCTCACCCAGGAGCAAGATAAATTGGTAATGATGGGCACCATCAAACCTTCCAAAGACCAATATCTGGTTGATGGAGATTCAAAGGTGGATTCAAAAAGCAAGAAAAAAGCTAAAAAGCCACCTGAGCAAAAGAGAGACAAGTCAAAGTCTCAAGAGGATCCCTTAGGCTCCAAGAAGAACTTCCAGAAGAAGAAGAACAAAGGAGAAATGAGCAAGTGCGCATACTGCAGTAAGGGCTATCATCCTAAGAGCTCTTGTATGAAAAACCAAATTGACATGTTAACCCAACTCCTGGAGAAGAACAACATCTCCTTTCCTGATTGCTCAAAGAAGAGGGAAGGAGGATCAAATTCAAAAGATAAGGAGAGAGTACATTCCTTGGGTTGCTGGCACCTCAAGCTCACCTAGCTTCATCATTGATTCTGGAGCTTCCAGACACATGGTTTCGACAAGGGAGGTCTTCTCCTCTCTCGACATGTCGAAAGCTCCACCAATAGTTTTGGGAGATAACTCTCTGACTGACAGTATGGGGAAGGGTAGGATTTATCTTGACCATGGTAATTTCAATAACATGTTGTATGTTCCAGGTCTTGACTCTAATCTCTTGTCAGTGTATCAGATAACTCACTCTGGTTCTCCAAAGAAATTCATCTTCTCCCCCAATGAAGTTGAAATCTCAGATATTTCGAATGGTAAAGTCACAACAAAAGGTGTTGTGGATCAAACTTCGAAGGTATATAAGTTTTCCCATTTTCTACCATACTCAAACCCCTCTGCTCTTCTCACCCATGCTAATGAGGCAAGCAAGCTTTGGCATGAGAGATTTGGCCATATTAACTATAATTATCTTTATTATTTGAGTGACAAGGATATGGTCATAGGGTTACCAAAGATTAAGTTTTCTAATGGAGTCTGTCAAGGTTGTATCCTAGGAAAACACCCACAGCACAAATATGAGTGAGATAGTCATGAGAGAACCTCTGCACCCCTTGAGTTAATCCACAGTGACATTGCTGGTCCATTCCCTCATATGTCCATGATTCAATCCAAATATGCACTCACCTTCATAGATGACTTTTCCAGGTATTGTTGGGTCTACTTCCTAAAGCATAAGTCTGAAGTTTTTGACCTCTTCAAGGTCTTTAGAGCCTTGGTTGAGAACCAGTCTGGGAGGAGACTCAATATCCTTAGATCTAACAATGGTGGTGAGTATGTAAAGTCTTATTTCATCCATTATTGTAAATATGCAGGTATATAGATGCAACATTCTATTCCTTACACACCACAACAAAATGGTGTTGCTGAGAGAAAGAATCGATCACTCAAGGAGATGGCAACTTGCATGATGGAGGCAAAAGATTTGCCATCAATTTTGTGAGCCGAGGCTATAAACTGTGCATACTATATCCAGAACAGGGTGCCACATAAGCAGCTTGATGGTATTACTCCTTTCTAAGCTTGGAGTGTGCACAAGCCAGATGTGACCCATTTTACGATTTTTGGCTCAAAGGCTTGGGCTAGAATTCCAAGTGAAAAGAGGAAGGCTTTGCAACCCCAAATCCAAGAGTGCCTATTTTTTGGGTATTCTGAAAGTTCAAAAGGGTACAAGCTGATCAACTTGAGCACTGACAAATATTTCATTGAAAGAAGTGTTCAGTTTGAAGAAGAGCCTTTAGCAACAGTTGAAGTTGGACAGTCCTCTTCACCACCACAACCACTGATTGTAAGTGAAGAGATTAATGAGTTTGTTGATTCTAATATGTATGATAATGATGAATTAATTGCATATCCTAACAGTCCTACAAGACCAAAATGGGCAGCAAGGACCATTCATGCAGCTGGGGAACTAGCTGGGAATCCTAGTGACACTAGGAGGACTAGATCTCAATTTGAGAGTGCCCCTTTGTGTGAAAGATCCACTATGTGCCAAGAAGTGTTATTTGATGGTTGAATATGATCCTCGGACATATGAAGATGCAACACATGATCCAATATGACAAACATTCATGAAAGAAAAATTCAGCTCGCTCCAAAAGAGCAACACATGGGAACTAGTTGATCTCCCCCCAGGGAGAAATCCAGTAAAGTGTAAATGGGTCTTTAAAACTAAGTTTGTTGTTGATGGTTCACCTTTGAAATATAAGGAAATATTGGTAGCCAAGGGCTACTCTCAAGTACATGGTATTGATTACAATGATACCTTTGTACCAGTGGCAAAGATGGACTCCGTAAGGCTAGCTCTAGCCATTGCAGCTTCAAGGCAATGGGAGGTACATCACATGGATGTGAAGTGTGCCTTTCTAAATGGAGATTTGAATGAAGAGATTTATATGTAGCAACCATAAGGGTTTGTTTCTAATCCATCTTTAGTGTGCAGGTTAAAGAAATCATTGTATGGGCTCAAGCAAACCCCCAAGGCTTGGTATGCCAAGATTGATGGCTTTCTATTGTCACTGAGTTTTGTTCGATGCAAGTCTGATCCAAATATCTATTTGAAGATGATTAATGGTTCTCTAATGATCATTGTTTTAAATGTGGATGACCTATTGATTACAGGAAGTTCAAAGAAAGAGATTGCCTCCTTGAAGGATGCAATGAACCATGCATTTTCCATGACAGATTTGGGATTGTTGAGCCAATTCTTGGGTCTCGAAATTGCTCAATCCCAACATGGAATCAAATTTCATCAGTCCAAGTATGCTTCAGATCTTCTCAACAAGTTCAACATGAAATATCGCAAGCTAGGCAAGACTCCTTTCCTTTTAGGAGTTAAGCTTGAGGAAGCAGGTTCTTCTCCATTGGTAAATAATACACTGTATAGGCAGTTGATTGGGTGTTTGATATATATTACACATAATTGGCATGACTTATCTTATGCATTTAGTGTGGCTTCAAGATACAAGGATCAGCCTTATGAGATCCATTGGAGAGCAGCCAAGATGATCCTAAACTTTGTTCAGGGAACAAGGACTCATGGGATTTTGCTATAAAGCAAAATCTGACTTAGAGCTAATTGGATTTACTGACAGTGATTGGGTAGGTGACAACACAGATCGAAAGTCCACTTCAGGATATGTGTTCATGCTTGTAGAAGGACCAATCAGTTGGTCAAGTAAGAAGCAGAGTGCCATAGCACTCTCATCTACAGAGGCAGAGTATAGAGGAGTTGTGAATGCAACTACTCAATGTTTGTGGTTGCATGGGATACTTGGAGAATGTGGTTTTGAATCAGAGTTTTCAACTGTCATCTATTGTGACAATCAAAGCACCATTTGAATATCCACTGATCCAATTCAAAGACAGAGAACCAAGCACATTGAGATCCATGTGCACTATATCATGGAGCGTATGCATGATGGCACCATTGCTCTACTCTACTACGCATCTCTAGAGCAAGTAGCAGATGTATTCACCAAAGTATTCTGTGAGAAGACCTTCAGTAATCTCAAATCACTGTTGGGGATTACTGATCATATGGTGAAGTATGATTGATAACAACATTTCCAAAAAAAATGTTTCCTGCCCATGTTTAAGGGAGGGATTTCCCATTGTGTTTTTGCCTCTTTCCTTGGTTGTATGGACATGCTGTATGTAAAGGGTGACTAATCCTTGTTGCTAGGCCCTATAGTTTTTTTTATATTTCTCATAAAGTCAGGCTTAAGGGGGGGTGTTAGAATAATCAACCCATAGTTACCCATATTTGGCATTAATTAATCATTTTTGTCTTATTCCTAGATTCCTAGATTCCTCACTATGCTAGTTGGCTTCCACATGCACCTAGAAGTCAACACTTGCTAAAACTGGGTTATGGAGCGCTTTGGAATAATCCTGGAAACATTTTAAGCATGTCTACTTTTATTCGTGGTTTGTAAAAACGTAGTTCTGCTTTTTCTGAAAGCTGCCTTGCTTTATAACAATTTTAAGGCAAAAAGGAAAAGCTAGTCTAGGAGTAACTGCCTTGTTTTTTGCCCACATCATCCTCCTTCCTTTTCTCCAAATGAAAGCATGGATCTGATCTCTTTCCATCACTTATTAGCTAGCCTATATGATTTAGCCAATTCATGAGCATCTTCATAGATTTGGAAAGTCTTTTTTGCACCTATGGGGGATTTGACTAGTTTTAGTAAGCCTGCTTTTTGACCAATTCGAATAGAAACCTTATGCTTTCGAATCTCTTATGTAATTATATATTTGAGCAGCCTATTACTTCATATGGTTGGATGATGTACACTTATTCAATACAGGATTAAGTTATGCTCCAATTTCAGTCTCCTTTTGTGTGAATTTTGCATGGTTGATTAGCAATTTTGTGAGAGTAATTGTTCTGTCACTTGGGTTCAATATCCACAAAGAGCAGGGCAACCAAAAAGGATCTAGAGCCGAAGAGGTTCAAATCTTCTTGGAGCCAAAATCGCAGCCAAGCATCCTTTTCAACCTATAACACTTTAATAAACCCTAAATCTACCTATTAAAAATAAAAAGATGTATAATAGCCTAACCCTAACCTTTTGAACCTACCTTTACATTAAATCCTTAAAATAAGATAAAATATGCTGATAATTAGTATTTATCCCTCACATCCGAGTGCAAAAAAGAGTTAGTATTTATCCCTCACATCCGAGTGCAAAAAAAGAGAGTGAAATTCTTGTTCTCTTAAGGATGAACCTGCTTAATAGGTTTGAAACTTGTCGAATTGAGAAATTATCACCGTAGATTTATTCTCGCTTTTAATGGTGATCCAAGTTCAAATCCCCTTAGGGGTGAGCTAGTTGGGAGCAGATACCCAAAATCCAACTAGTTGAGGATTTGTGTGGCCCAAGCCAGGTGTGATCCCTCGGTGATTTTATTGATAAATTATAATCACACAAGAGTGGTAGAAGTTACATGGAAGTCCAAATGCATCAAAATTGAAAAAAAAAACTCTTAATAAACTGTAAAAAATAATCAAATCATTTGTGAAAAAAAAATCATATAAAATTACTCAAAAATAGTTTTTTTTATTTGAATTTTGCACTACAAAATATCTTTACTACCAAACCATACACACTTTGCTCCCTTTCACACTTAGTACTGGAGCCTTGGATCCTCAATATTTAAATTTCAACTTCTTTTTCCCTCCCACATAGAATAAAATAACTTAAAATCCACCAACATATATATTTACCATAGATTTTTTAATTACTTTTCATAATATTTATTTTATTTTATTATGTTTGGTAATGTAATGTTAAGTTAACTTACTTAACAACATCTACCCCTTATTGGGCTATAAACAACGTCACTCCTCCCCTTTTTTAAGGCTTCCTTATAGATTACCTCTCCTTGTTTTCCTTGTTTTCCTTGTTTTCCTTTTAAGTGGAACCTTTTTTAATACATATTAAAAAATAAGAGTCCACCTTATAAGAATAAAGTAACATTAAACTATATAAGAGTTGATTCATAATTTACATCTATAATGAAAAAATATCTAAAAAATACCTGTGTAGACTTTAGACTTTAGATTCATGAATGTGGTCATTCTCTAATGATAGTGATGGCCAAATTATAAATAGTATAAGAATCTAGTTATCATTGAATATGCTTTTTTTCTCTCATAGTCTCATATTAATAATAAATAGTTGAATTCTATATAGCTACATTACATCTTAATCATTAGTTATTCTACTTAAAATTCCACTTTTACTTTAATAATTAAATTTTAATAATATAAATTTCATTAAATTTTAACTAATAATAAATATCCAAAGGTAACCATTAATTAACATTACCTTTTAAAGTATTAAAATCATATTTTTCAATAGAAATTATTTAAGCCAAAACTTAGTCAAATTTAACCACAAAATTAAATACTAAATATCATTTACACTAAAATTTAATCAAAAAAGTTAACCATTAAATACCCAATATTACCAAATTATATATATATATATATATTGGACTCATAAATATGTCAACACCTACACTTGTTATTTCAGGGAGTTACTCAATCATTATATAAGGTCTCAACAAGAGCATCATGTTACTTACAATAATTGAATTTAGGTAAATAATCATTCCTTCTAATCACTTAAACTTTATTAAATAGATAGATTAACTAAAGCTCTATACCCAATATTACCAAATTAAATAGTAAATTATAAAATAAAAAAAAATATATATATATATATAACAAGAGCATCACGGTTACTTATAATAATTAAATTTGGGTGAATAATCATTCCTTCTAATCACCTAAACTTTATTGAATGGATAAATTAACTAAAACTCTATACCTAATATTACCAAATTAAATAATAAATTATAAAATAAAAAATATATGCAATCAACACCTAAAAAAATTGTATTTAATTTTCTAGATATAAAAAATAAAATACATATTTTTTCCATTATTAAAAAAAAATAACTCAATACCTAATCACCAAATTAGATGGTAAATTAAATGTAATCCATTGTACATGGAGAGTGGCTTTTTTAAGCCAACTTCAATGCACGTGACATGGAGCCCTCGACGAGTTACTTCACTTCGAATTTAAGACGTGTGAAGACAAAATCACTTTTGGAGAAATTCCGAGGAAGTGGGATAAGAGTAGGAATAATTATATTAAGTGTTATGTAATTAATTATAATGAGTATGGGATGTTTTTGATTAAGTTTTTGAGTATAGGAATACAATTTTAAAATAAACCAATTAATTGGTTACCAAAATTTGAACATTAATCATCATCATCGTCATCATTTTGTATGAATGTAATTTATATTAATAAAAAATTAAAAAAATAGTAAAAAAATTAAGATGTTAAATATAAAAAGTATAGTAGTTATTTAAGTTTTTTATATTATTATATTAATTAAAATATATAATTAATTTATTATATCTAATTTATAAATTGGTTTTAATTTTCTTTTAATTAAAAAGTGTTGGTAGAGAGATGTCTAGAATGGTTAATGGGTTACTTCGTTTTTAGAAGAGTTTACTATATTTCCTTACTTTCATTAAGTAAAATGAGTGGGCTCAATGGTTAAGAACATGTGTTGTCTCCCTAAAGGTTATGAGTTCAATTTTCGCAAGGGTAGTTTGTTGCATATACTCTTGGAAGGGTGCTAAGTTCTCATGGTTAAAAAAACAAAAAATAACAATACTCCTTGATAAATTTAATATAAAATGATTACTTACTAGTAGTGTTATTAATACCTTACAATGTTTAGTGTTGGAATTTGTAAATAAAAATATTTACACTAAAACAAATTATATCTAAAATAAAATGATTACTTACTAGTGGTGTTATTAATACCTTACAATGTTTAGTGTTGGAATTTGTCTTTTTCGGCCACTCAAAGTACTCAAAACTAGTATGTAAAGTGAAATTTGCAAGAATAGTTTTGGATTATTGATGTTAATATGTATACTTATGTTGCATTAAGGGTATTAGGAGTAGAATCATTTTTATATTTAAAACAAAAGTTCATCAACCCAAATTGCAATTTTGGTAAATTTCTATGCTCCAAAAGCTTAGAAAGAAGCTTTCCGAGTTAGCCATAGTAAGTTCAATAATGCACATGCTTGTGAGTAAAGTGTAAATTGACATGATTATGTATTTGTTCCAAGATTATGGATTTACATGAAAATGGACTTGTTATAAAATTATGGATTTACATGTGAGTTAATATAATTATATGAGGTTTGAACAAATAGATATAGGTACATAAACTAATGAGATATGTAGTGAAAATCAAATCAACCATCAATAAATTATATAACAAAGTGAATAACATGGATCATTACACAATAAACTTGAAACAAAATAATTGAATGATATATTTCATTGACTTGAATGAGTGGTACTCGTGGTGTACAATATTTAAAGATAAGTAATTGGAATTAGGTTTGGAGCAAATTCGAACTATCCATGTAGTGCATGAGATGAGTTAGGCTTAACAAGAGGATAAAACCTCTCAGTTAGCCATGCTGGCTAACTATCATAAGTTGAGTTATACTAACTCTAGACTTCACAATAACTAGTTATCTGACTAATTGCTTAGTTAATTGATTGAATATTCAGTTATTTGACTAAGAGAGAGTGCAAAATTCCCAATTAGGTTCATGAAGGCAAATTAAAGCATGAATGATTAGTTAGGAGAAAAATTAGCAAAGTTCTCTCAGATACTAACTAAGAATGAACTTTAACATTCCTAAAATCAAGAAATCTGTCATAACCCCAAAATTTCATAAAAATTTAAAATTTTTAACATAACATAAAATGTATGAAAACGTATGGATTGATCTCCAACGCAGCGAGGACGCAAGCTGGGAGCCTCAATCCTATCGAGCTGATCGCTGGGAAGCCAACGCAGGCTGGGAGCTGATCGTTGGTTGCTGCAGGTGCTGAGCAGAGACAGGCCCACTGTGGGCATCCTGAATCCTGGCAAGCTGTTCGATTGGGTAAACCTTGAGCTGAGTGTCCAGATTGGACTTCTGGTGTGGCAATCCGATGGGCACACCCTCGGATCTACGATCCGAATCCTTTGACCGGCTAATAGACTACCAGACTAAGAGATCGGGGAAAAGGGCCCCGCCAAAGTTTGTCAAGAGTATTGAAGATGTGCCGAAGGTAGCTCTTCCTCCGGAAGAAACCATGAGGGTAGCTCTATCTCTAGCAGATCGGGATCTGATCGGGAAATTTACGGGGCTCTGGCCTTCACCAAAATCTATAGACAGTTGGGTTCAAAGGAACTGGAGCCCTCTGATATCTAAAAAGGTTGCTTCTTACTCCATCGGAAGGGGCTACTTTCTGTTTGATTTCGAATCCAAGGAGGACAAAGACCTAATTTTCAGAAATGGGCCCTACTTCATGGGGCTGCAGGGACTATATCTTAATAGGTGGACTCCGGACTTTGATCCTGAGGCTGACACCCCCAAAGCAGTGCCAGTTTGGGTCATACTTCCAAATCTCCCCATGCACTGCTGGAATCCTAAATCTCTCGAGGCTATAGGGTCCGTCTTGGGAAAATACATAGACATGGCTAGCCCAAAGGACCAATATTCCTGGGCCTGCATATGCGTTGAGGTGGATCTGGAAGCAGGATTGCCAAAGGCTATAAAACTAACCATGGGGAATTGGTCCCACTTCCAAAAGTTGGACTACGAACAACTTCCTTTCAAGTGCAGAGGATGCCAAGAATACGGGCATTTCATCCGTAACTGCCCCAAAAAGCCAGAAATCCAATAGGATAAAGTGGAGGGATGGCAAAGGGTAAACAGAGCTAAATCTAAAATCCAGGCCGGAGTGGCCTCTAAGGAAGTCATAGTCATTCTGAATGAAGAATCTCAGGAAATATCCAAGATTAAAGAAACCACTGAGTTAAGGACTGTAACTAATGATGATGAAGAGAAATCCAGTAATGAAATTAGCAAGGAGCCAGAAGTAGCCCTATCAGTCCAGCAAGGGAAAGATCAAGATGAAGGTACAATAATGACCAAAGAAGGAGAAAGCATGGAGAAGTTGGAGGAAGATACTGAATCAGAAGACGAAGAGGAGGAAGAAGGGGAAATAGAGTTGACCACCCCAAGAAAAACTAAAACCAAAGGAAGGAAATCCAAAAAAGAAGTCAGGGAACAAGAGACCTATAAGGATAAGCTGCAAGGATCCCAGCTAACCCTGGAAAAATTGCTGAAGAATATGAGAAATACCCGACAGCAAGGGCATGCCCAGAAAGGGATGCCCACGACCTCCAAAAGTAAGTAATGAAGGTCCTCTCCTGGAACTACAGAGGTCTCGGAAGCAAAAGAAAGGAAGAATCTATGCTAGATTTAATCTCTCTTCACCAACCGGACATCCTTCTGATCCAGGAGACCAAGATGGAGGAAGTTGCATTTCTCCATGTAAGTCAGAAATTTTGGAAAAAAAGAGGTAAAGCTGCTATTAGTTCAAGGGGTGCATCTGGAGGCATTGGAACTCTCTGGGATGACAAGAAATTCGAGGCTGTGGACACCAAGTACAGTCCACATTGGATCCTCACTCTGCTGAGGCATATTGACACAAATATCCTGGTAAGAATCTTCAATCTATATGCACCCAATTCATATGCTGAAAAAAGAAATTGCTGGAATCTTCTCCAAGAGGAAAGAAGCAATTTGCTAG
Organism: Pseudotsuga menziesii; assembly: GCA_001517045.1. Taxonomy (NCBI): domain Eukaryota; kingdom Viridiplantae; phylum Streptophyta; class Pinopsida; order Pinales; family Pinaceae; genus Pseudotsuga; species Pseudotsuga menziesii. The sequence goes on from LPNX010032330.1 coordinate 27,389, forward strand.
GAAATGTAATTATTGTTGGACATCTCAATGTCACTCTCAGCCAAGCTAAAAAAAGAGGGGGCTCCCTGATCAGAGACCCCATCAGAGAACTTGTTGATGAAACTATGTTAGAATGGGATCTCATGGATATCAAACCTTTGTCCGAAAAGTTTACTTGGAATAATAAAAGGACTGGACCAGGGCACATTGCTGCTAGGCTAGACCGCTTCCTGGTTCAGGACACCTTCCTTCTCCTTGGCCTGAATCTCTCATCCAAAATTTTACCATTTGGAGGATTGGACCATAAGCCTGTACTCCTTGAGATGAAGAAGGATAAAAATTTGGGCCCTATTCCTTTTAGATTTAATCCTCAGTGGGCCAATCATCCTGAATTCCTAAATATTGTAGGAGAAGCATGGTATCCCCCGGTCTATGGATCTCCTTTCTACGTTTCAGAGGAGAAATTAAGGAGGACCAAGAAAGCTCTTAAAGGCTGGGCCAAATCGATCCCACCTCCCAACCACATAAAAATTCAAGTTGCCCGTGCAGTGGAAATTCACCAGGCCAGCATGGAGGACAAAATAGTGGAAAATTCAAACATCCAAACTGAGCTCAAATTGCAGTTGGAACTCCACACAGCCTACAGACTCGAATCTGAGTGGTGGAGGCAAAAAGCTCGCTGCAAATGGCTGAAAGAAGGTGATAGAAATACTGGCTTCTACCACAAATAGGCGGAGGCAAGAAAAAATGTAAATTTCGTCCAAGAGATCCAGGCTCACGGTAGGCTAATTACCAATTTCAAAGAAATAAAGGAAGAAGCGACCAGGCACTTCAAAGATCTCTTCACGGCCCAGCCTGTCTCTGAAGATGTGGATCTGCTCCACCTAATTCCCAGGGCTGTTAATTACAAAGACAATGGTTCTCTGAAGCAACCAATCATGATGGAGGAAATTAGACTGGTCGTTGACAGCATGGAGGAGGACAGAGCGCCTGGGCCTGATGGTTACAATGTTAATTTTATAAAAATCTGTTGGAACATCATTAAAAGAGATGTCTTCAAAATGATCAAGAAATCCCAATCCTGTAATAAAATTGGGGGCAGCACTAATTCAGCTTTCCTGGCATTGATACCCAAAGAGAAGGAAGCTCACTCTTTTGACAGGTTCCGGCCTATATCCTTATGCAATATAGGATATAAACTCATTACGAAGATCATTGCCAATAGATTAAAATACATTCTCCCTCACCTTATCCCAAAAAATCAAGGTGGCTTTGTGAAAGGTTGGAAGATCTGGGACAATATTATTTTAGTTCAAGAGCCCATCCAATCTAGTTCGAAGAATGGAGACAAAGGAATGGTGGTGAAGCTCGACCTGGCAAATGCCTTTGACAGAGTCAGCCACTCATTTGTCCTCCAAGTAATGAGAAGATTTGGATTCGCCCATGAATTTATCTCTTGGGTCAAGGCCTGTATCAGCCAGCCTTGGATAGCTTCATTAGTCAATGGAAGAGTAGCTCCCTTCTTCCAAGCCACTCGAGGTCTAAGGCAAGGATGCCCGCTATCCCCTCTGTTGTACGCCATCCAAGCATCAGTTCTAAGTTTCCAATTGGAATTAGCCAGGCAAGATCAAGAGCTTTCAGGAATTAGGATGGCAAGAGGCACTAAAGATATCAATCACGCACAATTCACGGATGACACCATCCTATTGGGAGGAGCCAGTCAAATCATAGCTCATCGGTTCAAGAATGAACTGCACCGTTACTGTCAAGCCTCCGGTAGTAAAATCAACTTCAGGAAAAGCCAGATCTATGGATGGAACATAAACCCAAAGGAAATGCTAGAAATCACCTGGGTTCTTGACATGGACAGAGCTGTCAACTGGGACTCCTTCAACTACCTTGGGGTGCCTATTTTCAAGTCCAACTCCAAGACCTCAGCTTCGCTCCCTATAGTGGAAAAAGTCAAAAAGAAAATCATGGGTTGGGGGGCGGTCTGGCTCAACCTAGCTGGGAAGGTTGTGCTTATAAAAGCTGTCTTGAACAGTTGCCTTCTATACCAATGCTCGTTATTACTTGCTCCAGGTCATATTATCAATCATATTGAAAGATTGATGAGAAATTTTCTCTGGCAGGGACGAAACAACGAGGGAGGAAAAAAATTCGCCCTGGTAAGTTGGAATACGATCAAACAAACATGGACAAAGGGAGGACTTTCCATAAGAGATTTAAAAATTCAAAATTTGGCTATCAGAGCCAAATTGCTATGGAACATGATGGTGCCCAATCCGTCCTGGAGCAGCTGTGTATTAAAAAGAAAATACTTTCATGGATCAAGACTTAGATGCCTCGATGGAGAACCTGTGATCAAGAAGGGATCCCCCATGGTGAAAATCTGCAGGAAGGCGCTGCCATTCTTCACTTCTGGATTGCACTGGATCCTCGACAATGGGAAACGAATCCAAATCTGGTATGATGTAATCCAGGGAAAAATCCCTCCTAAGCTCCCTCGTCTGCAAAACTGGATGACAGCGCAGGGAATAAATACACTATGGGATATCTCTGACTGGGAGAATGAGGAGTCAGCGAGTTGGGTGGCCTGGAAGCTGCCGGAGTGTCCCAAGGAATTAAAAAATGAAAAAAGAATGATGTTATCCCACTTATCAGGGCTGGCACCGCTGGGAAAAAATATAAAAGACAAGCATGGATTGGGGCTGAGCTCAGGCAAATACACGGCGACAAAGGGATATCAGAATTTTTCTACCAATTACAACGTGCCAGGAAATCCAGAAATCTGGAATTACTTATGGAATTGCAGGACAATCCCGAAAATTGAGATGTTTTCTTGGACTCTGATGCATGGGAGAGTGCTGACTGGTGAGAATTTGGAGAAGAGAGGGATTGCAGGCCCTTTTCGCTGTCCTCTATGCGCTGTAAACGCTGAGAATATCAGCCATATTTTTCTTAAATGCCCGTTTGCTACCTCTGTCTGGAAGGAGGCACTGAAACATTGGGGAGGTGAATTAAAATTACCAGACCACATTCAGTCCTGCTTTCTCAACTGGGAGAAACTCTATCAAGGAGAGCTCCGAAAAAAGGTTTAAAAGCATGCTGGATGAAACTACCGAAAATAATTTGCTGGTGTATTTGGGATGAGAGAACCATAGAATATTCCAGGAAAAGTGTCAGCCAGCATGGAAGATTGCTGCTAAAGCACATGATTTACTCGGGGAGGTGGTCAGTATCTCCAAGATCCCATATAATAAAGAAAAGTTAACTGAAACTGAAAACAATTGACTGCAAAGTCTCAATATACGGGCCGCAAACTCTATGAAAGCTAAAAAATCAGAGGACTGGGAGATAAGGATGGATAAGTCCCAATTCGAGAATTGGTTAAGAGAAAGGAAAATCTTCAAATTGTTCTTTGATGGAGCCTCCAAAGGGAACCCAGGCAAATCGGGAGGAGGAGGAATTATAATGGAACCGGGAGGGAAAATTGAGATAGAATACTATTGGAACATTGGTTACAACTCTAATAATATGGCTGAGGCTTATGGGCTCTGGCAAGGGCTCAAGCTGCTGAAGAAGAAAGTAGTGGAAGAAGTACTGGTTTTTGGTGATTCCAGGTTTATTATCCAAGCGCTGAACAGAGGAAGAAATGGAAAAAATGAACAAACAACAAGGTTGATCAAGAGGATTAGATCCTTGTCCAAAATGTTCAAGAAGATTAATTTCTTTCATATTCTTAGGGAGCTCAATGAAGAGGCAGATCTAGCAGCTAATAAGTCTATTGCTCTAGGACTTAATGAGCTTATTGTCAATCAGGATGTAAGCATAGAAATACCGCCTTAGTATCTTGTAGGTTGTTTGTCTGGAGAGGCAGTGATAAGGCTGATTGTTGCATTATGTTCTCTTTACAACAGCTTTGTTGATCCTATCAATATAACATAAACGATTTTGTTAAAAAAAATGTCTGAATACGTAGTTTACTAACTGCTAGCAGTTAGCGGAAAATGAAACAGTTTAACAATTAGTATTAATTAGTTTCAAAATACAATAACTAATACAACTTTCATTTTCATAAGGTATATAAGAATGATTTGCATCCAGAGTGCTTTTAGCTTTACTAATAATTTTACTTTTTGGCAAGTAGGTGAAATCTATCTTTGAAAACTTGGGGCTTACTTAGCATTATGCTAATGCAGATGGACTGCTAGTTCTTACAAGTTCAATAGGTAACGATCGCTCAAGTAGGAGTTTTAATTTGTAAGGTAGCGAGAAGTAATTCTGTTGCATGTTAATATGCTAGTAAATAAACTTATTATTTAAAAGCAAGCTCTCATGAGGTAAAGTAATTTCCTTCCATAGTTCTAATTCTAAGACAGTATTCAAAGTTTAGCTACAAAGATTGTTATCTTTAACATACTTAGCTAAACAAAAAGATCCTTACTGTGAACTTAGAGCTCAAGTTCTTCGTCATACAATTACTTTTATTTTAATGTGCTCATATCGCTAATGTTATGTTTAAATGTACTGTCTTTTATTCATGAAATTACTCCTATCAATCTCAAAGGTAAGGATTTCCAATAGAGTACATGTTTCTACTTTGTCTCTTTCTTACTAGCCATGGAATTTATTAACCTGTTGTTTGTATGTAAATATGTTAAACATCAAGTTATAAACTTCAGTACTTAAATTTATTGCCTAGATGCATGTATTATTGTAACAATATACAATACCACATTATTTTATAATGTACCAATATAATTGTTACTTACATCCTGTGGGAATCTTACTACCTGGAAATTTCCATGGCATATTACAAGTTTGGTTCTTTGTAACTAGATGCATCATCTTAAGATGGAATACTACCTAACCACCACTTCTATAAAGTTGAAATCATAGGTAAATACATTATCAGTATTATTCCTATAATTTATAAATCTTGTGTATGTTTTACACAACAGTAAAATTACTATTATAATGTTGCCTCACTATAATAAGTTGTAGTTTATATTAAATACTATGGTAGATTTCACTACCTAGAACTTCTAACTTAAGGTCTATATCAATTGAAACATTATAAATAAAATTCCTATACTATGTTGGAACCAAGTAAGCACAAACAATCAAAAATTGACTTTGTAAACAATGATAAGATTCATTATCATTGTCATTGGAAAGTTGAGCATGCAAAACATTATTTGTAAAAGTTTACACTATGGTCGAACCTCGTGATTGTTTATTTGACAAGGTTTAAACATCTTTACTCTATAGTCAACGACATATATTAGATGTTAGCAATTGTAACTAGTCTTATACCATCGATTGCAAATGATATAGTTTGTGCTTCAAATAATATGTAATTATTTTAAAGTTGATTTGCAAAGTAAACATACTAATCATTATTTAGAAATGTTTATACTATGGTCGACCTTGTGATGGTTTCAATAATGAATATATATGTATACATTCTATAGTCGATTGCATAGTTTGTTATTAATCATGGCAATAATAATTTGGTGATTGAAAGCACAGGTTGACTATAGACAAGACCCTCGCATGGTAAATTATTTGGAGGGCACGTGGTCTATTCTTGTCCATGTATTGGCGACTTAAAAGACAGGAAAAACCCTATTCACCTGTCATTTGACTCTGAGGGTTTCATTGGCCTGCAGGCTGCTCTATGTAGTTTTCTTAGCGGCCATGAGAGGTTGTTCCTCTGCTTGCTTGCTATGTAGCTTGTGTTTGTTATTGTGTAGTCTCATTACTCAGTCTTAGGTCTCGAATCTTTGTGGTTGTGAGCCTTACTGCGCGAGTGGTTATTTATTTAAGAGTTTGGCTCGCGACCTGTCCATGGTTTCAACTCTGTCTTACTTGTTGCTCTTCACAGCTTTGTGGAGTTGTAAGTTGGTTTGATACTGTCTCCACTCCAGGGTCAGTGTAGGGTTTGAATACTCCTCTGTGGAATTCGCATAAGCTAGTGACAGCACTTTCATTGCTCGATTTCTTCTTCTTACTTGCAGATAAGACAAATTTAGTTCTTTGTTATGAAAATCTCTTTTATTAAGTTATTAATGTAGTTAGGGTTTTACTTTGTGAGTTGAGTCTTAATCTAAAGCTCGGTCTTGTACTCTTTACACGAACCTGCGACGGCTCAACCTTCAGTGGAAAAGAAATACAACTGCGGGCTTCAGTGAACTCGTGGCCCCAACCGGTAAGTCCTGGTTCAAAGTGGGTTTTTCCCTACTTGCGATAAGGGTTGTTGGAAGGAAAAACACAATGCTTGGAAGTCTGTTTTTGGTTTCTTTGTTAGTTAAAAAGTTTTAGTATGATGTTACTCCACTTTACTTTAAAAACCCTTGTTGTTTAAGCTGGGTAATACCGGCTCTTGAGCCGTGATATGTATTTGGTTTCTAGTTAAGGATTTAGCCTTACGGCTTGATAATGTAATACAGTTGGTTTTATAAATAAAGAATTTGTTAATCTTTGAGCTTTGTCTTGTGTTGTTATGGTTTTGTTAACCTGTAAATTATGTGTTTATTTTACTGTTTATAAAAGATGTTTATTTTCAGAAGAAAAAAAAAACTGTAAGCAGTCCAAAGTATGGATTGTAGCCTTCTTGATTAGTTTGTTACAGAGTTAACAATGTATCTGGTTATAACTTATACAGGTTAATTTGTAATTAGATAAATTAGTTGAAGGGGTTTCGACCCTTAGGTTTTTCTTTCACAGGTTCTAAACCTGTTTGTTTTTTTTTAAATAATTAGCTCCTATATATGTAATTCTTAGTTTTATTTCGTTTATTATTTATATTCACATTTTTATTTATTTACTACTCTGTAATTTGTAACTATTTGGAGCTCTGTAGAAAATAGAAAGTTAACTCTATAACTTTGTTAATTTCTCATAAATAAAGGGTTTATTAACAAAACCCTAAGCTGGTTTTTATTAAGTAATAGTTAAGATTAAGTTATTAATTAAAAGAAGAAAAATGTTTGGTTAATAACTTGTTTATATTCTTTCTTGAAGATTAGTTATTATCTCTTATAAACTTTTATTTCCTATCTGTATACTATTACTGTAATGCTAGTGTAATTTACTATTTCTTCTTCCTGCATTTTCATTTAGTTAAACTAAGTAAAACAGTAAATATAAACAAACATAACACTACTATTTTATTGCATTTAAAACACTAAAATAAAATTTACTCCGTTTACCTGTAGATACAAATCATATCTACTATTTTCATTCTTCTTAAGAATTATTTTTTATTTAAAGCATTCTATCTGTGCTAGAGTACGACTTGGTTTCCAGGTGTGGAAAAACACAGTCTAGAAATTTAATTTCTTTCTATTTCATTACTTTCCTAAATCATTTTCATTTCCATAACAATCCAATAAAAATATTAAATCTACCATTTCACAAAATCAGAACTTTTAACATTCATGTAGCAGATAAACTAAGATTTATTTAACTAAGATAGTAAAATAAAATAACATAGAACCTGTTGAGGACAAGACGACAACAGCTTTAGGAGGTCGTTCCTCCCTACCAATCTCCTGGAGAGCGCTCAAACAATGCTTCCTCAGGACCCCCAAGCCTATTCCTAGTCTGCTTGGCTGAGAACTGGGTGGAGAATGCAACTGTAGAACCCTCTGTCACCTGACTAGTTCAATACCTTAGTAACAACAATCTACTCTCAACAGTATGATCTTCAGCTTAAAAGCTGCAACAAGATCAATCAGCAGTTATCCCCTCAAACACTTTCCAATTTCCCCTCCATTGAATTTCTCTGAAGTAAATTCATTCACCCTGAATGATCACTTCTCTAGAATGAGCAACCTCGGCTCTCTTCAATGGGAATTTTTATAAAGATGCCTAGGTCTTCTGGGTCAGTTTTCATTAATTGAGCCACCTACTCTGATTCCACTTTCTTCGGGAATCATGACCACAAATATAGGGAGGTTGCCACCTGCAACAGTTGGAAGTGGTTTGAGGATGCTGCCACATGTCAGTTTGCTCTCCACCGAGTCTCCTCCACTAATTTGACCAGTAAACACTCTTTTAACAGCTCTCCTAAGCTGTTGTCTCCTCATTTATTTATTTATAAATAAAATATTATGAATTTACATTAAATATCCTTGACCCCACTGGGTCATCAATTACAACATAGCATAAAATTTAACATAATTTTCCTCAAATAATATAAAATTGTTTTTGCAAAATTGGGGCATGTGACAAAATCACTCCCTAAATCAAGAGAGGGTTGTTGACACATGTTCACCCAACAGGGGTTCACTCTCTGTCAACACCCAAAACATAGTGATCTCCCTGAGCACTGGCCTAGATAGGTTTTACCCTGTCCAGCAACACCTGCAGAGCAGATGAGGTCTCACCCGAGGCATTGGAGGGAGGACTATCAGAACCAAGTTTCTGCAGTATAAAGGAGGACTGTGCATCTACTATTAACTTCAATGCAACATTACTTAACAGATATAATCATTTAGATTATCAACTCATGCTAGCATTTAATAGATCATATTGACATATTCATATTGCAGAATAAACATTGGTGCATGATATATCATCATTCATAACAAAGAAGCATCGCATCATAACCCAATATTCGTTCACATTTAGATCGCGGAAAACAGGAAAACAGAAAGAAGCAAACAGACACAGTATTTCCATCCAATCTTCGTCATGTCATATTAGTCTTTGCAGCAAAACACGATTCCAAAGTTCAACTTCTCGCATCACAAAATAGATCACATATGCGCTAAGTTCACACCAGTTATCTCTCGATTATTCAACAAAAGATGATTCAACATTCACAATCCTATATCTACTTATAGGCTTGCGCCTTTACATTGGTGGTCCACTTAAGTTAACTTCCTAACTACTTGGACCAAATTCTACAAAATAATGACCACAATCCGCATAATGCGGTACAAATATACAAATATGAACCACTTATACTATGAAACGAGAACTATATACTATGAACGAGAACTCTACCCATAAAAATGATGATTTTTGCAAAAAAAACACCAAAAACACCCCCC
>LPNX010032330.1:37613-49661 GCA_001517045.1 Pseudotsuga menziesii
AACGGGCGCCAACGTTGATGCCGGGCATCAACGTTGATGCCGGGCGCATCAACGTTGATGCCGTTGATGCCGGGCATCAACGTTGATCCCAAGGCGCATCAACGTTGATGTCGGGCATCAACGTTGATGCCGAGCATCAACGTTGATGCCGGGCGCATCAACGTTGATGACGGGCATCAACGTTGATGACGGGCGCCAACGTTGATGCCGGGCATCAACGTTGATGCCGGGGGCATCAACGTTGATGCGCCCGACATCAACGTTGATCCCAAGGTGCATCAACGTTGATGCCCGGCATCAACGTTGATCCCAAGGCGCATCAACGTTGGGCGCATCAACGTTGATGCCCAGCATCAACGGCATCAACGTTGATGCGCCCGGCATCAATGTTGATGCGCCCGGCATCAACGTTGATGCCCGGCATCAACTTTGATGCGCCCGGCATCAACGTTGATGCCGAGCATCAACGTTGATGCCGGGAAAATATAGTTAAGTTTCCTTGCGATCCATCTTTCATCTTGCGCAATAACTTTGACCTTGCGCAGCATTCTATGATGTTGTGGAGCTAACTATCCTCAAAACTACCTGCCAACAGGCCCCCAACACAATCTTGTGGCTCACCCTCAATCCACGTTGACTGGAAATGGTGTACCCACTAATCTTTACCTTGAAGTCCTCATATTGTTGGGTGATTTCCTTGACCTGGTCCTTGATCTTCTTGTTGATCTTCCTGCTTTCTGTCACTTCTTGCTCCAACGGGTGCTCGACGATCTTGGCAGTGACATCCTTTTTACCCTCCTTAACTTCCTCCAGCACTGAAATTGCCTTTACTGATAGTTTCACTCCAATGTCTTGGAACTCGTCCAACTGTGTGATGCGCCTCTGCTGGCGCTCCCTAGCCTTTGTAACTCACTGTTGTAAGTCCTTCAGTTTCATCACCTTTATGATCTAGACAACTGATGGCATCGCTTTGAGCGATGTCTTCAACATAGCCAATTGTCCCTCGACTTCCTGCAACTGCGTTGTAATTTGTTCCAAATGTGCATCCTGGACTACATTGCCCCAAAATTGAGTAGTCGCGTCATTGACTCACTTTGCTTCTTGCTCCAGTTCCTCCAACTGTGTCACCAATTCCTCAATGGCGCTTTTCTTTTTGCATCTTGCTCCGGTGGGGTGCCTAGGGGCCTGTTGGCAGGTAGTTTTGAGGATAGTTAGTTGCGCAACATCCAAGGTCAAAGATATTACGCAAGATGGAAGATGGCGCGCAATGAGGCTTAACTATATTTTATGTATTTTGGTCATATTTTGTATATTTGGACCGCATTATGTGGATTGTGGTCATTATTTTGTAGATTTTGGTCCAAGTAGTTAGGAAGTTGACTTAAGTGGACCACCAATGTAAAGGCGCAAGCCTATAAGTAGATCTAGGATTGTGAATGTTGAATCATCTTTTGTTGAATAATTGAGAGATAACTGGTGTGAACTTAGCACATTTGTGATCTATTTTGTGATGCGAGAAGTTGAACTTTGGAACTGTGTTGTTGTGAACACTATTATGACATGACGAAGATTGGATGGAAATACTGTGTCTTTTTGCATCTTTTTGTTTTCCAGTTTTCCATGATCTAAATGTGAATGAATATTGGGTTATGATGCGTATTTTTGGATGATGCGATGCTTCTTTGTTATGAATGATGATATATTGTGCGTCGATGTTTATTCTACAATTTGAATATGTTGATATGATCTATTAGATACATGCATGAGTTGATAATATGAATGATTAGATCCATTAAGTAATGTTGCGTTGAAGTTAACCATAGATGTGCAATCCTCCTTCATATTGCGGAGACTTGGTTTCGATAGTCCTCCCTCGAATGCCTCGGGTTAGACTTCATCTGATCTACAGGTGTTACTGGATAGGGTAAAACCTATCTGGGCTGGTGCTCAAGGAGATCATTGTGTTTTGGGTGTCAACAGAGAGTGAACCCCTGTCGACTGAATTTGTGTCAACAAATGGTTCTGATGTGGGTAAAACATTTCTGGGCCGGTGCTCAGGGAGATCACTGTGTTTTGGGTGCTTACAGAGAGTGAACCCCTGTCGACTGAAACTGTGTCAACAAATGGTCTCGGCATCATAACCATTTGTTGACATAGTTTCAGTCGATAGGGGTTCACTCTTTGTTGACACCCAAAACACAACGATCTCCTTGAGCACTGGCCCAGATAGGTTTTACCCTATCCAGCAACACCTGCAGAGCAGATGAAGTCTCACCCGAGGCGTTCAAGGGAGGACTACTAGAGCCAATTTTTCGTAGTATGAAGGAGGACTGCACATCTACTGTTAACTTCAACACAACATTATTTAACAGATCTAATCATTCAGAATATCAACTCTTGCCAGCATTTAATAAATCAAATCAACATATTCAGACTGCAAAATAAACATCGACGCATAAGATATCATCATTGATAACAAAGAAGCATCGCATCATCCAATGATATCCATCATAACCCAATATTCATTCACATTTATATCCCAAAAAAACAGGAAAACAAAAAGATGCAAAAAGACACAATATTTCCATCCAATCTTCGTCATGTCATATTGGTCTTCGCAGCAAAACACAGTTCCAAAGTTCAACTTCTCACATCACAAAACAAATCACAAATTCGCTAAGTTCACACCAGTTATCTCCCGATTATTCAACATTCACAATCCTAGATCTACTTATAAGCTTGTGCCTTTACATTGGTGATCCACTTAAGTCAACTTCCTAACTACTTTGAACAAAATCTACAAAATAATGACCACATTCCACATAATGCGGTCCAAATATACAAAATATGACCAAAATACATAAAAAATAGTTAAGATGCCTTGCGCGCCATCTTCCATCTTGCGTAATATCTTTGATCTTGCGTAGCATTCCGCGATGTTGCGCAGCTAACTATCCTCAAAACTGCCTGCCAACAAGGGCCCCTCAAAACTAGGAATGCGCCTAGTTAAGCTACATTTGGGCATTAGGGTTTTGCTTTATGTTGCATATAAGGTGGTTAGAGACCCTTATGAGTCATTAAGTGAAGAACTAGGTGACTAGAAAAGGAGAATTACTCTAAGGGGAGGTTTTTTAGCTCTAACACCCTCCATAAGCTTGTTTGGATGAGAAACAAGAAAAACAAATGGGTCCTTAGAATTTGCAGCCATATTAGGTACCCATACACAACAAAAAAAACTCTAAAATCTAGGAAAGAGGGAAAAACATAGGGGGACCCACCCCCCCCAATAGAAGAGAATGTAATTTTTTTTTAATATACTTAGAAAAAATTGTGTGGAAATTAGTTAGTAGTAGGGGCAAAGTCTGTAGCTCCAGAGGTTGAAGAGACGTGTTAGAGGTCTTCTCCAATGAAAACTTGATTTCAAACAAGTTCTCCAATGTCTTGTGATTTGAACTTGATTTGGGACAAGTTTGTTAATTTCTTATGAAATTTGAACTTGATTTCGGACTAGTTCTTGAATTGTAGATCACCTCTTCTTCTGGGCCTGTGAAAGGATTTTCCTTAACTGAATGGTGGACCATGGATGATCATATGTCCTCATAGTCCATATGATGTGAAGCTCTCGGGGCCTCTTTTATCCTCCAAATGTACGTGAATATGTCCTCATAGGACATATGTTATGAAGCTTTTGGGGCCTCCTTCATCAAGACTAGATTAAGCATACCAACTATGTAGCAACTGAGTTGGGGAGATAGGAGATCCATGGCTGCAAAAACACTTTTTGATGGCTGCAAATGCACTTCTTTGATGTCTACCAATGAGCATTTTGATGGTTGGAGATGAGCACTTTAATGGTTAAAAATGAGTTGTGAATGAGCTCTTTGGTGGTTGCAAGATCCTTTTTTATGGATGAAAAATTCTAGCAGCAAAATCTTTATCAACCTGCAAAAGTAAAATTTCTGACAAGAAATCACTGAAACACTAACTAGTTTAGCACCCCTTATGCTCTAATACCATATGCAATTTGAACAGGTAGTTTAGGTACATAAACTAATAATATATATAGTGAACATCCAATCAACCATCAATAAATTATGTAACGAATGAATAACATAGATCAATACAGAACAAACAAAAAATAGATAGGAAGAATTGAATGATATATTTCATTGACTTGAATGAGTGGTGGTGCACAATATTTAAAGTGAAGCAATTTGAGTTAGGGTTATAAACAAATTTTAATAGTCTGTGTAGTGCATGAGATAAGTTGGGCTTAACAATAGGCCAAATCCTCTCAGTTAGCCATGCTAGCTATCATAAACTGAGTTATATTTACTCTAGAATTCACAATAACTAGTTATCTGACTAATTACTTGGTTAACCAATTGAATATTCAGTTAACTAACTACAAAAGAGTGCAAAACTCCTAATTAGGTTCATGAAGGTGAATTACGGCATGAATGGTCACTTAGCAAATTAGCAAAGTTCTCTCATTTACTAACTAAGAATGAACTCTAGCATTCCTAAACTCATGGAATCACTCCATAAATCAAGGGAGGCGCCCTCAAAACTAGGAATATGCCTTGTTAAGCTAAGTTTGGCCATTAAGGTTTTGATTTTTGTGGTAGATAAGGTGGTTAGACCCTTATGAGTCATGAAGTCAAAGACTAGGTTACTAAAAAAGGGGAATGATGTTATGGAGAGGTTTTTAGCTCTAACAATATAAGTATGAAGCATATACTCGAGATTATAGAATTTCATTCCATAAATAAATATTTATATTTGATATTAATGCTATTTTTTTTAAATCTCAAACTCATGAGATTCGATTACTCTCTTCCTTGATAGATTTCAGTTTAAGTTTTTATTTTATGTTTTATTTTTTAGGCATTACTTTTCATATTTCTATACTTTATGAGCCTACATGTATTTTATTTTATTTTATGAGCCTACATGCATTTTTTATTTTATGAGTGGACATGTGTTTTTATATTTCCATGCTAGGATGTAGAGCATCTAGCTCCTCTAGGTGCAATAATATTGTTGTTATTTTGGTTCAATTATAGTCATTAGACACAAAGTATGGAATGTGAGGGAGGCCTGGTGATGGTGCCTCTGCGTTTGTTTTAGCTGTACTGCTCCCTTTTCCTTGATTAATTGTCTATCCTTTCGAGCCTAAGGTTTCTCTTGCATGGAGTCCATCCTCTCGTTGAGGACTTAGTACCAACCATGGAAAAAAAGAGGGAACTCTTTTTGTCTTTATTCAGGTTTTAGGGCTTTGTGTTTTTTTATCCGGTTTCTTGAGCTCTATGATTTTTTATTAGCTTGTTTACCTTTCAGTCTCTGTGGCTTCTCTGATGACTATTTCGATTCACCCGCTTTGTGTTTTTCTTATTATCCTTTTCCATTTTTCTATGCTCTTTGTTGTTGGTAGTGAGCACAGTTTTTTCGTTTGTTCTCCTTGGAAGCGTGGTTCTTGTAGGGTTTGTTTTAAGGATTGGTGGCTTTAAATTTAGGGTTTTGGAATCAGTTTATATGACTCCTTCTGTCAGCTCGGTTGACTTGGTCTTCTTAGTGGTCAGGTTGTCGGTACCCTTTATGGGCTTTCTAGGGTTTTATGGTATTAACTTATTTGGGCTAATGGTTTTTTACTTTTGGGTTTTGGTAGCGGCATTTCCAGATTTTCCTGTCGCTTTGGTTGTTTCAGGTCTTTCGGTGTGTTCTAGGGTTTTTTGAAATGACCTTTCTAGGTTGGTGGTATTGAATTATGTGTTTAGGTTGCTACTTTTCAGGGTTTCCTTGTCATTATGCAATCCTTTCAGTGATTGGGTGTCGATACCTACTTATTTTCTTCATTGATTAGAATCCTAGGTGGACTGCACGTGACACAACTCTTCTTGTCTCCATCTTTGCTAGTTTTTATGGCAGTTGCAAAATCCCCCGGAATGGGTAAAAGGTTCGGTCTTGAACCCTCCCTTACATTATAAGGCTCAGAGAAAGACTAAGGCCATTAAGGCGTTGGAGGCAAAGCATTGTTTTGTTCTTGGTCAGGATGTCTATATGGACAAATTAGAAGCCCTGTGCAGTAGAGCTCTAGTTGGTCGACTGGAGTACTGTAAGATGGAGAAAGCTGCTTGGGTGGTATGGGATACCCAACACTGGAAACCGTTGTTGGAATATATTCTGACTGTCAGTCGTATTTCAAATGGATGGCTTGTCTTTCTCTTCCTCGATGGGAAGGATGCCACCTTGATTCTTAACTCACTTTGGCCCATTCGTGATGGCTTACTTGTCCTTAGTCGTTAGCATTCGGGCTTCGAACCAGTTCGAGAAAGGGTGGTTAAGCACCACCTGTTGGTTTTGCTTCGAGCCTTACCCCTTCCTATATGGAGCAAAGATCTTCTTATTGGTATTGCAAACTCTTTGGGCCATTTGTGGCTGTGGAGGGGAATTTTTTGCACACCTTTGATAAACGCTCGACGAGGGTCTTGGTTGAATTGGACATTACAACAGGATTGCCGCTCGATATTGATATTCACTGTAACAAACTTGTACATGTTCAAATACTAGATTATCAAAATGTGCCCTTTTGTTGCCCCTTCTGTCATGAGACTGGACATCTCAGGCACAACTGCCCCACACTATTTCAGGGATCTTTGGGGTCGTCGGATGGCTTGGACCCGGATGAAAAGTTAAAGGATTGTCATCTTCACTTTGAACTTTGTATGGAGGCTCCTTCCTCATCGCTTCCAGCAAGTATGTATAGCTATGTTTCTCCTTCAAATTGTGAAGATCTTACTAAAGGGGAATTATATTATATTGTTGATATTGAAAAGATTGTGAGTTGTAGTTGTTTGGCGGATCCATTACCTATGGATGAAGATACTTCTTTTGGGCCTATTTTTTCGGGGGGAATGTCCTGTCACCTGTTAGAGTTTTGGGTATCCTGTTGGAAAAGGAAAGTGAGGGTGCAGACTTTACTACTCCTCAATAGGCCCTAACTTCGATTGTTACCCCTCTCTTCACTTTGGATGACTTTCCTCCTCTTGAAGGGGTTCCACCCTTACCTTCTTCTAACTGCGTTCTTCCACCTGCTAACCCTTGTGAAGCTCCGTCGTTCACCGATCCAACCCTCCTTAAATTGCTTTCTATCTTCTTTGATAATACCCCTCTCTCTCTCTCCACCTTACCCTTACACTTGATCCGACATGAAAGTGTGACTATTTGGAGAGCTAGAAAACCTAAACAGGTGAAGCCTATGGGGGACTCTGGGAGTAATCATTATATTCCATTGTCATCCAGGATCAAAGATGCAGCTAGATATTTCCTTTCCCCAAACCAACTCTCCTCACATAGGGTGCTTAGAGCAGTGTCACCCCCTGGTTTGGGTTCTTAATGAAACTACTATCCCTTGACATTTGTGGTTTCGAAGGGCTTACCAAACTAAAATCTCTCGGGTCTCTTCTTTCGGATATTAGGCCAGATATGGTTTTTTACAGGAAACTATGTGTGATCATGCTCAGGCTCTTCTTTCTTTTGCAAAAATCAGACCTGGTTAGGAATTTTGTGCCACTGATTCTCTAGGTCTCTTGGGGGGTCTTCTCACGGGCTGGGATCCTTTAGTAGCTCATTGTAAAGCTTTCGTCTTGATGGCGGGTATTTTGGTTAAGGTCAGATTGATGGGTCAACCTATGTAACTTACCTATCTTAACTGTTACGGTCCTTACCTTAATAGGGAATTGTTATGGGATTCTGCTGTGGATAGGGGCATCTTTAATCACCCTAATTTGATAATTGCAAGGACCTAAATTTTACTCTCTTAGATGCTGAGATTTGGGGTTGGAAAGCCCATATTGATCCACTTAGTTCTTATTTTGCACAACTGTTGGTTCGTACCAGGATGGTCGACTTAGCCCCTGTCTATGCAGGTCCAACCCGGAGAAATGGAAGATCTGGGGCTGAGGGTATTAGTAAGAGGCTTGATGGGTTTCTAACATCTGACTTACTGGTACCTCTCTTCACTTGGTACTGGACTTTGACTCTTCCTTTGGTGATCTCATATCACTTTCTGGTCTGTTTGGAATGGGATGAACCTGTTTATAAGAGAAACTATCCTTTTAAGTTCAACAGAGCTTGGTTACTGGTGGAGGATTTCTCTCTCCTGGTTAATTCTTCCTGGTCTTTTGAGTTATCTCTTTTTGATTGCGATGATATGACCAGCCTGGTTTTGAAATTAAAAGGACTTAAAGGTGATGTTAAACATTGGGAAAATGGACAAAAATTGAAACAGGGGTAGGAGCTAGCAGAACCGGAGTTAGAACTATAACACCTCTACTCATTGTTCCCTTCAGGTATCCTTCGAGAGATTGAATCACAAAACTGGTTTCCATTAAGAGTCAAAAAGAAAATATCTTGGTTCATGAGGTGCTTACTTGGAGACTAAAAAGTTGGGCTATATGGATTGAGCAGGGATATGCAAACACAATTTTTTTCCATAGTTTTTCCTCGGCAAAATGAAATATCAACACTATTTGGGACCTTTCAGATGGTGCTTGTAATACTGTTAGTGATTTTGATCAGCTAAAATTATTGGGGGGAGATCACTTCTCTTCACTATTTAAGGATGATGGTAGAGCCCTCATCTCAAACCAATTACATGTTATTAAGCACTTCCCTACATTCCTTTCTGTTGAAGACTCGACTTTCATGGATGCCGAGGTTTCGATGATGGAAGTTGAAACTACTCTGAAGAGCTTCAAGAAGGACATGAGTCCTGGGCCAGACAGTTGGTCGGTGGAATTATTCATACATTTCTTTGATTTGGTTAAGGATGATTTATTGAAGGCAGTAGAGCAATATCGAAAAGAAGGTAAGGTACAAAGAGCTATAAACTCTAACTTTCTGACACTCATTCCTAAATGTGATAAGCTAAAATACTTTGCGGATTTCCAACCTATCTCTCTCTGCAACCTGATTTATAAACTTATTTCAAAAATAATCTCCAACATACTAAAGCCCATACTCGCTAGGGTTATTTCTATTGAGTAGTTTGGGTTTATGAAGAATAGGCAAATCTTGGATCCGGTTGACATTTCATAGGAAATCTTACATACTATCAAAATAAAAAGATGGAAGCACTTGTCCTTAAATTGGACCTTATTAAAGCATTTGACAGAGTTAATTGTACCTTCTTGTGTCTTATTCTCCTCCAGATTGGTATGCCCTTGGAGACAATGATCTGGATCATGGGGTGTGTGACTTCAACAAACTTCTATGTTCTTATAAATGGTTATCCTTCGGGGTTTTTTAATGCTACAAGGGGCATCAGACAGGGGTGCCCTCTGTCACCTCTCCTCTTCCTGCTGGAGGTTGAAGGGCTTAGTCGACTTATCAGGGAAGCACAACGTGTTGGTAAAATTCAGGGCATTCGACTTTCATCCTCACTGGCCTTAACCCACTTACTCTTTGTGGATGATGTTGTACTATTTGGAATTGGTACCCTGGAGGAATGACAAGCTTATAAAGTAGAATTGGATCTCTTTTGCTTGGCTTTAGGTATGTGTATAAGTCTGGAAAAATCCTCCTTTCTCACTAATAACTTGGAAGATGAGGTAAGCAACAACATGAGTGCTATACTTCCATATAAGATGGAACAAATTGACTCTGGCTTTAAATATTTGGGCTTTTGGCTTAATCCCTCCAGGTATGGATTGAATGATTGGCGATGGATCATAATTTTTTTATAGAAAAGGCTCAGTCATTGGACATATAGACTTTTATCTATGGGGGACAAACTAATCTTGATCAGGTTGGTCTTAAAATGGATCCCAATATATTGGTTCTCCCTTGCAAGGATTCCAAAATCCATCTTGAATAGACTAAGGTAATGTATCTTTACTTTTTTGGGGGGAGGTACTATAAACAAGCGCAAGATGCACTTAGTTGATTGGAAAACTCTCTCAATACCTTTCACCCTTGAGGGATGGAATATAAAATTTTTGGAGTGGTTCAGCATCTCGCTCAAACTCAAGAGCTTGTTGACTATTCTCTTGAGTAAAGGTCTTTGGAACCAAGTGATTCGGGCCAAATATCTTAAAAAATCTTTCATAGAAAGTTGGCTTCGTCGGAATATGTTCTCTGTGCATAATAACTCACTTTTTGGAATGGATTCATCCGGGTTCTCTCGTGGATCAGTCGTGTGTTGGGTTGGAGAGTTGGAGATGGTGCCTCTATAAAAATGGGCATCTATCCTATTGCAGGTTTGAAATCGACTTACGTTCTATCAAATGATCTTCAAGCTTATCTGAATGATTATGACATCTATACCCTCAGTCGGGCTCGCAATAATGGTGAAATTTCCACCTCCTCATCCTACTGGTTGAATGTGGAGGATATGGATCTTGACGGTGTGTGGAAGGAGGAATGGACACATTATATCAATGGTATATCCCATGGGGGCATCAGACTCTCGGCACATAATGACAGTGTTCTCTGGATGCATAATACAAAAAACGATGAAGTCTCTGCATATTTGGCATATGATCTTATTGCAAATACTTTCTCTAATAAATTATTTGGTTGGCATTTCAAACAACTATGGCATTGGCATATTCCACTCAAACTAAAGTGCTTTAGCTGGTTATGTGCTGAGAACCACATTAGTACTTGGGAAAATATGAAAAGTAGGGTCTGGATTGGCCCAAGCCGTTGTTGTTTAAGCAAAGTGGATAATGAAGCAGTAGATCATTTAATTTGTTTCTTATTCCTTTGCACAGGCTGTGAGAGCCACCCTTGCCTCTCGGTTCAAGCTGGATATTATATGGAATGATCCTTCGTTATTGGAAAATTTGAAATGTTGGACTAAGAAAGTTCATGACCAACTTTACTTGCCTCTTTTCTACATCTAGATTATTTGGAAAACTCACAATCTCTTCATTCTTGAAGACCAAGAACTAATTATTGGCTCTGCATGCCTCAGGATCCTAGATCTCGCTAATGCTTATCATGTAGCTTGCACAAAAATTGCTCATCGAGATATTGGATCAACTCCTTCAGTTTCTTATCCATCTGGTTTCTTTGATGGTGTTGTTGCATCAAATATTGGGGGTGCAAGTTTTACTCTTCTTATCAGTCCCTCACATTACTTTCATGTTAAAATGGGCTGCGAGGCCAACACCAATACAAGGGTTGAACTGATTGCCCTCTGGTCACTGTTGGTTTTTGCGGCCACTATTTGACTTCCTATACTCTTTGTCTTTGGGGACTCTCAGGTCATCATAAACTAGGGAAACTTTGTGGGTTGGACTTAGAACATTGGCGTGCCCGTGTTTCTGAGGCCAAGGCCTCCTTTCTCTTTATAAACTTTCAACACATTTATATGGAGTACAATATGAGTGATGATGGCTTATCAAAGGAAGCACTATCTCTTAAGATGGGAAAACTCTCCTTCATTGAATTTTTGGAAGGAGAGGCTATTGGAAGAGGCTCCATGCTGCTCTTTTAAAGTGTGTTAATAACATCGTACAGTTTTTCAGTGGCTTACTCATCTTTTTTTGAAAAGATTTGAATTTTGTTTAAGCAGTTGGTATTTCTTTCTTGGCTCCTTTGCTAAGCAGCTATCATGGCATTTTGACTGCCTTAGATCAAGGGGAATTTTTTTTTCTCTTCCCCCCCTTTGGTATTTCTTTCTTGGCTCCTTTGCTGAGCAACTATCATGGCATTTTGACTGCCTTAGAACGGAGCACAATATGAGTGCTGATGGATTATCAAAGGAAGCACAATATCTTAAGATGGGAAAACTCCCCTTCATTGAATTTTTGGAAGGAGAGGCTATTGGAAGAGGCTCCATGCTGCTCTTTTAGAGTGTGTTAACAATATCTCACAGTTTTTCAGTGGCTTACTCTTTTTTTTTTTTAAAGATTTGAGTTTTGTTTAAGCCTTTGGTATTTATTTCTTGGCTCCTTTGTTGAGCAACTATCATGGCATTTTGATTGCCTTAGATCGGGGGAAAAAAAAATTTCTCCCCCCCCCCCCCCCCCCCCCCCCCCC
>LPNX010032330.1:49876-76906 GCA_001517045.1 Pseudotsuga menziesii
GAGAGATTTCAGGTACTTGGGCAGTTTGGGGTTTCTATAACACCCTTTTGTGCTTCAGTTACAGGATCATATTGATTTGGTTGGGTGACTGTGCATTGTTTCTTTGCAAAGGCCTCCTTTTGTAATATATTGACAAAGTATGATACACAGTATCATGGAATTGTAATTGTTACTTTGATTCTCTAGAACATCAAGGAACTGCTCTTTTCCTTCTTGAAAAAATATTGTTGTTATTTTGGAATTTTTTTTGATATTCTTTATATAGTTGATATGAAAAGTTTCTTAATATAAAGATTATAGAATTTTAATATAGTTGAGATGAAATTTCTTAAAAAGAATAATAATATTTTTTTTTGGTAAGCAAGTAGGTCCTTTGATTACCAGCAGTAAACAAGCACACAAATAATTACATCAAAAACCAAGCTCTCCCATTTTTGGGAAAACAAGCTTGGGGATCAATCTGGCTGTCTCCCTCGAAAGGAAACAAGACTAAACCAGAAAGATCTAGAAGTTTTAAGAACTCTTAATGAGGTATCACTGATGAAAATCAGAAAAGCTGACCCAGTTTGCTAAAATCAGAGACAAAACAGACATTACAAAGGAACCTGATCATTTGAAAAGATGCTCGTGAGGATCGAGCATTAACCTTAACTTCTTGGCAATTTCAGCTTGACTGTCCATTATCTTATTCAGGATCAACATCATTTGATCTTGTTGCAGAAGAATTTGCCCGTGCTGCTCATCCTTTTTGACTAGCATTTTACCTAGGATGAATTTTTGCGACCATTAAATCTCCAGTGACTTAATGGTATAAGGTGAGTCTGCCCCTGGAGGTGCCAGGGTCCGGTATAACCTCTTTAAATTCTTTCCTAATTTCTTCGGACCCAAGCATCTGCAACCCAAAGCAGCCTCTTGCTTGGCTTCATGAATAGTTGCACGAATTGAGTCTGGGAATTCTTTTTGGAACCTCTTGCTTTTCTCCACAATCGACTTTTGGAAGCACAATGGGGGTGCCATTGGCTTATGCAAATCAAAACCTTGCGATGAAGAGGCGGAGCGAGTGCACTTGCGAGGCATGGAAATGAGCAATGAGGTCGCGAGCAAGCACATAAGAGGAGTAAGGCAGTGAAGCTCACTAGAGGCTAGGGAAACTGGAGAACACAAGACCAAGACAAAGGAGGCAAGAACACTTGGGGAAGGGGTTTAATGAAAAAATGATCATCACTCATAACTTACTCTAAGGATGCGCTCTGCCACTAAGGATGGATGCCCATTAACTGTCCAGAATAGCTAGATAAGGAACGCCTGCCTTTATATGGGTGGAACCCCTTTCTCTGGCATATAAGAGCTATGGATTCTGTGGTTTATAAGATTTGTCAATCAGTGGTTCCAGCTAGCCCCCTAACCAAGCCTCAAGTGATCGATGCGTATCTATGTCTATATACGATGTAGTCTCCTCGATTTGGATAGTGACGCAGAGTTAATTCCAATTCAATAGCCTATAGGTACCTTATGTAAGAGCTAGTTTTCAAGCCATAAGCAAAGGCAGGCAGGTGGAAGAATATATTCTTTATCCACTGCCAAACCGAGGGGGAGAGGTTTTCGACCACCAGAAGAAAGGAAGCCCCAACAAGAGCTGACATACTGCTAACAGGAATAACGAACATGAAATCAGAAACTGAGTTATTAGGTGGCTGCGCCAAGCAAGAGACAAAACTTACCACCTCCAGACAACCATCGAAAGTCTCAAAAGCAAGCCAAGAGAGTGGCCACGACGAAATTAGAGTCTTCTCCCCAGATCTGAGAGAGCAACCATTGAAATGCAAATAATGGTCGACAATGGAGCCATTTATGCCCATAATTCTAAGTTGATGATCCCTCATGACAGAGCAATGTGTGTCCTTCCCCAAATTCAGACTGTGACCTGTCATGATTTTCCAAACGCGTGAGGAGGTATCAGTGAATTGATGGTTTGTGCCATTGCCAATTTGCTCCATGATAGCCTTGCAGAGAGGCGAGATGGGCATAACCTTTTGCGCATGTGAGCAGTTAAATCGCATGCCCTTGATGTGAGTAGTGGACGCCGTCGGTGGCTCTGCTCGCTAGGTGCCCCTCAACATCTCCTGAAACCACGTCATGTGTCACCCGCCGTGGGGAAAAGAATAATAATACTTACTTACCATTATAATATGGATTTACATGAAAACAATAGAAGTATGAAAAATATATTTGAGAATATACAATTTATTGCAATGAACAATAACAATTGCTTTTTAATAATATTCTTGAATAAAAACAATAACACTTGTTTTCATTTAATAATATTGTTGAATAAAACTATTAATGAGAAATTGGAAATATGAAATTAATATAATGAACTTATTCGTAATTTTTATAAATTTAAATACATAAACTTAAATTCATCTAAACATTGACTTTATGAGATACCAAAAAGAATCTAATTCCCTGAAAAACAAACTTTTAGTTAAAATTTTTAGCTAAAAAAATACTTACAATTCAAAAAAGTTTAAATCATTCAACCACTCAAATTAATTAAATATACTTTATAAATTTATATTATAAAATTATAACTATACTAATATACTTCTAAACACATAAGCCAAAAAAATTCAAACAACAAAGTACCCATTAGGACCAAATCTCTAATTAAATACCCAAAAAAGCAAAAAAATAATACACTTTATATCTCTACAATATATAAATATAAAATTTTCATATTAATATACCTCCAAACACACAAACCAAAAAAATAAACATCAAAGTACCCATTATCATTATGACTAAATCTGTATTTAAATACCCAAAAAAAAATCAAATCAAAGAATTCCACAAAGTACCCATTATCATTATGATTAGTTTTGGTCCAACATTTCAATAACGTGCATAAAAAAAATTGCCTCCATGAAGCTTTGGACATGAAGTGAAACCCAATGATCTCCCACGAAAGATGTAGTAAACACAATCTAACAGTGGCTGTCTACAAATATAGATCTGGCTAGAGACAAATCATAAAATCCCCACACCGCATAAACAAAAGAGAAGTAGAGACTTGGTTAATACAGCGTGGCCTCGTTTACGGCGCTACTCAGTGATATACCGACATGCGTGGAAGATAAATTGATAAATATAGAGTGACGTGTAAAAAAGCATAAAGAATTTTTACTTCAAAGGTGGCAAGTTTCCCGGGAGCTGCATTTTGTTTTTATGGTTTCCCAATGCTAGAAATTGTGTCCTCTGCAATGCCATGAGTAGTCCTCTTGGACTGCCATCCCATCCATTCTTATTCTCTACATTATATATTGGATGGATCAGTTCGCTATCCGCAGCTCCAACACAGTTATCCTGAAGAACCCAATTGCAGATTTTGCCTAAAAGTAGCAGGAGGAGAACACAGAGGTGGTCAGTCCGAAGGCATTTTGGTTTTGGTTGGTGGGTGTCATTAATTTTAAGGGCGCTTTGGAAGGCAGATGAGTTTTTGAGGACACTTTGCTGTGGGTAACATCGGCGAATGGCTTAAACGCCATTACAACATGTTGCCTCGAGGTGGGTGTGTTGGTTTTGCAGAGAACCCCCTTTCTTTCTGTTCCATTTCTGCTGAATTTGGTATTCGGGTTGGATGCATTGAGAACTTTATCTGTTTCTTTATGCGGGCATGGTGAAATTTGGGTTATATGATAAAATTTGTGTTATATTATGGGATGTCGTTTTATTTTGATGGAATTTTGTTTTGGGAAGGGGCTCTCTTTTGCTGTTTTCCTGCCAAAATTATCATTGTGTGGAATCTGTTTGAGGTTTTGGGGAGGTTTATTCATGCCGGCTTATAGAGATTGATTTTCTGTCAATCTGTAATGGAATTTTAATTATATTTGTCTAATGTGGTGGTTGATTGGATGGTTTTTTGGGGTGGGCAGTCAGTCAGTCAGCTAGCCGATTTCGTAATAGGATCATTGCTTTGCTCTGTGTATTTATAATTATTCACATTTATGGGACCTTTGTCCGGATATCTAGGTTTTGTTTTTGGTATGGTATGCTGTTGATGCTTGATTTGCTGCTAGGTTTCTTGCGTTTATGTTGATTTTTTGGAAAACAGTTTTATATTATAGAATTGCATAGAATACATTGAGTATAAGGCAGGTCTCTACTTCGTTTCTTAACCTAGCCAATATGTCAGGCTGTACCATGGTCCGAATCTAGGTTTATATGGAAGTTTGTGTTGTTTTCATGTTTATATTGTCATAGTTCAAATGTTTGGTTCGTTTGCCTATGTGCAGGGAGTGGGCAGGTGGTTTAGAGATCCCATTTTCTGTTTTTTCATTGTCGAATGCCCCATTTTGATAAATTAGCGTTGTTTCATGGTAAAAACTTGTGCATACACTTAGTCAAGAGTGCATTTTTCCTGCAGCACTATTTGTGCAGGGTGAATCCGCCCCCTCAGGATTAATCACACAACAAATTGCTCACCATGGCAAACACGCTCACAGGGGAGACCCTCGAGCACATGCCATCCGGGTGAATGGAACCCTGGTGGGCGGCTTGAAAGCCATTGCCTGCGCCGTTGAATCACAACCCCATTTGCCTAAAGTTGCAGTTTCATCATCATGTGACAAGCTACGTGTATTGTGGCTATTATGCTCACAATTTGATAAATAAAGGGTATGGAAATTGAAGTTTCAAATAATTTCGTATCAGGATCTGGCTAGGCTAAGTTTAGAGATCACTTCTGCATCACTTTACGCAAGCTTTCTTAGTTGGACGTTAATGAGGTTTCTGGTTTGGTGTTTTTGTTTAGTTTGTAATTGTATTTTTTGTGGTTATGATTGGTAGCTAGGCATGGAGGCATTGATCTATTTTTATGTGAAAACCTGTGGTTACGGAGGGGTGATATTGTTTGAAGTCTCCAGGAAAATTTTGATGCTTCATCTGTAATTCTTAGGTTTTGAGTGACAGATTAGGTGGCAGGATATCAAAGGGCTAGCAGGTGCATTTTTGACATCAGCTCAAGATTATTTTATGTGGAGATGATTTGTATGCATGCTTGAATATAGGCTTATGAAGGAAATAATGTGAATTTGTATAAAGAAAAATGAGGGTGGTTATGGTGAAATAGGAAGCATGGGAAATCAATTTAGAGTCCTTTTTGTGAGAGACTAAAAAAACCGATTTGCAAATTAAAAATTGTGACCTTGTGGCAGGTTCCACCCGTAGGGCAACTGGACCAAGAAGTGGCATCAGGAACAGAAGAGCAGCAGCACATTCAGTTGTTTCAAATTCTCCTCACAATAATAGCAGTTTACAGAAAGACATCCGCAGCGAGTTTCGTGAAGCTAGCATCCACAAATATGCTGAAGGCTTTGGCATTACCCAAAATGGGACAAATAATGAAGGCTTTGGCATTACCCAAAATGGGACAAATAATGAAGGCTTTAGCCTTACCCAAAATGGGACAAATACGAATGGTAAATACTTTGTGTTGTATGCATTTGATAGGTTCTTAATGTTTTTGAGGTAATATTTTTCAGCTCCAACCTCATTGGGTGGTCTTGTTTTGATTTAGCAAATCTGAGGTGCCTCTCTTACTGCTTCTTTGGTGGTCTAGTACAATTACACTGGTCTACAGTTTCTGCATACTATGCGCTTTAGCATTACTTTGATGCTGTAATGGGCCTTACTTCTATGATCTATCTTTGTATCATGCATACACCTCCCCTTGGTTATATTTTACTCCTACCTCTTAGTTCTTCCCCTCTGTCATTGCAGAATTCCACAGTTCTTAACTTATTTTATCAGATTGCAGCTAGAAAAGATAGATGTTGGATCACAGTACTTATTAACAGCTCAGTGAAGGTCTTGAAGTAGTCAGCCTTCTATTTAATAGAAACACACATGTACATCTTTTATTTAATAAGAAAACGATAGTTGTTTTTGACGCATCACGCTTGCCAATTATTCTCAAGAGTTAATGGTGGTTTGAATTGTAAATGTCTTTAAGTCTTCCTTTCCAACAGAGTTTGAGATATTTAATTCCTTTTCTAATTCTAGGAAATGTTAAACTTTATTCTGTACAGGAATGAAGGTCGATGAAAATAAATCAACTCCACAGCAAGGGGAGGGAGAATATACTTCAAATGTAATTGCTGGTAGATGCTCAAGAACTTCTGCTTGTGCAACAGGGCAATCAATTTCTGTGGAAAGTGGAAGTGCTGGTTCTGCATCAAGAGGCAGTGATGCAGCAATTGCAACACCTGCCCAAAACAATCATATGGCAAGGGTACAGCATTTAGATATTCATCAAGAGGACTTAGATTCTCCGGAGACTGCAGGGTGAGCCTCATCATGCAGTACCCTATGTTGCTGGTCTCTTGGTGTTGTGTATTTGTCATGATTGAGATAGAGCATTACTGATTCGTTGGACCTTTACATTTGAGTAGGACAAGGAAGAGGAAAAGAGTTCCTAGAGTTAATGGTGGGGAGAAGGGTGGGAGGGGACTCCGGCAGTTCAGTATGAAAGGTGTAGCATCACAACTCCCTTAGTCTCTTTTTTTTTCTGACCAAAATTTTATTTTATTGCATGTTGATGAATGGTCTTCTTTATCCTGCTGGAGTTGATGAAATTGATATAAGTAGATAGTAGACTTGTATATATTTGTTCTCCTAATGGCAGTCGTTGGGAACAAAGGGAAGTCAAATGCAAGCTCGGTGTGGACCCGGACCCCCCCAACCATGGAGAGAATGTGGGTACCTAATAAGCGCGGAGTTATGTTTGAGCCCTGAGTTTGATTAACTCAGAAATAATCTTGGTCCACTGGGAGATAATCTTTTTGTTTGCTATACATTGTGTCCTGAGGGCATATTTGTAATTAGATTTGGATTGTTTCACTTACTGTCAGTTGTTTTACTGTATGCAGTCAGCCAGAAGGTCGAGAGCAAGGGCCGGACCACATATAATGAGGTAATGACATGACCACGATGACTGTTTATTGTTTAACACTTTTTCTTTGCTTATTTCTAGAATATGATTCTCAATCTTTCTCCTATCATCTTATCTTAATTAAAAATTGAGATTCTTATATGTAGCATATTTGAGAAAGTACCACAGAAGGCACCTCTGAAACTTTTACCATGTCATATAAAATGTTATACCATAGTAATGATTGACACATTTTACAATAAAAGGGGGTTATTATAATTTATGTCCCCAGATGTCTGAAAGTGATCAATGTGACTGGAAATTACATGCAACATAATCTTGTGGTAATATACAAATGTTAAGGAAGTTCAAATTGTGGCATGGCTAATCCTTGTACTATGGTCTGTAATATCTTTAAAACTATGGTCTGTAATATCTTTAAAGTACTGGCATATGAAGTCTTTATAAAAAATTAGTAATATTGATCCAAAGTTAGCTAAATAGTTGCTGCACATCCAATTGGTAGCTCACACACAACAGGAGTAGTAGATGCAAGGAGATCTAGAAAAGGATTTAAGCCTCTGAGCAGTTCTCCAAGAGCACCTTTACATAAACTGGAGAAGGTGCTTTGCATGCATTCCTGACCTAGGGTGCTTCCTTGGAAGTTAGTATTCCTGTAGTTGCTATCAAGCAGCATTCGTAGACTACAAGTGGTTGAAATGCTAGTAAGGGCCGAGGAACAGGATTTAGACAGTTAGAGATAAAATAAGACAAGACAAGATATTTTTATTAATGTCCAGCAAATGACCACAAATAGGTAATTGGGACTTCTAAGTACAATAGCATGGAATACAAAGCGGGAGTGCAAAGGTCGCTCATAGAAAATCATGATAAAATCAGATCTAAGCTTTTCTAAATGAAATCTAAAGTCTATGACGATGGAGCAGGAAAACAATGTAGTAAGGTATATATGTGCAAAGTACTGCAGAGAACCAGAGGCCAAAAACACCAGATCTCTAGTGGGGGATGTCTCACCTAGGGGGCAATCAACACCCCTGATGCTATCTCTCCTAACACCTGAGATTGAAGAGAGTATTAAAATGTATAATTGTATATGTTAATCATGATTGTCATATATGGCTTTGATGACTAAATATATTACTGAATTGCAACTCATTCTCTGTGATGCTTCTTCAGTAGATAGGTTTCTCCACATTGGTTTTAAAGAAACACAAGCACTTTTATCTAACTGTACAATAGGTAAAATGAATTTGAACCTTGGCTATATACAGAAGCTCAGATTTCGTTATGAGTGTATACTTGTGATATCACAGATTTTTGCATACATATATAAACTGTTTGCACGTTTGAAAGATATTTTAATTCAGACACTAATTTACTAGATATTCTGTGTCCGAGTAGAATGTCCTCTGAGTCTGATTTCAAAATGCCTGTGTGTCTGTCCAATGTGTACAAATTCCAGAAAAGATATGAACGCAAGCAAAATTTGCTTTGAAAGCTTAACTGGAACTTTCTTTTACTCGTCATCCAGAATCCAGATGCGCTAGCAAAAGTCTAAAGCTTGCCATTGCCAGAAGTTGCTTCAAGGGCTGAACCAACACAGACATCAGTTGAAATTAAACCTTGCCATAAAATGTGTAAAAAAGTGATTGCAAAATATTTTATCACCTCTCTGTTCCAAAGGTCTAACCTTTTGATATTAATTACTCTAGTGGTCTTGACTTTATTCATAACGCCTAATGTGATAATTGAATCACCATGGCAGTTAATGCTTGAGTTCTTAGCTCATTGCAGACCCTTGCCTATGGCCAACATATCAGCCATGTTGTTAGAGTTGATTCAGTGTTCCAATCAAACTTAGTTATCAGTCATCCTCCCAGGTAGATAACGAGACCCCCTCCTCTGTTTCGCCCTGTTAACTCTGGCTGCCACCAGACAGCTTTCTTCACTTTACTGAAGTGTTCAATTATCTGTTTGAATCTTAGTGCTTTTGCTTAGGTGTGCATAATGCATTCTTCTTTTATTTGGTAGGTTTAACTCATGCAACTGGACTTATATACTTCCTCGGTAGATTGGGATATTTTTTATTGCTGTAATGTGTAACTAGGCTTTTTGGGGTATTCATCTGTTCCTGTGTGAAAAAATATTGTTATGGGGGTAATACTGTTTGAATTCTTCAGGGAAACCTTTAAAATTTATCTGTAATCCTTAGGTTTTGAGTGGCAGATTAAGTGACATGCAGTCAAAGGACTTAAAGGCATGTGGTTGACTTCTGCCCAAGAAGATTGTGTCTTGAGTTAATGTGTATGTATGCATCAATATGGGCTTACAAAGGAAATAATATAGACTATTACGATAATGACCAAATTCACGTGAATGTCTTGATTTTCCCATGTCTTTGTACTAGAAATTTGCAGAGAAAAGTGGACGAGCTTGGGGAATGTTTCCTAGGAATTTTCTTGCATTTTCTGCCAGGAAAATGCTGTTTCCTTACTTTATATTCTTTTCTATGTTAAGGTTTAAACAGATGCATATTTAATTAACGATGATACAAATCTATGCAAACACATACAGATTTGTACAACCTCTCTCATTTGCCCTTTCAAATGTATAATGTCATTTTCCATTTGAGGAAGAAACATTATAGGAGAGGAAGATGGACAGTGTCACGAGGTATGTTGCTTTTAATGCACAGGCCTTGTTTTTTAAGATAAATGTGTGAGTTAGATGAGGCAGTGAAACCATTTGGTAGGCTGCTTGTGGCAGACCAACATGAGCGTGGTCAATGAGGCCAAAGGCGTAGGTGTGTGTGTTGATATATCAAGGTATTTCCCCCCTTAGAAATCTGACTGCAGCTACAAGGGCGAATATATGTTCAATAGGAAATTTTCCTTGAATTGCCAAAAACCTGTTTTGCATGTTTTCTCCCTACCATTTCATCAAAGTATGGTCTTAAAAAAGAAGGAAATATGGAAGAAAGGATTAAAAGGTAGGGATGAACAATCATCTAACCTAGAAATGAATAAGAAAAGAGACAGAGTGTAGTTGGACCAAGGTGGGGAAAAAGAAAGATAGAACAAGACACTGAGGAAGGAAAACTGGAAAAATTGACAGGTAGACAATGTTGGACTTCTAGTGCGAAATAACTACAGTTCTGATGGGAAAGGAAAGAGTGCTAGGTTGATAGTTGAAGAAAAAATTGATATTGAAATTTGTGTTAATGTCCACTAAAGTTCAAAATAAGTTGAAGGAGATGGGAGCTGAAAGCAGCCCTGCAATAATTTGAAATGAAATGAAGAGAGAATGGGTACCACATAATCACAAAAGAACCATGAATTGGCTATATAGTCGACAAAGAGAAACCAGGTCCTTCTAGTACCCCACTGAATTAGGCCAAGTTTATAAATCTCTGATTGTGGACACCTTTCACATCTCATGCACAATTATTTCACCTTGGACATGTGCAGTGGCATTAAGCAACAATTTTGCGGTTTTATCCATGAAATTCAACCTTCTGTCCTGGATTGTGAGATGCTTTGGGAAAGGGTAGGTGCACTCTCATACTAAATTCCATTTGCATCATAAACTAAATGCTCTTTCATTGCAAGAACCTAGGATCTGTAGTTTCACATTTTGGTCGTTGATTGTTAGTTGTTGGAAAGGAGGGGCAATTTGTGGGGTGGCCTCTTGGCTAGCTTTCTCCATTGTGGATAGTGGGAATGACCCATTTACTAGATGTTGTCGAATGATAGTGTTGATTATTGGCCCAATTTGTAGAATGTGTTCTATTTATGCCCCTACTTAGTAATTAACCAATCGAAAGGATGTAATCGTTGAAATGAAAAGCTCAAGCCATTCCAACTACTTAATGTCTTTTTTGAGGAGACTTCAACATGCTCTCGTGGGATGAAGAACTAGTATCCTAGTGTCTTTGAAAAAGTTAATGTTGGGCTCATTGTAGTGGGAATCTTAGACATTAATCTCTAGAAAAAAACCCTTGTAGGTGGCATGGTGGTACACAAGGTCTAATTGACAAAGGGGTTAGTTGAGGATCCAAGTGAGACCAGTCAATTTTATGCAACTCTGCAAGTTGCCACGTTATGTAGCAAGTCAAAATAGTCGAGGACTCAATTACATGATTTGATACTCATAATTATTTGCACTTATAGGTGCCCAAGACGGATTCTCAAGCTTGCTCTATTTGTTTTATACAAATTGATCGTCTCCATCTTAGATTCTCTAGAATGTGCATAAAATATTTACAATATTGAATTTGGTTCTGCTTTTATAATGGATTTTATGGTGGCAACTTGTAAGTAGAAAATTTTATGCAATCTTCTTCGGGGGATGGGGTCAAATGATTTCTTGAAGTTAGCAGGAAAGAGACTAAGTCTTCAAATGCGGTTATGCCAAGCTAGAAAGGGCCTCGAGGATGATGTTTTTAATATTGAAAGACAAAGCCATGTCAGTGACCTAGATCAGTAACCTAGGGTTTACGAAGAGTACAATGTTGAGCAAGCTAGAATTAGAGAAGGGATTAGTAGGTATGAGGCAATATTGGAACTAAAATATACTTCTAATGCTTGAAAGAATCAGAAGCATTTGAATAATATTTAAGTCCTTAAGATTAGGATTGATAATAGACAGAAGCTTGGGACAAACTGAAGGATATCTACCATACCCTCTTTGAAATAATATCTGCATTAGACGAATATGATGTTTCTAGAAGTAAGGTTGAGAAACTCATAAAGGTTGTGGTTTCAAATAGAATTATCAAAGATGAAGAGTCTTCGTGTCTTGCCTTCTTGACAGAGATGAACTATTCAAAGCCACACAGGGCATGGTGAAAGGCGAACCGCTAAATATATGGGGGATAACATAATCGCAAAAGAACCATGAATTGGCTGTATATTCGACAAAGAGAAACCGGGCAAACCGAGAACTGATTTTTGTCGTGCACTGGGGGATAACAATCAGCTTACTACAATAAAAAAGCCTATGTCATATGGTGGAATTCCAATGTGCTACAATCAAAATTTCAACAAAACAGAGATCCTTTGGCTGGATTATAGCCAAAATATGCTTTTGTATTCCTTGCTTATTTTAAGGGGGTAAACAGATGAATATGGAGCTGATCTTTTGTGGACTTGTGGGAATATGTTCTACCACACTACAAATAATGTTTTATACAATTTAGACTTCATATGACCAAGATATGTCAACATAAAGTTGAGTATTTCTCCCTTTTTTGTTGAGGCCATATGATAAAATTTTAGCCTGAAAATGGTGGTGCAACTTGAAATCCATGATAGGGACACCTTGATATAGTTTTAAATCGTATGGACTTTGTATGAAGGTTGTATGTTAATGACCCATTTCAGATCATACCTTCACATCTTGGGAGGCTTTTGGTCCTACAAAGGCCTAGTTGTGAAGGAGTTGGAAGTACATGGCCTCCATCTTTCTCTCCAGGTCCTCTTCCACATTTTGCTTTTACGATTCTTTCTTTGATTGGTGTCCATAAATCTGTTTTTTTGGACTTATTGATAAAAGGGGAGTTTCTTTTAACCAAGCTATATTTGTTTTACTTCCTGAAGAGAGTGTCCCTATTCCATAAATAAGGTTTTCCAAACATTACCTCACATGCATCTCGTGGGTGCTACTACATCACTCGCCACCCTATCAAACAAAACATTTTATGGCTAAACCAATCTCATTAACTATTGCTTCATTAATCAAATTGCTTTAAGAACCACTATCAAAGAGAGAAGTTACCCCCTTGTTCTTCACTTGAATTTTGATTTGGAAGAGTGACTTCCTTTTGCTTCTCACCCTTGTCTCTTGTAATGTGGTGCATACAAGATTCTCATACACATCATAGCTATCTATCTCCTTCCCATTCATTTTGGAGGATGACCTCTTCTTGGACTTAAATCGTTTAGGACACACTTTAGGATGAACATTCCAACACTTCTCAGTTATGCTTCAATCCACATCACAATGGTTGCAGTGCTTGTTGGGATTGTGCCCTTTATGGGCAGTGGGTGCAATTTTCTTTCCTTTGCTTTTGGTGGCTTCTTCTTGATCATTTTGGTGCCCCTTTTTCGTATCAGAGTTTATGTAGAGACCCTTCTTGCTTGCTTCATCTATGCTTTTTACATCAAAAAGTTGCAATCGCCTTCAAATATGACTATGTAGCCTCTAAGGCATTTTGTTACTACCCTTGGTTCATTCCTTGAGATGCCCAACAAGAGAACTTGCTTACGGAATTTTGAAGCATATTCTTGAACACTTTGCCCTTGGTCTTTCTTGTAATATTGCCATTTTTGTTGCATATGTATTCTTGGACACTTTGTTCTTGCTCTTGCCGGTAATATGGCCATGTCATGAGCTGTTCCTCTTTGTAGTCTATGGGATAGAATTGTGTTTTAATTAATTCCTTCAAGTGCTCTGATTTAGTCACCAGTGGCTTCTTGCCTGATTGCAAGGCATCTACATAACTCTCCCACCATATTAAGGCATGTCTGACCATCTTCAAGCTTGCAGAAGGAATCTATTTTTCTCTTCTACTTTATGGAGGAAATATACATTAAGTAGCTTGAGCCAACCTTCGAGTGTTTTCAGTATCTATTTTTCATCATTGGAATGGATGTCCACTTTGGATTCCATTTTGAAAAGTGAACGTGGGGACTCCTTAAACCTATTTTTCGTCAAAGCTTTCACTACTATCTTGCCCTTCTTATTGGTCTCTACTCTTCACCCCTTGTTAGTGAGGAATTCCATCCTTCTTGGTGAGAATTTCCACCAATATTTCAAAGGAATTATTGATTTCTGCAACTTTTTTTTCGAACTCTGCAAAGCGGGCTTCATTGGAATCCTTCTCATGCTTCCCCATGGCTGCAATCTAATCTTTAGCTTGAACTTTCCACTTCCTACTCTCTATTTCAGGCTTTGGAATTCACAATTTCTGCAAATATTTCTTCCTATTTTGCAATGCAGGCTTCACCAAAATCATTACCATGCTTCTCCAGGGTTACAATCTGAGCTTTAGCTTTCGACTCCCTACTCTCTGTTTCAGGTTCATATGAATGTAAAAATCCTCCTTCCCCTACTTTCTTTTGTCGGATTAGCATACACCTGAAATATTCGACCAGAAAGCCACGGAACTACCTGCTTTGATACTGATATGATCTATGTTTGATTGTGTAGCCTATGGCTGTTGCAAAACCTATTTCAGATCTTGAGGCAAGAACTAGTTGCTGGAATTAAAATACTATTGTTTCTATATCCAATTTTTTTCCCAAATATGCAAATAGTTATGCTCATTCAAAGCTGGGGTAATGAAAACTGGACAAACAAGGAAAGAAATGTAAATGACAGAAACATAAACACCATTAACATGAGATATACCTTTGATAAACCTCAACTCGAGGAAAAACCAGCTTTGAAATGTAATTGCTTTGTTATGCTCTTAACTTAGATACCTTCAATACTGAACACTTCCATCACATCAACTAGAGATAGTTGTGTGCTCTGCTCATTCTGTTGCATGTCCACTCTTCAACAATGCTTTATGGAGTGTTAACATGACTAAACTCAACAATTGCTTCTTGTATCCCCTTCCATTGCATTCTCTTCATGCATTTGGAAGATGGTTGGGCTTCCAATCCTTTTTTCTTAAAGCCAATAGACCTAGACTGTTTTTGACGTTTTGGAACATTGAATGATTGAATTTCATCTTGATTTTTGGTGGGCATATTGTTATAGTTGCTAGCTTGCTAGAGTGACAATTGCAACAAAAGCAAACATCCTATGGCCAAAATATTTATCTCTATTCCTTCCCTATTTTAGTGGGTAAACATACCAATTTACTGCTGATTTTTTGTGGACACATGAGAATATATTCCACCATATTCCAATAAAAATTAATTTTTTTTATACCTCATATGACCAATACAATGGACTATTCCTCCACCTTTTTCAAGATTGTATGATAGAATTTTTACCTAAAAATGGTTGTGAATCTTGAAATATATGTTCATAACATCCTTGTATAGTTTCAGATCTGGACCTTGTATGAAGGTTTTATGTTAACGATCTATTTTGGATCTCATCTTTTTTCAGATTGAAAGATAAACATTTAGGAATTACGATTCTCTGAACTTCCACATTTTGTTTTGTGCCCCTTTTAGTTGGGAAGGGGTCATGTTTGGAGTTAGATGGGTGATTACATAATGTGGTAGAAACATATGCAACACCTTACGATTGATTGGTATTCCTTCTCGTGGAAATGACAATTTCAACTACATTTAATGGAGAATCTTTATTGCTTCACATGGGTGAATTTAAAGTGTTCAATTTTGATGTCAACAATGTAATACTACTTGCATCTAGGATAGGGTTATTCAAAAGAGATATCGTCTACCTCAAAAGGGACATTAAAGCGCACATGTTTTCACTATTTTTTTATGTAGGGAGAGGCATGGGTACAACTTGGGGGGGTACATATAACCATGCAACTATGGTTAATATTGTTTTCATTTAGGAGAAGGTTATTTAAAAAAGACACTCTCTTGAAAGTTGTACCAATGCACACACTTTGGCGACTCTTTCACATGTTCATTCTTCGGTTTATTAATGTATGATTATTTGGTGTATTCTCTTATGTGTATTAATCAAATATAAGTTGCAAATTTTTTGGAGGAAAGTATAAATATCTTTCATATTATTAATATATCATTACTTTTATCTTTGATACCTTTTTTCAATGTATCATTAATATATGAACAATGCATCAATCACACTAATAATATTCTGTTATACCCCTAGCATGACCTTAAACCCTAGATTGTATGTGGCGTGCGTGATTGGGGGGTTAAGTTCTAGCTTGATTTCATCAAGTTTTTCCATCTACAAGTACATTTAGATTTTAACATGGATCAAAACCTGCTACACATTGAGTTTCATCATATTTTGATAACTTGTTGTTTTTAGCAGTTCTCCTACTTTTGAGGAGCTAGAGCTCTAGGGGTATCCCTAGTCCTTGAGAGCTCATGATCTCGATGAGTGTCATTTCGGCAACACACAAGGTGTTGCATGGAACTGCTATTTTAAGCACTTAGGGTTACAAGGTTTGCATACTGAGATAGAGTATGGGTTCATTGCATGAAGATGTATCTAATGAGACTCTTTTAGTGACATGCAAGAAATTGCTTTTTTTAGCAATATCTCTTTTTAAACCTGTTTTAGTAGGTGTTGCCACAATAGTGATCTTCATATTCTTAGACTCCTATTTTTAAGAGGAATTGCTATTTTTGGTTAGCTTTCAGGGTTACTCCGAAAGTGTTTACACCATGTTTGGGGGTGCTTCATGAGGTTTGGGGTAGATGGTGTATGATTAGTCTATGGGTGGTTTGTGATGCATTTACACACTGGAGATGGCTTACTTAGTGGTTGCTTAACCACACTTGGATGCTTGCATGACATTATTCCTTGGAGTGTTGGAGATCTTCAAACAACTTGGTTACATTCTACATGTTGGTCACATGGAGGAGCTTGCTTGCTTGGAGAATCCCTTAAATTGGAGGAGGAGCATTCAACATTTAGAAGGACGAGCCCTATATAGTGTGGGGTAGCTTGGATGCATGCATGGGGACATGGAATTGACTTGGGGACGTCTGGGCTGCGATAATGATAATGCAGGGGGAGTGGACCTAGTGGAGCACATGGCTCAGGAGGAGCATTGGAGTCCTTGGAGGTTTGGAGGAGGAGCGTTGGATACATTCCATGGATCGCCCGTGCATTGGAGCCTTGCTTGACATTGTGAGCCTGCTTGTGGCTTTGTAGGTTGCTTGTTAGGGTTTAGGCCCACATATTTATTGTTGGCTGCCTTTACCTATCATATATATAGAGGAAGGATAGAGTCCTTTCATATCATTATCATTGTACTCCTTTTATACTAGCCTTTTTGGAGTAAGGTGCTATGGTTCATAAGGAAACCCTAAGAGTTATTATGAAGTAGAGGGCAGACATCTTTGTTTGATGATTTTTGTGAGATACTAGGGTTTACTCTTGTGAAGAAGACTCAAGGGCAACTCAAATAGGTATCCAATGCCACCTCATTAGCAGTCTCCCACTCTTGAGGTTAACTCTAGTCTAATTCAAGGGGGAATCCTTAAACAACCCTTTAAGTCTGATAAAGGGGGATG
The DNA here is from genome assembly GCA_001517045.1 of Pseudotsuga menziesii. Lineage (NCBI taxonomy): Eukaryota > Viridiplantae > Streptophyta > Pinopsida > Pinales > Pinaceae > Pseudotsuga > Pseudotsuga menziesii. The sequence continues at coordinate 67,034 of LPNX010032330.1, forward strand.
CAAATAGATAGATCTCTGACTTAGAGATGCAAATAGATAGATCTCTGACTTAGAGATGCAATTCTGAAAGTGGATTTTAACTATTATATTATTCTGATATTTTTGGACAGCAAAGGAATGATCTATGGCTGGGAAATTGAGTTTAAAATATGCAGATTTTAGTGGTAATTTTTAGCCCTATTAACTTCACAAGAACAGATTCCTTTGGCAATGTGAAATGAAATTTTAAAGTCTGTTTTTGGGTTTTTATTTTGATCAGATTTGGGGCAAGAAAAGGATTTTTTAGCTGGGAAATATGAGATCTAAATGAGCTGATTTTTTATGTATAAATTCTAGATCTCAAAACAACCAACAAGATGGTTTCTCTTGGACTTATGTACTGAAATATTAATTCTAATATGGCCTTATTAATTTCAGATTTCAAACTAGCAATATAAAGAGTGAAGTACATTAATCTGTAATGGTTGGAAAGCGAGATCAGTGCCTACAGATCCTAGGAGCACTTTATTGAGCCATATCTCATGGGAAAATTGACAACTATGGCTAGAATTAGCATGCTACAGCCATCGATCTCCTTTGTGTGTACAAATCCAGAATTTAGATCTAGGGTCCTAAAATGAAGGAACATTCATCAATCATGAAATGGGAGAGTATTTACAACTGAAGGGAGTAAATTCCAGCAATTTCTCATAAAGAAATACAACCTTCATTCATTACTTTCAGCCATAAACAACAAGAATTTTAAGAGGAAATCAACCATCTTTGAATTCACTTAAATGAGGAACAACAATACTCAGATTTAAGCTCCCATAACACAAATGAAGAGAAGAAAACTGCAGCCTTTGTATTTAGCAACTTAGTTCCTAAAGCATCCACCACAAGCTCCAATAATCCACAATATTATCACAAGCAATAACCTAGTCTGTCTCCACAAGCTTTCAACAAACATTACAATAGGAGCCTTGCTTTTATAGAGTTTTGGCATAACAACCACCAAATTATAACAATAATCTCTTTTCCAAAACCCTAGATCTATTCTATAAAAACATAAACTAGCATTATCCCTCAACAAACTTGAGAGGACAAGTCAAATAAACAATAAAATAAAGTGGCCAAGCCATGTGCTAATTCCCTAGTGCAAGAGCCAACGAGAGAGGTGCATCCTCTAAGACTATAAAAAGAAATGAGTTAATGCTCAAAAGTCCTCAAAGCAAGCAAGTGGACCATTTAAAGATGCCAATAAAATGATTAAATATTCCTCCATGAAGTGCACCCTCCTAGATATATCTAACAAACTAATATAATAGTCCCAAAAAGTGGTTGTGCCTAACTAGAAGAAGATCTACACATGTGAGAGGAGAGATAAAATAGTGGGATGCTCCCCCATATATGTGTCATAACCACCTTCATGATGGCAGACGGGGCATCGAAGGCAATGCAAGTCAATCAAACAAGAAAATAACTCCTTGATGCAAGTGCCAAGTCAATTCAAGCTCAATAAGTTCCAAAAAGAAGGGGATGGCGGCTGTGTTAAATTTTAGCATTAGCATAAATACTTAAAAAATTTGTAGATCAACTTAAATAACAAATGACAAGGGCAGTAAAAACACATTCATCACATCAACACAATAGACACAAAAGTTTTCCATTGGGGAAACCTTCAAAGGACAAAAACCCCAAAAAGCATTAGTAACTCATCTCGTAAATGAGATGGCTTAGAAATTCTTCAAAAAATTCTTCAAACCCCAATCTGAGTTTAACCACAGTTTACAGTAAATTTTCTCAGTGAAAATCAGAACAAGGGTTTCAAACCCTAGTAACTGAAATTTCTAGATATGACTGGAAAAGATCAGTATTGTCCAAAACAACAGTCTGCTCAAAAATATCAGATCTGCCTGAAACTGGAAAGGAGACTGCAGGTAAAGAAGGTGGCTGCCCGTATCTGAATTATGGCTGCCTGGATCTGGAGAATGGTTGCCTGGATCTGAAGATTTGAAGGTGGCTTCCCTAGATCTGAACCTAGTTGCCTAGATCTGAAGATCTGAAGGTGGCTTCCCTAGATCTGAACTTGGCTGCCCAGATCTGAAGATGGTTGCCCTAGATTTGAAGATTTGAAGGTGGCTACCCTAGATTTGAAATTGGCTGCACAGATCTGAAGATCTGAAGGTGGCTGCCCAAATCTGAAGATGGCTGCCCTAGATTTGAACTTGGCTGAAGATGAGGGTTTGGTAAAACCCTTAAGACAGAAAAGATAAGAGACCCTAGCTTAGGGTTTGTCTTCAATGGAAGATGATGATTCCCTAGCTAGACTCATCCATGCTAGGGCACAATCACATAATCTTCTTTCTTCAACCTTGAGCAGCTGTACTTGTGAGAGCAAGTGTGTGTAATAATGAATTGACTTGATCTTCTTTTATAGCCTTTAGTCCCCTGTAAGTGGACCAAAATTAGAAAAGATAAAATAATAATATTTTATTCTTTTTCTAATTTCACTTTTACCTTCTTACCAAAAAGGTCTTTTAAGTATTTTTGACTTTTACCAAAAGTCCTTATTTATCTTTGTCTTTCACCTGTGGTCCAAAAGTCCTTATGTATTTTGACTTTTGACTTTAGCCTTTTTCCAAGTGTCCCTGTGGTCATTACCTATGGTCTTTTTTATTCTAAAAGTACATCATCATAAACCAAGAGAGTTACTAATGCTTTTATCTCACACTCAGTGTGACACCTAGATCTGGTAATAGGGTAACTTAACCAAGGGTAGTTAATCCTTGGAGAAGTACACAAAGCCCATAGATCAAGGGTCAGAGTGTCACTTATGCCTAGACACAGTCTAGGGCTTACAGTGCTTTCTTGGTAACAGACCAGGTGCCTCAGCCATGGGATGCATAATTTGACCCTAGGTCAAATACTTGGTAACAGACCAAGCGCCTCCATTCTCCCAGAGAATGGCTACTCAGAACTAAGCTGAGTCTACCAGTACTAGACTCCTCCACATCGTGGTCTCGGACCAGATGTCTACCATTAAACGGAATGGTCACTCAACACTGGGTTGAGTCTACTCAGGGCAGAGCTGGGTCTATATCATGGTCCCAGACCAGATATCTACCATTCAATAGAATGGTCACTCAACACTGAGTTGAGTCTTCATCGTGGTCCCGGAGTAGGTGGCCCCATTCTCCTAAGAGAATGGCTGTCGATGCTGCTCAGAAAAATCAACAGGCTGGTCCCATCCAAGGAACAAAATAATGTTAGGATAATAAAGGTGCCTCAACATATGTGCCATCCTAGGTGAGTGCCCCGCTAAAAACCATCAAATGCCATCCAAGAACCTCAATTAAAGTGTGAATTTAGGTTAAAGAAGTAAGGCACACTAGCAAATGGCCTCCTCATGGTAAAAATAGAGAAAATGAGCCTTTGAATAGTCAAATCATCATAAATATGTGTGCTCTAAAGGCAGTGCTCCACTATGATCCAAAGGAAATCACGTAATAAACCCCTTTGAATGTGAATGATGCCAAATTGAGCCTGGGTGCTCAAGCCATAGGTCGTCATCAAATCAAACTAGAGCCAAAGCAACTGTTAAATACTGTTTTTATCCTCCACATTTGTGCCAGAGTGGGTGGTTCATCAAATGATCATAAACATGTTATAACAAAATGAATTAAGAGTTATAGACCACTTAGTCATCTAGGGTGTTCCCATTTGATGCTCAACATATAATCATATCACATAAAATTAACTACAATAATTGTTTGGAACCTTATAAAAGAGTATTTATGTGCCAATTGATTTATGAATGAAATAATATCAATAATACCAAGGTGGAAACCATAGAAAAATGTATCTAAATTAACAAAATGTTCCACCTTGGCTTCATATACCATCAAATGTCTAACCATCTAGCACAATGGTAGAGAATCATCTTGTAAAACATTGCCTCCAACATCAATAAACATAGATCATGGATTGCATCTCTACAATGTTGAATACAATATTGTTGGACATCTTCTGAGTGCTAGGGGTACAAATCAATCACTTTGTACTAAATACTTTCCTCCTGACATCGCAACAACAAGCTGCTGAGGTAGCTAGTTAGAATGTGCTATAAGGGCAATGCTAAGAAAAGTGTGTAACCATAATAAGGCTTAAGTCCTTGTGTTGACAACTGGTTAAGCAATGTGATGCAATATGCTTGTGTTGCTTCACTGGATCATATCAAAGATGAAAGTGGAAACTCATGTAGCTTGAGGAGTAACAAAAGACATTTGGATATTATGATCTAATATTGTTCTCATTCATATCACTTGTGTTAGAGATATGATTAAGAAGAGTGCACTAGTCTCTCTTTCTTTCTCTCTCTTAGACCTTCATCATTGTACTTCTCTCGTCTTGGAGGTGCTAGGGTTTCTTGGAGATTTTGGACTCTTGTGCATCTTGAATACTAGGGTTAGGGTTTCATTCCTTTTACATTGGAGTTGGGGTTTTGTGACTAAACCCTAGGTTGTACTTGTTGAAGTGAAGAAGTGGAGATGTCTTCCCAAGGAGGTCTGCTAGTGTTGATTCTAGCTTGTGAAGTATATTTGGTGGAGCTAGGGTTTTCTTGGTTTTCCCTAGCTAGGTGTTAGGCGAGCTAGAGGATTATACTAGCCTTGAGTGAGGCCATGGTATGTACACAAGCTTCATCGTTATACATATAAATGAAGTTTTCAGTTGTCAAATAGTTGTCTTATTGCAGATTTGATTATCAGCCCTAGTTGATTTTCTTGCTGATTTGACATAAGTTAAGGTTGAAATAGTTAAGTGATTTAACATTAATATTGAAGAAGATAGGGCAGTTTTGCTGCTGTATTATAGCTGTCATAAATTGAATTGCAGATTTATTTTATGCATGATAAGATTGCCCTTGAGCACTGAAACTTATTTGTAGACATTGGTATCTTGGATTGTCTTGTTGATTGGGGTTGTTAAGAGAGGTGAAACATTGTCTGTTGTTGCCGCTGTTTTATTTATATTCCATAACAGCCCTAAGGTTGAAAATTTACAGGGTTAAGATCTGGGAAATATCTAGGGAAGGTGAAATTTTCTGAGTTGACTGTGGAAAGTTTAAACCTTTTTGGCATGTCTATATTTGACAGGTGTTGAGGCAGTGCCATGGTTCTGGTAAGCAGTCTTGGATTCCCTGTTGAGTTCTTGTTTGGGTGGAGGAGGGGTGGTTTGATTTCAGAGCTGTGCAGTTGGTAGATGCATATCACGAGGACACATGGAAGCTATATTTAAACATACCATTGTTGTCCTAAAAGCTTATTTTCACTACTTCTGGTCTCCTTCCTAATCTTGCATTTCTTGTTAGTTTCAAGGGTTGGCTGATATTTTTGCAAGTCCCTTGATTTAGGGAAGATTACCTATAGGTCATTAAGGTCCATCTCATGAGGAGCTTCCATGCACATGTGTGAGTCTAAGCATGCGATAGGGGTGGAGTGCTCCATCTAGAATAGGTTTCTTGCTATTCTTGCATACTTCATGCTATTATCAGCCCTAGCTACCATTCTAATTCAAGAAAAAGTCTGCTGTAAGTCTCCCACATTTATCTTGTTGCATGCAATCTTATTATTGGATGTTTCCCTTTAGGAGATTTCGCCCTCCTATTCAAGTCACATTCAGCATGCATGCAACCTGCCTTCCAAGGAGAATTCATTATGGTTTACCTTGTGCATGCAGTCAATTTGTTAGAATGGGGAAAACATTCATATTTATTGTTTGGAGGAATCTAATCAAAGTGTTAATCAGCAAGTTTCTGTGGTTATTAAAAGCAATCAACAATTGTGAGGAGGTTGTTTGTTCTAGAAGAGCATGCTTTCAGCCCGTGGTTGTAGTTTCTTATTATAGATAGCGATATTTCTCAAAGAAGGGAGTTGAAATGGGAGTGAAGATTATTCGAACTGTGCTTTAATAAAGCAGATCTTATACACAGCGTATGCATGGTGATTACAGCAAGCAGAAAGACCGAGTTGCCTAGGAAATTAGACCTTAATGAGGCTCTCCTTGTTCGTTTTTTCATGATTTTAATGCATCTACAGCAGTACCTATGAACAGCAGCATTCCAATGTGTAGAAATTGACAAAAAAATCAGACCTCTGTCATTCAGACATTTTGTCAAACGCTTAGCATCACCCAGATTTCAGTCTTAAACTGTCATAAATTAAAGAATACTTCACATGCACTTTGACCAACAATTATGAAGCTGAAACACTGAAACTAAGTCTGTTTGCAGCAGAAAAATAACATATAACAGCAGACTGATAAATCAATTAAACAGCAGATTTTGGTCAACTAGACCCTCGAAAAACCCTCCTGGGGAAAACCAGTCCAAGAGTATATTTATTCAGCATTTTCAGGCAATAAAATTGAGTTTACAGCAGCATTTAAATAGCAATAAATGACTGTACCAGCACCTCAAATTCTGTGCAGCATCTCGAAAATCATGCCCAGACAATAGTATGGCCTCCACTACAGAAGCAACTTCTCGAAACTTGTGCCCAGCACCTCGATTTTCATGCCCAGCAAATCCGTACAGCATGTATTGCCTCCACCTCGAATTTTGTGCAGCAGACAGCCCCTTGATCTGCATGCCAACAGAGGATGTATGGCCCAGCAATTAATACTCTTGGGAATTGTGGTTCCCTCTCCTTGGGAATTGAGCTCCATTCTTGGGAATGATGCCCTCTCTTGGGAAATGTGCTCCCACTATCCAAAACTCAAAACATGCCAAATGCTTGCTCTTGGAAAACTTCTTTTTGTCTTGCACACTACCCTAGGCTTTCTCTTATAACAAGAAGTGACTTTTCACCTCCCCCAATCCCTAAATCCAAAGGCCAAGATTTAATCTTGTCTTTACATGATCAATGGTTGAGATACTTTTCCTCCAAAATTGGTTACATTTAATTTTTATTAAAGTCATTTTTTATTTTATGAAATATGTGCACTTTATTTCATAAAGTCACTTTATAAAAATAAAACCAAGGGACACTTTATAAAAAGTCACATTACATAAGTGTCACTTTTAAGACAACTTTATAAAACACTATTACAAAGTCAAGTAGCCTAGCTAGTGCATGGTCACTTTTGCATACAAGACAAAACTATGCGGAGTGCCTCCAGATCTAAAATAGCTAACACAATGTGGTATAAACAACAGATTTTTGCAATTAATTAAGGGAAAAACGACAAGTAAGGGGATTGGGTGGGTTCTCTTTGGGAATGTTTTTTGTCTCATCTTTATGTATGCGGTAACTTACCTTGGAAACAGGGCAAATTTGTGGAGAGAGAGTGGTCACATAGAGAGATTGTCAATAACACTTCGATCTTTTTTCCTTTCTCTCATTCTTAGGGTGCATCTCCCCTCATTTCTCTCTCTTCTTTGATACCATAAAGAAGAGGGGAAGATCATTCTGTTAGGATTAATAATCCTCCCTTGTCCAATTTGGTCATATGTCTAAATCAGGAGTCATGTCTAAATCGGGAGTCCATCCAGTCTATTTTTAGTCACTAGCACCATTGGGTCCACTTGGCCTAATTGGGGCACATGTTCCAGTCCTCTACATTCAGTTAGCACTAGGTTTGCATGGCTGCATGCAGGAGAGGCGCATTTCTCACCTACCATAGTCAGTTAGCCTCAGTCAACACTGAAGTAGACACTTGAGTTGTGTTTTAGAACTTCGTTGAACTTCGGTAATGGTTTAGAGAAGGTCAGTTAACTATTGAGTCCTCTGACACTGATTTAGACAAGGTCTTAGTTACCTATAGCCAAGTAGAGTCTAATCAATTCGAATTTCCTCATGTGGATTTGAATTGCATGTGGCTATTTAAGCCATTGTACTTCATTGCAATTATTATCTAATTACTCTTTGATTAATGAAAAACATTCACAGCTGCAAGCCATTTTTGCACTATTTCATTCTTCAATAACTGAGTAAATTGTGTGATCTATTTTGTGAGTTGTGTGTTTGTCCACAGATCTATGTGCTCAATTTAATATGGTATCAGAGCCTCGGCGGACAAGGCACTTCTCCTCCTCAGATCTCCTACTGGATCATTTTTGAGCAAAATTGCTCCTTCCAGCTTTGCACCAGAAGCAGAAGGTTTACCACTTAATACCCCAAGTCAAGGAATTGTTGATCAAGCTTGCTTGATCAATTATGTTGGGTGTGATGAAAACCTGAAATGTGCATGCTGTTGACCTTACGGTGCCCCTTTTGTGTTTTTTGTAGGTACAACTTCCAATGGCTTCATCAATTATGGATTCATTGGTTCCTCTTCTCACCCTATTCACAAACTATTCAGAATGGAAGATGAGGATGATTGCATCTTTGAAGAGACAAGATCTCTATGAGGTGTTTATTGGACTTGGTGAAGAGTCCTTTTAGAGAAAGGATGACTGGCTAAATGAATGTGATGCAGCTTATGGAACAATGTGTTTGGCCATTTCCCCTAGCATGCGCTACCTCAAAAGATCTGTTAAAAACCCAAAGGATCTCTGGAAAATATTGGACAAAACCTCCGGAATGATTGATGAGGATCATAATAACACTTTGGAGAGCACATCCAGCACCATAAGCATCCCTGATCCAAAAATCTCGGCCTCCACTCTCTCCGATGAAGTTGTTCAAGATGAAGAAGAAGCAAAAGCTTGTACAGAGTCAATTCGAATTGAAGACAGTCTCCTTGCAGTGACTCCTTCTCTTGATGCTCCGGAAGTTTATGAGATCTCGGATATCTCATCTCCTCATATGGATGAAACAAAAGAAGACATTCGAATCTCTGATATTGAAGAAAAATATTGCTGCACTTCCATGCAAACATTCATCGGTGATTTTCTTTTGAATTCTTTGCAAAATTTGCCAGTAATTGCTTCCGAAAGTGAAGAGAAATTTGATTTTTCTCCCTCTAATGTTGCTGCTGGTGTGCGAACATGTAATACATTGGATATTTTGGAAGAAATATCAGATTACCAGAGTGATCCATTCGCTCCCCTTGATCTAGATCTTCTAGCAAATTCCTGCAGGATTGCATGCACCAAAATTCAGAATTTTGAAGAAGAAGAAAGCTGTGCATCCATCGTCTTGGTTGACCATTTTTTTGGATCTGATATTAACCTTATTGGATCTGATATGATCTTATTTAGATCTGATCTGATATTGCTTGGTTTAATATTTCAAATTCATAATCTTTCAGTACTGCTTGTAGTTGTTCTCATCAACGGTGTGAAGAAACAAGTACCGCAAGTCTCCTACAAAACTGCTGCTGGGGATTTGATTTCATGTCACATTTTTGGATCTGTTGTGAACCTATTTAGATCTGATTTACTTTCTGATATGGTATTATTTGGTTCAGATTTAAAAATCCAAGAGCTTTCAGTCATGCTTGTAGCTGCTCTCACCAATTCTGGTGTGAAAAATCAAGTACCACAATTCTTCCTCAAAATTGCTGCTGGGGATTTGGTGTTAGTTTCCTCTTTTGAGGTTGCTGATATTTTATTTTGTGATTCATTAGCTATTTCAGAAGCTATATTATACTATGGAGCTCAAGCATTTGCTCTCAACAGTCCCAGGGCTTCTCTACCTTTGGTCACATGCTCAACTTCTCACAAGACTAGTAGAGAGGAAGATTTTCTGCATCCGCCTGGACACTTGCTCCTAACACTTGGGGCTGTTTTTACCATTCATGGTTTGCTGTTCATGGCTGCAACACATCGGTTTCTTGAGTGTTTCTCACATGTTCTGAATCCTCAAGAACCTTTTCTCACTTATCAGTTGACTTTAGTTGCTCTACATGGGTCTAGTCTTCATCCGGCAGCTGTCTATATTTTTGATTTAG
>LPNX010032330.1:77187-90763 GCA_001517045.1 Pseudotsuga menziesii
AACCCACTAGATCAATTCCTACAATTTAGGATCCACTGGGAGTGTCGACACCAACCTTCATCAGTTGAGTTCAGTTAGTGACTAGTCAAGCTGAGTTAGGAGTCAGTTACATTCAGTTCTAGTCCTCTACATTCAATTAGCACTAGGTTTGCATGGCTGCATGCAGTAGAGGCGCATTTCTCACCTACCACAGTCAGTTAGCCTCAGTCAACACTGAAGTAGACACTTGAGTTGTGTTTTAGAACTCTGTTGAACTTCGGTAATGGTTTAGACAAGTTCAGTTAACTATTGAGTCCTCCGACAGTGATTTAGACAAGGTCTTAGTTACCTACAGTCAAGTAGAGTCTAATCAATTCGAATTTCCTCAGGTGGATTCGAATTGCATGTGGCTATTTAAGCCATTGTACTTCATTGTAATTATTATCTAATTACTCTTTGATTAATGAAAAGCATTCACAGCTGCAAGCCATTTTTGCACTGTTTCATTCTTCAATAACTGAGTAAATTGTGTGATCTATCTTGTGAGTTGTGTGTTTGTCCACAGATCTATGTGCTCAATTTAATACATTCTGCACAAGATTGGATTTTCTTACACTGGTTTTAGGAGCTCATCATCGTCTTCCTTCTTCCATTCCATACTTGACAATGCTTTCCATGATTGCATTCCACAGATAGCAAGGAAGCTTTGTCATTTGTCGATGTCTGCAACTTAATTTCTGCCCATGCATTAATATATCAAATGGATTTGACTATGCTTCCTTTTTAGCTCTATGAGTTTGCGTGGTTGTCTTCTAGGTGCAATCCCATTGTAGGGATTGTGTTGTCATTGTTCTGCACTTGTTTTGGTTTGTCCTTTCACTCAAGGTGCATTTTCTTTTCTACTTTTTCATTTAATCAATGTGGAGACTTCAATTAGGAAGCTAGTCTCAATCTTGCATAATTTAATTCATAGTTTGATCACTATTCTTGATTGGTTTTGGGTGCTTCAAGGGTAGTGTAGTGTGTTGCCACCTAATATGCACTTGGGAAATGTGAGAAAACTCTAAACTTAGTTGATGCGGCCTTGGGGGCAAGTTCAGGTTGGGTGCAATTGTCACGACAACACTCAACCTCTTTGTCTAGGCCAACTCCTAAACAAATCCATGGGAGGTGGTCCCTAATAAAATAATCTAAGGATAAGTAAACTATAGGAGTTAAATGAAGTTACAACCAACTACTTTGGAAATAAAACACATGAAGTAGATCTAATCTAGATATAGAAATAGCACAAGAACTTAGATGTGCAACTTCACAAACAAAGAAGATTCCCTGCAAGTAAAATATTTAGAAAGACCAATGCCTAAATAGATCTATGCCACAAAGATAAGTGATGACAAGGAAGCTTAGATTTGCAATATCATAAAACTCACATGTATGAAACTTTGAAATACAAAGAGTTTGTTTGTATTCTTATGCTTGAAAGATGATAAAATGGAATAAATGCTTTGTAGGTCCTTTTAGTTGATTAGATTGTTTGTGTCCGCACAAGGGATGGACACAAAATATAAAGAATCTAATCTAGGAATGTAAAGTGATTAGTGACTAGTCTAAAAATGTATATATGATTAGAAATTAGACCAAAGCTAGATGAAGTCAGAAAATGGAATAGAGAGAGACCCCTTAGGCCCACGTGCAAGCTTGAGAACCATTGATGCCTAGCTAGTAAAATCGGGGTTTGCTTGTGTCAAGAGTCTCAAGATCCAAGGTATGTCTCAGCCATAGTGAGGGTGTAGAGCTTGGTTCTTTCTATTGGTAGAGTTTGAAAATTTTAGTTAAGGTTCTTTTTAGCGAAGTTGTTTTGAGTGACGTCCATTTGTGGAGGATTGTTAAGCACAAATTCTAGGTGATCGATAGAATAAGCAAATGACAAGTGAAAAAGAAATCAAACTACAAGAATCACACACTACTACGCAACTGAGACAGGGGGAAAGGGAATGCAAGACACTAGTGGCTTGGCCAATGTCTCCAAGCACTTACAATTGTTCCAAGGACTTTTTAGTAGTGCTTGCTGTTCCATTCAAAGTGATATAGTCAATATTACAAAAGTGTGCTGGTTGATTGTGAATTATAGAGGATGAGGCTTCTCCTTTAGAGCTGCCTTAGGGATGTTATAAACCTGCTTAAAAAGTGCATGAATAACTGCAAATATTTCACTTGAAGGATGCCACTTAGTTACCACTTAAGCCCACAGGAAAATTGCTAGTTCATCCTGGAAAATGAACACAACTAAACACAAATGTTAAGGGAAAAGTGAGCCTAATAAACAGCGAAAGAAATGACTTTTAGGGGCTGTTTTATCATTTATGGCTGTTAGGAGAGTGGGACAACGAGCAATGGTGTTGTAATTTACATAGCACCAAGCTGCCCTTATATGTCTGCCATTTGTAAGATCAATAAATTAAACAAGAAGGCAGTTTTTATGATGTAAAGCAAGCATATCTATGCATGCATGAGGAAATGAATCACATGCATACAAGAGGATTTGCCCCTATTCAATAGATCTACTCAATGTTCAACATTTACATATAGATCTAGTAATTTGAAACCTACTAATACTTCTTCCTTGATATTATAGATTCCAAATTGATAAAGTAAAGTAAAAAAAAAGATATATTTTTTTTAGATTTTGGAAGGTTGATAAAGAGATTAGTGCAAAGAAGTTGGGGAATGGAGTTGATGAAGACCGACTCAAAGGGCCTTGCTTGAAAGGTCATTGAAAGAAGAAGGCTGCTCTTGGCTAACCGTAGTCTTTTCGTTGAGTGGAATAGCCTGCAACAAGATAGCAAATGTAAAAGGAGAATGGATCTCCTTGTCCTTTTGTCTTCAGGGTGCAATCCATTGAGGTAAATATGCTAAAATTAATAGCCTTCAAAAATAGACAAACAATAGGATCTGCACTAAGCAAAAACTTAATATATATCTTATCCAACGGGGTAATAGTACCCTTTCAATGACCAATTGAAAGAAGGAAAGTCTATAGCAAAGCAAAATGATACATATTATCTCCAAGTAAAAACAATGAGCAAGAGCAAGCCACACAATGAGAAGTAGATCCACATATGACCTCCAAAGTCTTCCTTGATATTACCAAAATCTCTAATAGAGAATGATTACAACAATGCTTAGAGCAACAACCAACAAGAAATAGAGAGGGGAGAGCTTGCTCAAATAACAAAATAGGAAGAGGGGGGCAAATTTCATGAGTTGGAGTGAACTAGAGTGTCATATGACATGTCATGAAGTTAACTAGAGTGTATTTTGACACCTCATGAAGTTAAATAGAGCTCAAGGGATTCTCATGTGTCACCTAGGAGACAAGGAGGGGACAAATAGGGATTGATTGGGACAAAATCCAATAAAAAATGACACCTCACCCTTGTTTGGAGCTCAAGGAGTGCAAATTATTGACAAGGGAATATTTCCTTTCACCTACCTCCTAAAATCATTCAAACTTGTCTAAATTATGCAAGAGTCATGGGATTTTGTCTCCAAGGGTTGTGCTAGGCTAAATGAGGGGGTCTAAAGGGGTGTATGATGTATACTAAAACCATAAAACCTCATACTATTACATTTTTGACCCCCCAAAGGACACATACTAATAAAAAAATACAAAATTATGGTTATAGACTTATTAATGCATGAAAATAGATCAAGGACTAAGACATCAACCTATGGTAGGTGCGGTAAGGATGATCATGGCTTTGGAAGTGTGATTAAGTGAAAAAAACTTTGACAATATATATTACAAATGTCGTCACCAATTGCCTTGAGATCTATCTTAATGTCCACTAAAGACCAAAATAGGTCAAAATGACCAGTGATTACAACCAACAATAGTGGCCCAACCAAAACAAAGGGGTGCAAAGGACCCCACTAAAATTAGATGAATTGAAATGAAGAACGGGTATAGGAACATCCAAACATGAAATGAAATAATCATAGGTTTACAAGGCTCAAGCATGCTATCTCAAGAGGGAAAATCTCGTAAAGTGAAGGAGAGCTAGTAAAGAAGCATATCTTGGACAAAGATGCAATTGCGACACAGTGAGGGGGAGCTAGCTTTGCTCATCATTGGAATCAATACTACAAATGCCATCACCAATTGCCTTCTGTAAAGTCCTACGGAGATTTCTTTGGATTGATGGGGCCTTGGGGTTAATTATGGGTGGCATCATTGTGATCCCTGGGGATGAAAAGGGAGTTTTTTCCTTGGAATATCTGAATGATGGTTGGCTGGTGGATCCAAGGGACTTGATTGGATTTGAATTTGTGACCTATGGCCTACCTATTGGCAACATGTCTTGTGTAGATGGTTCAACTGTTTGAGCTGACCCATCGGGGCTTGGATGAAGAATGGACTTCTTAGAACATTAGAGAATATAATGTTGCTGTGTGTACATACTTGATCTTTTATACAAATCTCGTATCTCTTTCTTGATCCATGTTGTCGCCTTTCACACACCTGGGTCACGTGGCAGAAATCTTCAAGCCACTTGGTGTGTCCTTGGGGGCATGTCTCGAGTCAAGGCTGTCACCTTGTTCTTGACTCCATTTAGGCTCAACTCCCAACGAAGCCAAGGGGGGTAGACCCTATTAAGTTACTAAGGCTAATTACTTAGTGTGATGGTGTTAAATTGAATGAGTTACTTAGGAGTTTTGAAATTAACCAGTGGAAACAAAAGATAACAAGATGCAAGATTTTAAGCAGATAAGCACAATAATGACACTTAATATATATAGAAATGAAAGAAACAAATCACCAGTGCCTTAAATGGAGTCAACAGAGAAAATAATGTGCTTGCATGCGCTTGAATGAATGTTTTGCAAATGTCTCTTGGTAGACTTTAGATTAGTGTGGAATGTGAATGAGTTAAATTAGGCGAAAAGGGGACTCCAGATATATCCGAGGGGTACTTGGAGTATGTCCAAAAGTGAACTTTCACGGCTACCCGCAAGGTGTTTGTGGGCTGGAACGGAGTCTCGGAGACTATTGTTCATAACGCACCCGTTAGGGTGTGACAGAGATCGGCGCCTCGAGATCACTTTCCAGTTGTTCCCACTCCTTTGGGTATTTTGCCACCGCTTATAGTTCGTTCGAGGCGTTGGATTTTCGCCTGATGGTTTGTCAATTTGGGAGGCGAGAACTAATTAATCTAGTCACTCAAGTGCTTTTGATGCGGCTTGACTGATCGGACGAACCGCAGCCAAGTGTAGAGCATACACATTGGAGTCTTGTCAATTTTAGTAAATTTTAAGATAGGTGTTCTTGTTAAAAAGAAAACCCTCTAGGAAACTCTTTCGATCCAAGTGGATCTCAATCGGGGAATCAAGGAGGGGTTAATTTTATTATAGTTGACGAAACAGTTGATGAAAAATGAATCAAATATACACAATGTCGGTTTTCTAATTAGTCCTACCACGCATCTCTTTCCCCTTGCTGATCAATCGGGAAGTTGTGGGGTAAGTATTAAAATTACTTTGAAACCACTAATATGGAATATGGAAATGATTACAAATCAAAGTATACTACCCTGCAGATTAGAACTATGCTAGATTGAAAAAAGATGAACAAAAAGTAAAAAATGACATAGACGCAAATCCCCCTAGGGGGGATGGTGAATAGGCTCGAAAGAGCCTATTCAAAAAGACTTTTTCTTTTTATAAGCAGCGATTTACAATATCAGTAAATTGAAATTGATGCACTTTGGTCCTTGTTATCTGGGATCCAAAGGCTTACAACAAGCTTGTAACAAGCTAAACTCAAAACACAGCGGTGGGGGAAGCTTCCGGGAAGCTTTGGTTCGTCCAAGAGTCGGAAAATGGGTAGAGTCTCCTTCTCTTTTTTGTTAGACCTGCTAAAAAAACAACGAGCAATTAAAATCAAATGTGCCCAAACACACTTTAAAAGTGTTTTGGGTCACCACGCTAGTTACCGAAAAAAACTAAGTAAAAAATTGTTAAAAGGGGCTAATCTAGTTTTGCAAAAGAAACCAAGGAAAGCAAGCTTTCCTTGGGATCTTGGCTTGTTGTTTAGGCAGCCAATGAGATATGAACTTTTCTTGCAGAATTTAAATCTTTAAAGAACGAAAAAAGAAACTACCTTATGAGCAAGTTTTAGATCTATGATTTAGCTACTTGCAAAAAAGGCAATTCCTACACCTAGATCTATCTTTATGAAATTATAGATCTAAGCAGCAAGACTCTTATGAAATAGATCTAACAATATAAATTCAATTCTTAGAACTAGATCTGATCATAAGAGGGAGAGACAGGTAACCGAAAGATTGAGTTTTTTAAAGAAATGAGAAGAAGAGGAGAGAAGGTCGGCTCGTTGCTTGAATGGAGCAAGCTAAAAGGAGGCCCTTTTGTGGAGCGCTGAGGGACAGAGTCTTAAGCTTATTGGATAAGGAATGGAGTCAATCTTGATCCACACCTTCATCCAATCGGGAACCTGCAACTAGATAACACAAGCCTACACAACACCTCGTGAGATCTGGATATAGATGTATAAAGCAACAAAAATGAAAGATCATGCAAAAATAATCTTATTTAAGCATATAACTGAAATTCTTGAGCATACATCATATGGATAAACAAGAGCAAGCAATCTAACTTGCCTAGCTTACACCCTTACTTGATTCAACCGAATCCTTGAAGCCAGAAAACGAAAGCAGCACAGAAATTGGAAAGAAATTGCAGTTACCACATTAGCAGCATAACACTGAGAATCCACACAAACACATGCACTACATGGTATAGCCTCCAAAGCTTCTTTATTCACAAAATATAGCAGTATTACAATGGCAACAGCTCCTCAATCCAGCTCTAACTAGCTTGGAAGAGGCAGCTTGAGCTTTATTTATACAAAAAAGGAGATCCAGCCTAGGGGGGGGCAAATCCCATGGAGATAGACCATTGTAGCTGAAGGAGAGTCCATCAATGCCTGATCTGTGTCTAGCTGAGCCAGATCTGAGTCTCACTGAGTGCAACTGTCAATCGGGGGGCTGATCTGACTGACACCTCAACCTGTTGACTGAAGCATCCACCAAAACTCATCCAGATGAGCCCAAATGTGTGGAGGAGAGAGGGAGGGCGAAATTCCCCATAAAGGATGCTGAAGTTCAACTCTGGATTTGTCCAGATCACCTCCTTTAGTCAAGGATTTGTCAGATCCAGTCATTCTGGTTTAGATCTCACTGATTTCAATCAAATCGGTTGAGAATCCACTAATCTAGGATTTCGGGTTTGCTCCATTATTCATCAATTTATTAATTAAAATATTCAATAATTGATTTTTTTGGGGCTTTCTGACCCAAGTGATGGAAAATTACTCAAAACTAGGAAATAGTGGGTCCGTGGGTTTACATGGTGCTCTTAGCTTGAAAATGAGCACCTACATGACTGAAACTGATTATTTGGCCCACTTTTATTACAAAATCAAATTTTCCAATTAAACTATTAAAAAATAGCCTAAGTTTTGGAAAAATTAAATTTTAATAAAAAATACTGAAAAAATTAAAAAAATAAAAAAGTTGAAAAAACCTAGAGGGACTTAGACATGTTCATATGACTCGACCATGATGCCTAGCATGTTTATACATTGACACATAGACTCTAATAACCTCAATAGGCCTAAATGCCAAGCCAACCACCCCAACTTTGGAGGTATGGAGTGAAAAACTCAGAAATTATCAGTTGTTTATTCAACAACCAATAATAACCAAGGGAAAAAACACCCTGGGTTGATCGGATTGACAAATGAAGTCTAAGAGACCAAGTCTTTTATAGACACTATCATGCTAGAACATTTATTACAATTCCCCCATGCGGTATGAACATGTGATATAGTACAACAAAGCTTCCCAGAAGTAAGACTGAAGGTCTTTTGAAGTCTGAACAAGTTATCCTTGTCTGGTTCACCAGGCTCACTTGATAAAAAACCACTAAGTACAACTTAGGTGGTAACAATCCACAACTTGTCTTTTGATGTGAATGGTTGTCTTTTGGTTAATTGCTTGATTGTGCTTGCGTTGATACTGATCCCACTATTCTTTAGAACAGGCAAGTGAATGCCTTTATCTACTCGTGTATTTTATTTGCAGACAATAATGCATTTAAATTCTTGGAATTTACTTCACCTAGTTTAGACATTTCCCCTCAAAGCCCCATGTTCTAAGCATGAAAAGTTATTCCTTTTGGCCAACCAATGGACCTACCACAGTAGTGGCTGGTGACTCCGAAGGACATGATCAGATTTGAACTTGTGACCTATGGCCCTTCCTATTGGAAACATGTTTTGGGTGGATGGTTCAACTGATTGAGCTGACCCCTGAGGGCTTGGCTGAAAAAGGGACTTCTTAGAACATTAGAGAATATAATGCTGCTGTGCATACATTCTTGATCTTTTATACAAATCTCCTATCTCTTTTGTGGTCCACTACTTGTCTTCTGATGTGAATGGTTGTCTTTTGGTTAATTGCTTGATTGTGCTTGCATTGATAATTTGATACTAATCACACTATTCTTTAGAATAGGCAAGTGAATGCCTTTATCTACTTGTATTAGTTTTGCAGACAATAACGCATTCAAATTCTTGGAATTTACTTCACCTAGTTTAGACTTTTTCCCTCAAAGTCCCATCTTCTAAGCATGAATTGTTATTCCTTTTGACCAACCAATGGTCCTATTTTGATCACGGTGGATAATCTGTGTTTGAACTGTCAGGTTGCAGATGAACTCGTAGCCGAATATGCAAATATGGACAGCACTCTTGTTTCACCAGACCGGGTAGATGCCTTGTTCATATTGCATTTGCTGTATTTTTGGGATTGGAATACTCTTTTGGAATGTGGACAAGCTTAACTTTTAAATTAGATTCTGGATAACTTCTACAAATAGCACAATTTCTTCTCTGAGATGCACTTCTTTTGAGAGATGTGCAGCAACAATATGATGAAAAGAACATTCGGCGAAGGGTTTATGATGCACTGAATGTACTTATGGCAATGGAGATAATTTCAAAGGAGAAAAAAGAAATCCAGTGGAAGGGGTTGCCTAAGACAAGTATAAATGATGCTGAACAGCTTAAGGTCCGTCCTAATTTCTGTAATGGCTATGTTTTACTCTATTTCATCCATTTAATGCACTTATGCATTTCATCCATGTAATGCACTTATGGTGATGACTTGATGGAGGAGGCAAACTAAATTCAATGGGAATGATATTTTAGTCTAATCCTTTATAATGTTTAAGAGCTTGAGTATATTGTATCTTCAGTCTTTTCTTTTAAATATCACCATCAATGTGTACTCTAGAGAGTATTTAATTATACAAAGATGCTTACAGGCTGAGAAATTGCTCTTGAAAAGTAGGATTGAGAAGAAGGCATCGTATTTTCAGGAACTTAAAGAACAGGTAAATCTCAAAGCTAGGGTATATTTAACAGACATTCCCTTGAGTTTCTCTGCAGTTAAGAAGTCTCTGCTTTAAGCCCTTTGATGAATTGAAACAAAGAGTAAATTAAGCTTAGGCACAGGGAATTCACTTCTTTAATTTCTTTTACTTTCTTTATTGGTTGCTTGTAACATAAATGTTTTGCTGTCTCTATTTTTGACTTGTTTTCAAGGAAGATATGACATTGCCTTTCTGTTATGTGCTTTTGAGAAGTGGGCTTAGAAATTTTACTGTTTACCCAGCTCTGGTTATTTGGTGATTAATGCCTAGTTATTTTTGTTCAAAGCTTGTAGGCCTTCAAAATCTGGTGAAGCGAAATGAGCATATATATAGTTCAGGAAATATTCCATCTGGGGGTGTATCGTTACCCTTCATATTGGTCCAGGTATTTTATTTTCTAAATTTGTTTTGCAATAAAGTATTTTAGGCACACCAATAGTTTTGAGAACTTTTTTTTCCACTTGTATCAGTAGTCTGCTTGATACTCTAAATGGTGAGTGAAGCTTTTCCATAAGTCCTCTTTCAATACATATTTCAATCAGGTTCATCTAACTACACCTTATTTCATCCTGAGGACCAATATGTTAATTTATGTATAATAAGATAAGATAATTTCATTGTGTATAATAGCATTACTTCATGTGTTTAAGATATTTATATAGTGAATAAACTCTACAAGGTGCATTAAAGTCCTGTGAAGTTATACAGCATGGGGATAATAAAACATTTTATTAAGGGTGTAAGTTTTATTAGTTTCCTTGATATTTATTAAGAATTTTACAATTTGCTGAAACTTGTTTGTATTGTAATCTATTGAAGGCGACGGTAGCCAATGCTGTTTTACCTTATTATTGTTTTTTATGTCTTTTCACCCAACTGTGAAATTACTCTGGCAGTGTTATCACTTGTAGCTGTATTTCAAGTGTCATGGAAAATAAGAGATTCGAGGCCCCGATAATTGATAATTCACATCATCATGGGTTCAATTCAGGACCAAGGAACTATTTCATTCAAGGTTGAATTAAGAAAGTTTTACAGAACGTATGTGTTTACATGGGTGAACTAAATATAGCAATTATTTGAATTGCATAATATTATGGATGATAAGCAAAGGATTTCCTTAGCTACATTGTATTTTGAGATAAAATCCTATCAATGGTATCAATGGGTAGTTAAAACTTAAAAGGAATCCTCATTATTATACTTGGAGTCTATTTTTAAGAGACCTAGAAGCTGAATATGGTAAAGTTTGGGAACAAGATTACTTTATTCAGTTGACAAGAATCAAGCACTTAGGTGATGTGGAAAATTATAATTCAGAATGTCAAGTATTATCTAAGTTACCAGGATATGGATACGGATTCGCTAGATTTTTTAAAACCCATGATCCGGATACGGTAGGGAAACGACAAGTACAAACAAATATAAAAATATTTTTGTAATAAATAGAAAAATAGAATGAAGAAACAAAACTATTTAGGAAACACAAGAGTAGAACTATAAATTATTGGCAAAAAAGAGAGTTCATGTACCATAACTGATAATTTGATAAGTTGTGATATTGATAATTTTAAAAACCATTTTAGCATGAACTTGAAGCAGGTCATAATAGTGTTTTTGTGAGCCGCATCCACATGTCCCTATCAGCAGGGAATAAAGTGGTTTTCTTGAGCGCTATGGCAAGACTACAGAACAATGTAGGTGAAGTGAGCAACAATATGGTACATAAATATAGATCAGCCCTTGACAACAAACCTTCATCATAAAGATATATCAAATAAAAATGTTGAGAGCAGACCTTGATATTGATATATCAGAGTTCAAGAGCATATCTTGACATAAGTATAGATCAGACCTTGAGCAGGAATGGGGTTTACGCTTTTAGCCATTAGGTGTTTAGGTTTTTTTCTCTGAATTCTGGAAATGACTGTTTCTCTGCTAAAATTTAGTTTTCTGCCCAACTCTGCTCTGATACCATGTAGATTTTTCACTAGTTTTCAGCCACCGGTTTCAAAGTAAAATTTATCTCTGTTTATGACATTCTCAGAAAATAAAAGTGTTGGAAATAAACATGAAATTTCCGGGCTTTAAAACACTGCTGTAACTACAAATTTTCACTGACATAAAATAAATATCAGCACGCCATTCAAACACACAATTCTTAGAATTTTCGGCCAATGGCCCTGGAAAAACCCACGAGGGGAAAACCAGTCAGAGAGAGAGAGAGAGTTTATTATTTCTTCAGGATAAAAATCAGACATTAAATTACAGTAAAAAATCCAACTTATCTCAACCCAGAAATTTGACCAGCAAGCTGTCTCGGTTTCTGTGCAAGGCTGTCTTGATTTCTGTGCAATTTTTCCTCTCGAAAAATGTGCCAAAATGATCCCTTAAATCTGACCTCGAACTCTGTGCCAGACTGCCTCTAAATTTGTGCTGTACGGTCTGCAATAAATGCAGCTGTACAGCCCTCGATTTCTGTGCCACAAAACCACACGTGCTGCCTTTGCAATCGTGCCTGAAGTTCACCTCGAAATTTGTGCAGAAAGGTACAGTCCGTACAGACTACGTACCTTGTTTTTTGTGCTGTACAGCCTGTGTATGGCCTTGAAATCTGTGCAAAGTACACAGCAATAAATGCTGTTCTCGATAAATGTGCCCTGCAAATTTCTTGATATTCGTGCCCACAAGCTGAACTGTACGGCTGCCTTGATTTGTGTGCCAAATCCGTACCCTTCCTCGATATTCATGCACACCGTGTTTTCTCTAGTAGGCTGCCTCGATATGCGTGCCTACTCTCTCCTCAGCTCTCTTCTCTTCAATGTCATCAACAAGAATGAATGTGAATGCCTTTTCCTTGCTTTTTGTCCATAACCCTAGGTAGGTGAAGAGATCTCAATCCAATGGCTAAGAATGAATTAGATCAATGGTTGAAATTAATTGCACATATTTTCTTTCTAAAATATTAATTTCACTCACCCACTTAAATTTATCAAACACTGACTTTAGACATCAAAGTCAAATTAAATGTCACCTAAGTCATTTAATGCAAGGTTCACTTTATTTCCCTTCACTAAGTGACTAAGGCCAAAGTCACTTAGGGGAACACTTCCCTAGGTACAAAATTAACACTCCCTTTTATCGAGGAAGGTGTTCTGCACCACTCCCAACTTATCCCTGAAGAAGACAAACTTGCCCTGCCCCAAAGACTTAGTCATAATGTTTTCTACCTGCTCATCTGTGGAAATGTACTGAAGCGTAACTGCCCCTCTTTGAACATAGTCTTGGATGAAATGATATCTGATCTCAATGTGCTTTGACTTGTCATGGAAAACCGGATTCTCAGAGAGCTGGAAGCAACTCTGATTGTCACAGTGAATCACCGTAGGCCTAAGCTCATGACCAAATAGATTCACTAGCAACTTGCGAAGCCACAAGGCCTTGCAGCTGGCCAAACTAGTTGCCATATACGCGGCCTCAGCAGAACTCAATGCAACGGATTTTTGCTTTCGACTGAACCGCGACACTGCTGTCGAGCCCAAACTGAAACAACATCCGGAAGTGCTCTTTCGGTCTGCCACATTGCCTGCCCAATCTGAGTTTGTATAGCCAACCAATTTGATCCCCTATGACCTCCTATAGTCCAAACCAAAATCCACTGTCCTTGAAAGATAGCGCAAAAAATGTTTTGCAGCGACCCAACGCACACTCCTAGGCTCAACCATGAACTGGCTAAGAGTGTTCACTGCAAAACACAAATCTGGCCGAATGTTGACCAGATACATCAATGACCTGATAAGCTGACAGTATAAAGTAGGATCCACCAACTCTCCCTCAGAAGCATGAAGCTTCTTCCAGTTGGTGATCATAGGTGTCGACATAAGCTTGCAATCCAACATCCTGAATCTCCTCAAAATATCAATCGCATGTTTTCCCTGCCCTAGGAAAATATGTCCACGCTCTTGCCAAACCTCCAATCCCAAGGAATAATGCATCAGCCCAATATCAGTCATCTCGTACTCTGCTGCAAGATCCTTCTTGCAAGCTGCAATGGGTCTCTCTCTCCCTGTGATAAACAAGTCAT
>LPNX010032330.1:91011-114979 GCA_001517045.1 Pseudotsuga menziesii
AGATCTAGGAGCTTGCTTCACCGCATATAGGGCCTTCTTCAGCTTGCATACATGTGTCTCTCTCTCATGTATCTCAAAGCCTCGAGGCTGCTCAATGTAAATCTCCTCCTGTATTATCCCATTCAGAAATGCGCTCTTCACAACCATCTGATGGATCTTCCAACCCATTTTTGTTGCAATGGAGGTCAAGCCCCTGATAGAAGTATATTGAGCAACCGACGCAAAAGTCTCATCATAATCAATGCCCTCAACCTGTGAAAACCCCTGCACTACAAACCTGGCTTTGTACTTCTCCACACTCCCATGTGCCGCATGCTTCAGCTTGTAAGGACAATGAGAAGTCACCATTGACTTCCCCTTAGGTCTTGGAACAATCTTCCATACATCATTCTTCATGATGGAATGGTACTCATCCATCATGGCATCTTTCCATACCGAATGCTGGGAGGCCTTCTCAAAAGTAGAAGGCTTAGAATCTCGTGCACTAGCCACCAACAACATGCCCAACCTGTCAGGCATCTTGATGGCCGTCACATCCTCTCCGGGTGCCCCAAACTCTTGAGCTTCCTTCAAGGTTTCTCGAAGCCACTTAGGTGCCTTTGTCATTGGAGGTTGCTCCCACACTGGTCGGTCTTCATCTGAAAATTTACCAGAGGTGGAAACCCCAGTATCTCGTGAACCTGAAGCTGGTGTACCAACACTAGGTGTACCCTGTAATCTTGATCCTCTCTAAGGTGTACCTGTAATAGTAGACCCATCACTTGTCCCCGAAGACCTTGCTGGCCTTACCATTGAACCTGGTGAACCTGTGCCAACACTCTGTGGTCCTATAACCCCGTAAACTTGTGATTTTGACTGCTGCGTAGATGGAACTTGTGAAATAACCTGAGGTGTAGGGACCTGCTGCTCTCCCTGCTCTGACTCTCTCGACTTCTTGAGGGCCCGCTCCTCCTCTCTCAACTTCCTGTTTTCATTAGTACTCTGAAACAACCCGGTCAAAGCACTCCACATCTCATGTGCATGATCCTTCTCGGAAATGTGAGGAATAACATGATCTTTAACAACATCCAAAATAATCCTCATGGCTTCAAGGTCCTTCTTCACAAAGGCTGCATGTGCTACTGCATCAGTGGTAGCACTTGGAATGACAATGGGGTGAGCAGTAGTGTTGTCAACTACCTCATCCCATAACTCATTCTCTCTCAACAAAAGGACTATCCTGGCCTTCCATGAGACAAAATTCCCTACCCCATCTGGTCTGTCTTCACTTCTTAACCCAACGGAAGTCATTTTTCCCAAAGAACAAGTTTAAGGAAAATGTACTATTGTCACAAAAGTTTTCTCTGAATTCTGGAAATGACTGTTTCTCTGCTAAAATTTAGTTTTCTGCCCAAGTCTGCTTTGATACGATGTAGATTTTTCACTAGTTTTCTGCCACCGGATTCGAAGTAAAATTTATCTTTGTTTATGACATTCTCAGAAAATAAAAGTGTTGGAAATAAACATGAAATTTTTTGACTTTAAAACACTGCTGTAACTACAGATTTTCACTGACAAAAAATAAATATCAGCACGCCATTCAAACACACAATACTCATAATTTTCTGCCAATGGCCCTGGAAAAACCCACAGGGGAAAACCAGTCAGAGAGAGAGAGAGAGAGAGAGAGAGAGCTTATTATTTCTTCAGGATAAAAATTAGACATTAAATTACAGTAAAAATCCAACTTATCTCAACCCAGAAATTTGACCAGCAAGCTGTCTCGATTTCCGTGCAAGGCTTTCTCGATTTATGTGCAATTTTTTCCTCTCGAAAAATGTGTCAAAATGATCCCTTAAATCTGACCTCGAATTCTGTGCCAGACTGCCTTGAAATTTTTGTACGGTCTGCAATAAATGCAGTTGTACGGCCCTCGATTTTTGTGCCACAAAACCACATGTGCTGCCTTAGAAATTGTGCCTGAAGTTCACCTCGAAATTCATGCAGAAAGGTACAGTTCGTACAGACCTTGTTTTTTGTGTTGTACGGCCTCGAAATCTGTGCAAAGTACACAACAATAAATGATGTTCTCGATAAATGTGCCCTACAAATTTCTTGATATTCATGCCCACACGCTGAATTGTACGGCTGCCTTGATTTGTGTGCCAAATTCGTACCCTTCCTCAATATTCGTGTCCACTGTGTTTTCTCTAGCAGGTTGCCTCGATATGTGTGCCTACTCTCTCCTCAACTCTCTTCTCTTCAATCTCATCAACAAGAATGAATGTGAATGCCTTTTCCTTGCTTTTTGTCCATAACCCTAGGTTGGTGAAGAGATCTCAATCCAATGGCTAAGAATGAATTAGATCAATGGTTGAAATTAATTGCACATATTTTATTTCTAAAATATTAAATTCACTCACCCACTTAAGTTTATCAAAAACTGACTTTAGACATTAAAGTCAAATTAAATGTCACTTGAGTCATTTAATACAAGGTTCACTATATTTCCCTTCACTAAGTGACTAAGGCCAAAGTCACTTAGTGGAACACTTCCCTAGGTACAAAATTAACACATT
Organism: Pseudotsuga menziesii; assembly: GCA_001517045.1. Lineage (NCBI taxonomy): Eukaryota > Viridiplantae > Streptophyta > Pinopsida > Pinales > Pinaceae > Pseudotsuga > Pseudotsuga menziesii. The sequence goes on from LPNX010032330.1 coordinate 93,570, forward strand.
GGGGTGGTGGATCCGGTAACACGGTATTATCCACAAGGGTAGATAACATTTGTGAGGAGCTTACATGGGTGGATTAAAAGAAGACATTCAACATGAGTTTTTCTTAAAATAACTTGAAAATGTTATGAAAGCTATGCAATATTCTTGCCATATTCAAGCCAAAAATAAGGCTACACAAAAGTCTACAAGTGGAGCATATGTAGGAAGCAGTGATATAAGCTTGCCTCACAGGGAAAAACCACCTGAACATACTCGTATATCACAAAAGGAAATGGATGAAAAAAGAGCAAAAGGACTATGTTTTGGTTGTAATAAGAAATGGTTGAAAGGGCATAAATGTCAAGAAAGAAAATTTTGTTCACTTTGGGGAATAACGAGGAGGAGATAAATGCACCAGCAGAAATTGGCGAGGAAGAACTTTTGAACAAATAAAAGCAAGGAACATATGTAGAAATTATGAACAACATAGATCAAACCAATGTGAAATATCGGTTCATGCCTTGGCAGGTGTGTCAGCACCCCAAACCCTCAATATTGCAGGTTACATTAAGAAACATAGGGACATAGTACTAATTGATTTAGGAAGTACACATAATTTCATTAATAAAAAATTATTAGAGTGCCTCAATTGTTTTGTGTATCCAACGACAAATTTTCAAGTCTTGGTTGCTAATGGGGTAAGTAATGATTGTGGAGGGAAACACCATAACATTAAACTTAGTATGCGAGACTATATTCTATCAAACCCCATATATGCTATTTCCATTGGGGGAGTGGATGTTGTTCTAGGGATTCAATGGTTGAGAACCTTGGGTATAGTTTCTACAAACTATAATGAATTATTTAGGATGTTTGAATTGGAAGGAATTCAATATGAACTTAAAGGGTTAAAATCTCCACCCTCTCAGATCATCTCTCATAGAATGGAAATTCTCTTAAAAAGGGTTGTGGTGGAGTTATTGCTAGAATTTAATCTGTGGAAGTGAAGTATGACGATGAAAGTATTTCATATGACTTGCAGTTTACCTTGGAAAAGCACTATAGAGTTTTCCAAGATATTCCTAAAGGACTACCTCCATCTAGAGATCATGAACATCGAATTTGAACTCATTCTAGGACGCATTCCTCCTAATAAAAGGCCTTATAGATATCCCCACCAACAAAAAGGAGAGATTATGAAAATGGTACAAGACTTGTTAGATGCATATGTATTATTCGACCAAGCAGGAGTTCCTTTTCAACACCAGTAGTAATGGTTAGAAGAAAAGGTAATGCTTGGAGAATGTGCCTTGATTCTAGAGATCTAAACAAAATCACTCTCAAGGACAAATTTCCCATTATAAAGATTGATGAGCAATATATTAGATGAGCATAGGTCTAAAATTACGATACCATCAAATCAGATTTATGAGAAGTCTTTTCCAAAACAACTTTTAGAACACATGAAGGGCACTATGAGTTCTTGGTGATGCCTTTTGCATTAACTAATGCTCCTATTTTTCAAAACCTTATGAACACAATTTTTCGACCTTATCTTTGAAAATTTGTTTTGGTTTTCTTTGATGATATACTTATCACAAATCATGGGAAGACCACAATAAACATGTGGATCAAGTCCTTCAAATTATCGAGAACAATCAATTGTATGTAAAAAGATCCAAATGTGCTTTTGGGAAACAAGAAGTAGAGTACTTGTGTCATATTGTTTCAAGAGTAGGGGTCAAGGTGGATCCTCAAAAGATTGAAGCCATCACAAAAATGCCTTATTCCCAAGAACATCACGAGTCTTGGAGGATTTTTGGTTCTAATAGGGTATTATGGGAAATTTGTTAAGAATTATGCACATATGTAAGGCCCTAACCATAATCAATTATTATTGTATTATTTATTGTAGGTAGGTCGGATCAGTATTAGGTCACATAATGATCTCATCATCTCCTATTTATAATAAAGGAGATTCATTTGTATAATCATCTCATATTGTCTTATGTATTCGGTACATTGTATAAGGAGGTTTCCCCCTTGATGAGGCTTCTTATTTTATTTATTTATTATTATTATTATTATTTTATTCTGCAATGCCACAGGTATGGCTCAATTTTGATGTGTTTAGAAAAAAAATATGATAACTTTCCCAAAACCTGTTAGTTTTGTACCTTTTTGGAAAGTAAAAGTGTACGGCCTGCCACATGTCCAATTTTCTAGATTAGATTTTGAAATTGGTACCACAAACAGTGTGGTTTGTCATCTTTAAAATTCAACAAGTCTCACTCAATTCAGATATCTCAAGCTTCAAATATACTAGTTTTTATCTAGAACACTTCTTTGAGACTAGTTTTTGGACTAATCAAAAACCTAACTTCCATAGGGTATAACTCTGAACTTGTAATGAATTCAGAACTAAAATTCGTATCACAGATAGTTTGCTATGCCCCCTATAGCCCCTCCAAGTTTCACTATCTAAAACGTCTCCCAAAAAATTATGGCAAAAATTCCAAACTGACTTGTTTTGGAAGCGTCCAAGCTTTGATACCAAATGTTATCCACCAAATTCCTCAAAAGAGAATAAAATAACCAAGAGAGTAATCCATGCCTTAAGAATGAAGTAAAGAGATGAATAAGAACCCTCCTTGGGGGGTGGGGTAACCTCCTTATACAATGTATCCATAGTTACTGGATTTGGCCCTAGGCCTAACCACACTTGAATTAGATTCTTCTGGATTAGATTCTTCTGAATCAAATTCTTTCGGATCGGATTCTTCCAAAGTAGATTCTTGGATTCTTCATCGGATTCTTCCACCTCGTTTTGACTAATATAAAGTTGTTTACATAGGATAATTAAGGTTAATTAGGGTTAGGGTTCTGAATTTCCGATTTCTAATTTTGTGATGAGTGTTGCACCCGTATCGGATTCTTTAGACGATTTCGATTGCACCCATGGTTCGTGTAACCTTGAATGTACCAAATACACAAGACAAGATGAGATGATTTTACACTTGAATCTTCTTTATTATAATTATGTACCTAATACTGAGCCAAACTAACAATAACTAATATAATAATAATGGATTATGGTTAGGGCCTTAACATATCATTTCCCTTTATCTTTCTTATGAGGGTTACAATTTGATGAAACTTGTTTGTGCATTGTAATCAATTGAAGGTAACAATGGGCAATGTTGTTTCACCTTAGTTTTGTTTTTCATGTTTTTCACCCTACTGTGAAATTAGGGTTGATTTGGTAGCGTTACCACTTGAAGCTATAATACAAGTGTCATGGTTTTTGGGGCCATGTTGCTACATATTTTTATTCATGATGGTGATCTTGAGGAGATTTCGAGTTGACACATTTTTCCTTGAGCACCCTCTCTTAGCACATGTGGAGGCATGATTATATTATTGTATTGATGAGCTAGCGTGGTGGGACACATGTCGAGGCACTTTGGTCATCTTTTATTCCATATTGGGGGTTTATTGCGCATATGTTCATGCTCTTTTCCACTTGGAAGAGAACTTAACCACTCTTGGAGGGTTTCTACTTGGATAATAGTGCATCATTCATTGAGTTGTCTTACCTTTGGAGGGTTGTTTACTCACTGATCTAGGCCATTTTTAATGGGACATCTTTGTGGGGCATCCTAGGTTTGGGAGCAATTATCTTTGACATAGTTCTTAGGATTAGGCCATCTCAATGCCATTAAATGCATAATGGTCGTGGGATTTCCAAAAAGTGGTTATAATAGAAAATCCAATAAATATTGAGGAAGTTAAGAAATCCCTAAATTGTCATTTAAAGAGCCACACTATATTTTTTTTGCACGTACCTTTTGGAGCCTTTTCATGGAGAACATTCACCTTATTTGTGGAAGAACTGCACCTTTTGAGGCAGTTTTTTTCTGAGCACTGCCTTTGGAGAGCCTTTGTGTTGATTTTTCCTGAGCAACATCAAGAGCCATTCTCTTAGGAGAATGGGGACATCTGGTTCAGGACCAGGATGTGGAACCTGTCTAGCATCGGGGGACTCAGCGTAGGAGCTGAGTGACCATTCCGTTGAATGGAGACATCTGGTCAGGCGCAAGGATGTGGAACCAATCCAACACCGGGGGACTCAACCTAGAGTTGAGTGACCATTCTGTTGAATGGAGACATCTGGTTAGGGACCAGGATGTGGAACAAGTCCAACACTGGGGGACTCAGACTAGAGCTGAGTGGCCATTCTTTGCATGGTCACACCTGGTCAGTTACCAGGAATTTAACCTAGTTTGGGACTAGGGACTCAGCCTGGGGCTGAGGGCCATTCTCCGGGAGAATGTAGGCGCTTGGTCTGTTACCCAGTGTTTGACCTTGGGTCAAATTATGTAGCCTATGGCTGAGGCACCTGGTCTATTACCAGGATATCACTGTAAGCCCCAAGCCGGTCTGGGCATGTGAGACACTCTGACCCTTGATCTGTGGGATTTGTGATCTTCTCTGAGGCTTAGCTACCCTTGGTTAAGACACATAGTACTTGATCTTGGTGTCACATAGAGTGTGAGATAAAAACATTAGTAATTCTCTCTGTTAATGATGATGTACTTTGAGTGGGGATGAAGGACCACCTTGATCACTTCTTTTGACCACAGGGCACTTGAAGAAGGCTAAAGTAGAGAAAAAATACGTAAGCACCCTTAGTACCCCTAAGGAGTCGAAGTCAAGGTGCAAAAAGATCTTTAGTACCATTAAAGGGAAAAGTCAAAGTAATAAAATAATATTATTTTGTTCTTTTGAGTTTTGGTCCACTTACAGGGGACTCAAAGGATATAAAATTTAAATCCATTTCATTTGGACACACACTTGCTCATCATCCACAGCTTCTCCAAAGAAGACTTTCGCTGGTTTTTTGAAGAGAAAACTATTTTATGGTTATGCCCTAGCATGGAGGATTCTAGCTAGGGCACCCATTCTTATTGTAGTAAAACCCTAACCTAGGGTTTCACAAACGAAGAACATCACCAACAACATATTCTCCTTCTTCATGTGCTAGGGTTTCACCTTGGCCCTCTTCACCTTCACGGGCAGCTTCATACACTCACAGGCAGCCTTGGATACTCCACGAGTAGGCTCTCATCTTCATGGGTAGCCTGAAATTCTTCATGAGCTTCCTCTTTTCCTCCTCCGGCAGCTCTCCTTTGCCCTTGGTCACCTACAACAAGCTCCATTAGGGCTTGGGCAGCCTCTATAGACCCTCGGGTAGGCATAAGGAAGCTCGGACAGGGTTTCGGGTAGGCAATAGACCCTTGGGCAAGCAACATGCAACTCAGACAGGGTTTCGGGCAGGCAGGCAGAAGGCTCGGGCACTGTTTTGAGCAACATATAGAGTTCTGGGCAAGTCTCAGGCAAGGATGCAACAACTCGAGCAGGGCAGCAGTGGCTCGGGCAGGGCAGTAGGAGTTTTGGTAGGTTGACAGGGACTTTAGGCTGACCAAGAGGGCTTGGGCAGGCTTTTGGGCAGGAAAAATAGGCTCCGGGCAGCAACTGGGCACCAGACATAAAGTTTGGGCAACTTGTCAAAAATTCGGGCAACCTAATCCATACAGATCTGGGTAATTGAGAGAAATTAGGGCTTGAAGCCCTAATTTGGATTTTTACTGAAAAATCATTTTTTGTGAATTGTTGGATATGTGGATCAAACCAATTAGGGTTTGAAAATGTTAATTTTGTACCTAGGGAAGTGTTCCCCTAAGTGACTTTGGCCTTGGTCACTTAGTGAAGGGAAATAAAGTGAACCTTGCATTAAATGACTTAAGTGACATTTAATTTGACTTTAATGTCTAAAGTCAATTTTTGATAAATTTAAGTGGGTGAGTGAAATTAATATTTTAGAAATAAAATACGTGCAATTAATTTCAACCATTGATCTAATTCATTCTTAACCATTGGATTGAGATCTCTTCACCTACCTAGGGTTATGGACAAAAAGCAAGGAAAAGACATTCACATTCATTCTTATTGATGAGATTGAAGAGAAGAGAGATGAGGAGAGAGTAGGCACACAAATCGAGGCAACCTACTAGAGAAAACACAGTGGGCACGAATATTGAGGAAGGGTATGGATTTGACACACAAATCGAGGCAGCCATACAATTCAGTTGTGGGCACAAATATCAAGAAATTTGCAGGGCACATTTATCAAGGAGAACAACATTGATTGCTGTGTACTTTGCACAGATTTTGAGGCTATACACAAGCCGTACAACACATAAAACGAGGTCTGTACGGACTGTACCTTTTTGCACGAATTTTGAGGTGAACTTAAGACATGATTTCCAAGGAAGCACATGTGGTTTTGTGGCACAGAAATTGAGGGCCGTACAACTGCATTTATTGCAGACTGTACAACACAAGTTTCAAGGAAGTCTGGCACAGAGTTCGAGGTCAAATTTAAGGGGTCGTTTCAACACATTTTTCGAGAGGAAAAATTGCACAGAAATTGAGACAGCCTTGCATGGAAACCGAGACAGCTTGCTGGTCAAATTTCTGGGTTGAGATAAGTTGGATTTTTTACTGTAATTTAATGTCTAATTTTTATCCTGAAGAAATAATAAATTCTCTCTCTCTGACTGGTTTTTTCCAGGGCCATTGGCCGAAAATTCTGAGTATTGTGTGTTTGAATGGCGTGCTGATATTTATTTTATGTCAGTGAAAATTTGTAGTTACAGCAGTGTTCTAAAGTCTGAAAATTTCATGTTTATTTCCAGCACTTTTATTTTCTGAGAATGTCATAAATAGAGATAAATTTTACTTTGAAACCGGCGGCTTAAAACTAGTGAAAAATCTACATGGTATCAGAGCAGAGTTGGGCAGAAAACTAAATTTTAGCAGAGAAATAGTCATTTCCAGAATTCAGAGAAAACTTTTGTGACAATAGTACATTTTTTCTGAAACTTGTTCTTTGGGAAAAATGACTTCTGTTGGGTTGAGAAGTGAAGACAGACTAGATGGGGCTGGGAATTTTGTCTCATGGAAGGCCAGGATAGTCCTTTTGTTGAGAGAGAATGAGTTATGGGATGAGGTAGTTGACGACACTACTGCTCACCCCATTGTCATTCCAAGTGCTACCATTGATGTAGTAGCACTTGCAGCCTTTGTGAAGGACATTAAAGCCATGAGGATTATTTTGGATGCTGTTAAAGATCTTGTTATTACTCACATTTCCGGGAAGGATCATGCACATGAGATGTGGAGTGCTTTGACCGGGTTGTTTCAGAGTATACTAATGAAAACAGGAAGATGGTGCTTAGAGAGAAACTGAAGAACATCAAGATGGTCAAAGGTGAGATGTGTATGACTTATCTTACTAGGATCTCTCAGGTGAGAGATGAGCTTGCAGCTGTTGGGGTGGCGATTACTCGTCCTAAGTTAGTGCGGACAGCCCTAAATGGGGTGACTGCACCTTGGGCTGTGTTTGTTCAGGGGTTGGTGGCTAGAGAGAACTTGCCATCTTGGGACAGAGTATGCGATGACTTTGTTCAGGAGGAGACTCGGAGGGGTTTCTTATAGTGCAGTGGTTCGACTAGTAGGGGAGATGAGGAGGATGTGGCATTGACTGCGAAGGGGAAGAAGAAGAGCAAGAAGGGTCCCTAGAAGGGTGGGGCCAAGCAGCAACAGGATGGGCAGAAGAAGGATATGAGCACTGTGAAGTGCTTTGCATGTCACAAGATGGGGCATTGTGCTGCTATGTGTCCGAACAAGAAGAAGAAGAATAGCAGCAGACAACCGCTTCAGCTGATATCGATGATTTTGCAGCACGATTTCAGAGTGAGTTTTCACTATGCACTAGGCATATTGAGAGAGAGAGCATTCATTCTCACCAGTGCGGATGTTGACAGACAGAGGGAGTTTTTCTGTGTGACAGACCATTCTTACAGTGCATCTACTTCCAGCACTTGGTACATAGATAGCGAAGCCTCGAGTCACATGACAGATGCTCGTGAGATGTTATCCAGGCTTTCAAAGACAGATACAGTTGTGGAGGTTGTGTTGGGAGACGACTCAGTAGTCAGTGCAGTTGGATGTGGGACCATTACATTTCAGAGGGAGTCCATGAGTCCCATGGTATTGGGGGATGTATTGTATGTACCTGGGCTGAAGAAGAACCTAGTGTCAGGTTTCATGATCGAGGATCAGGGACTTGGGGTGTCTTTCCTAGATGGACATGTGCATATGTTTCTCAAGATTGCAGGACCATATGCTTCAGTTAGCATTGGAGTGAGATGTGGGAAACTGTATAGGCTCTTGTTTCAGCCTTAGCATGCTTTAGCACATAGCAGCAGTAGTGAGTTGTGTGAGCTTTGGCATATGAGGATGGCTCACTTGCATCATCCAGCCTTGGTGTTGTTGAGACACATGGCTACATGAATACCAAAGTTTAGTATAGGGCAGAGTGATGTGTGTAGGGGGTGTGCTTTGGGAAAGTACACCAAGACTGCTTTTTCGAGCAGTGATAACAGGCCAGCAGGTACTCTTGACTTGATACATTCAGACTTATGTGGACCTATGTATTCTGTGTCCTTGAGAGGATACGAGTATTATGTGACATTCATTGATGACCATTCCACGAAGACCTGGATGTACTTTCTGAAGAGTAAGAAGTCCGAGGAAGTCTTGTAGAGGTTCCAAGAATTCAAAGCTCTTGTGGAGAACCAAACAGGGAGGAAGATTCGAGTCTTGAGATCGGATAACGGGGGTGAGTATACCTCCAAGGAGTTTGATGGATTTTGCAGACATGAGGGAATCAGGAGACAGTTGACAGTTCCGTATACTCCAGAGCAAAATGGAGTTAGTAGAGAGGAAGAACAGGTCCATTGTTGGAGCAGCCTGAGCTATGTTACATGACCAGTCACTTCCTTTCTTTCTCTGGGATGAGGCTTGCAGCACAACTGTATATCTTCAGGACAGGAGTCCCCATCGGGCAGTGGGGAATATGATACATGAGGAGTGTTTTTCAGGCAAGAAGCTTGAAGTTGGCCATTTTTGGATATTTGGTAGTCTAACTTAGTTTCATGTCCCTTCAAAGAAGAGGACAAAGTTGGAGCCCACTGCAGAGAAGGGCATCTTTGTGGGTTATGATGAGACTGCAAAAGCCTTTTGTATTTACCTTCCCTCTCAGAAGAAAGTGGCGGTGAGAAGGGTTGTAAAGTTTGAGGAGGAGCGGGCCTTCAGGAAGTCGAGAGTGTCAGAGTAGGGAGAGCAGCAGGTCCCTGCACCTCAGGTTGTTTCACAAGTTCCATCTACACAGCAGTCAGGATCACAGGTTTTTGAGGTTACAGGACCGCAGAGTGTTGGCATAGGTTCACCAGGTTCAGTGGTTAGGCTAGCAGGGTCTTCGGGGACAGGTGATGGGTCTACTATTACAGGTACACCTTACAGAGGATCAGGATTACAGGGTACACCTGGTGATGGTACACCAGCTTCAGGTCCACGAGATACTGGGGTTTCCACCTCTGGTAGATTTTCAGATGATGACCGATTAGTTTTGGAGCAACCTCCAAGGACAAAGGCACCTAAGTGGCTTCGAGATACCTTGAAGGAAGCTCAGGAGTTTGGGGCACCCATGGAGGATGTGAGGGCCATCAAGATGCCTGATAGATTGGACATGTTGTTGGTGGCTAGTACACGAGATTCTGAGCCTTCTACTTTTGAGGAGGCCTCCCAACATTCGGTATGGAAAGATGCCATGATGGATGAGTTCCATTCCATCATGAAGAATGATGTATGGGAGATTGTTCCGAGACCTGAGGGGAAGTTAGTGGTGACTTCTCAGTTGGCTTTACAAACTGAAGCATGCGGCAGATGGGAGTGTAGAGAAGTACAAAGCCAGGTTTGTAGTGCAGGGGTTTTCACAGGTTGAGGGCATTGATTATGATGAGAGTTTTGCGTCGATTGTTCGATATACTTCTATCAGGAGCTTGATCTCCATTGCAGCGGAAATAGGTTGGAAGATCCATCAGATGGATGTGAAGACCGCATTTCTCAATGGGATCATATAGGAGGAGATTTACATTGAGTAGCCTCAAGGCTTTGAGATACATGAGAGAGAGACACATGTATGCAGGCTGAAGAAGGCCCTATATGGGCTGAAGCAAAAGCTCCTAGAGCTTGGTACTCCAGGATCGATTCTTACTTGTTGAGCATGGGGTTTCAGAAGAGTGAAGCAGATCCAAATCTATACTTCATCATGGTTGGAGATTATCCGCTTGCTCTTCTGCTATATGTTGATGACTTGTTTATCACAGGTAGAGAGAGACCCATTGCAGCTTGCAAGAAGGATCTTGCAGCTGAGTACGAGATGAATGATATTGGGCTGAAGCATTATTTCTTGTGATTGGAGGTCTCGCAGGAGCCTGGACATATTTTCCTGGGGTAGGGAAAGTATGCGGTTGATATTTTGAGGAGATTCAGGATGGAGGATTGCTGGCCTATGTCGACACTTATGATCACCAACTGGAAGAAGCTTCATGCTTCTGAGGGAGAGTTGGTGGATCCACTTTATATCGTCAGCTTATCTGGTCATTGATGTATCTGGTCAACACTCGGCGAGATTTGTGTTTTGTAGTGAACACTCTTAGCCAGCTAATGGTTGAGCCTAGGAGTGTGCATTGGGTTGCTGCAAAACATGTTTTGCGCTATCTTTTAGGGACAATGGATTTTGGTTTGGACTACATGAGGTTAGAGGGGATCGGATTGGTTGGTTATACAGACTCATATTGGGCAGGCAGTGTGGCAGATCGAAAGAGCACTTCCGGATGTTGATTCAGTTTGGGCTCGGTAGCAGTGTCGTGGTTCAGTTGGAAGCAAAAATTCGTTGCATTGAGTTTTGCTGAGGCTGAGTATATGGCAGCTAGTTTGGCTAGCTGCAAGGCCTTGTGGCTTCGCAGGTTGTTGGTGATTCTATTTGGTCAGAAGCTTAGGCCTACGGTGATTTACTGTGACAATCAGAGTTGCATCCAGCTCTCTGAGAATCCGGTTTTCCATGACAGATCAAAGCACATTGAGATCATATATCATTTCATCCGAGACTATGTTCAGAGAGGGGCAGTTACGCTTCAGTACATTTCCACAGATGAGTAGGTAACAGACATTTTGACGAAGTCTTTGGGGCCGGCAAGTTTGTCTTCTTCAAGGATAAGTTGGGAGTGGTGCAGAACACCTTCCTCGGTAAGAGGGAGTGTTATTTTGTACCTAGGGAAGTGTTCCCCTAAGTGACTTTGGCCTTAGTCACTTAGTGAAGGGAAATAAAGTCAACCTTGCATTAAATGACTTAAGTGACATTTAATTTGACTTTAATGTCTAAAGTCAGTTTTTGATAAATTTAAGTGGGTGAGTGAAATTAATATTTTAGAAAGAAAATATGTGCAATTAATTTCAACCATCGATCTAATTCATTCTTAGCCATTGGATTGAGATCTCTTCACCTATCTAGGGTTATGGACAAAAAGCAAGGAAATGACATTTACATTCATTCTTGTTGATTAGATTGAAGAGAAGAGAGCTTAGGAGAGAGTAGGCACACATATCGAGGCAACCTACTAGAGAAAACACAGTGGGCACGAATATTGAGGAAGGGTGCGTATTTGGCACACAAATCGAGGCAGCTGTACAGTTCAGCTTGTGGGCACGAATATTAAGAAATTTGCAGGGCACATTTATTGAGGAGAACAACATTTATTGCTGTGTTCTTTGCACAGATTTCGAGGCTGTACACAGGCTGTACAACACAAAATGAGGTCCGTATAGCATGTATGGACTGTACCTTTTTGCATGAATTTTGAGGTGAACTTCAGGCACGATTTCCAAGGCAACATGTTTGGTTTTGTGGCACATAAATCGAGGGCTGTACAACTACATTTATTGTAGACTGTACAACACAAATTTTGAGGCATTCTGGCACAGAGTTCAAGGTCAGATTTAAGGGGTCATTTTGGCACATTTTTCGAGAGGGAAAATTGCACAGAAATCGAGGCAGCGTTGCATGGAAATCGAGACAGCTTGTTGGTCAAATTTCTGGGTTGAGAAAAGTTGGATTTTTTACTATAATTGAATCTGATTTTTGTCATGAAGAAATAATAAACTCTCTCTCTCTCTCTGACTGGTTTCCCCCATGTGGGTTTTTCTAGGGCCATTGGCCGAAAATTCTGAGTATTGTGTGTTTGAATGGCGTGCTGATATTTATTTTCTGTTAGTGAAAATTTGTAGTTACAGTAGTGTTTTAAAGTCTGAAAATTTCATGTTTATTTCCAACACTTCTATTTTCAGAGAATGTCATAAATAGAGATAAATTTTACTTTGAAACCAGTGGCTGAAAACTAGTGAAAAATCTATAGAAAATTACTGAAGAACATTCATCTTAGAATTCTGAGAAACTCAAGTCATCTCATTTAAGAGATGGATTACTAATGCTTTTGGGATTTTTGTCCTTTAAAAGTTTTCCTAGTGAAAAACTCTCGTGTTTAGTGTTTTGATGTGTTGATGTTTCTACTGCACTTGTCTTTTGTTATCTGATAGTCTGCAAAATTTTACAGTATTCATGCTCATGCTAAAATATAACACTTTGGTGGCCAGGTTTGGCTTCTTCTTGTCTTCATAAACCCTCATTTGAAGGATGCATCCCCTTCGGCCTTATGTATCTTTGACTTTATACTTGTGGCATTGACCATTTCTTTTATGTATTATTTTATCATTGTTGGTTAGTAGTTGGAGTATTTTGGATTTGTTTACTCCATCTTAGGCTAGATCTAGGATTTTATGATTGTTTTATTTTAAAGGAAGTTGAGTTGCTCTTTTATGTAAGAGCGCCCCTTCGCCATTTGTACTCATGGTTGTATTTTTGGAGTTCTCTCTCTCTTGAGCCTAATTGACATATCTTTTTCTTGGAGCAAATTTTGTCTCAAGAGTTTGCGTTTTGGTCATGTTTGGCACGTTTCTCTTGCTTGGATCTTCATGGTTGTAAGTTGTACAAGCTGTTTTACGTTGTGAAATCATTTCTATGTTTTGCTTGGGCCATTATAAGGGTAGTACTACCTTGTTCGAGAAAAATGTTTTAAGTTAAGCTTGACTTCATCCTTTCTTGCATTTTATTTGTATGAGATTATATTTTGTATCTTTGACTTCATTCATATTGTGTAGTTGTAACCCTTAATTTATGGGGAGCACCCCGTAGAGCTAGAAAGAAAGTGGATGTTTCGATCCTTTCCCTTGTGAACCCTAGTTTGCCTTTAATCCATTAAGTAGATTGGGGTTAGCAAACACAATTCTCTTCTCTTGGTGACCTATTTCAAATTTGGCAACGACCTCTTAGTTTGTGATCCTTTGGCTCCATTTTGCCTCGATTGAATTGGCGGTAGTCCTTGTGTTGTTCCCCTTTATCTTCTTGTCACCTTTTTGTATATTCTTGTACTACAAAAATAAGCGTTCTGCTAGAGCTACTCTTCACGTCACTTTGAACCTCATTGCTTATTGCTCTAGTAATCCTATTCTAGGGAAGCCCTCTTTGAGTTGGAGAAGAGTTAACCAAAAGTGTGCCAAAAGTGTGAAGGGGATTGGTGTGGGAGCATTGGCCTTTCCTCTTAGTTCCTTGTGTCTAGCTTGCTAATTAGACTTTAATCATGCATGCTTGTTTGGGAGGTAACAAGCACTAATCGGGCTATTGACAAGGAGGGCCTTCCAGCTGAGTTCCTCAAGTATGCTATTCAATGTCTCAACTCCACATTGTGGATTTGTTTAATCATGTTGTTTGTTCCATTTTCCCTCAATCATGGTCTCATCATATCATCCATTGATTTTTCAATTTGGGAACTAGTTTAGATGTAAACAATTATAGGACCATCATGATTGGACATACTTTTGTGAAGCTTTATGCTATAGTCCTTCATTTGTTTCGATAGGATGAGCCTCAAAGGAGTCACCTTAGGGCTAGAGGACATGCAAGATTTCATGTGGAGTATCAGAGCATTGATCATATCTTCATGCTTATGCCATTTTTGAGGAGTCTTGTCATTGTTGTTTGAAAGTTTTTTGTTGTTTTGTGCATAGTTATACCATATAGAAAATTGAATTTGAATTTGGATTCGATATGGATAAAAATGTGTTGGAAAAATCCAATTTGGAACTTGAAAGTATGAATTTCCTTAAAATGAAAAAATACACCAATGATTAAAAGTTCTTGGAAAGAGTGTCTCAAAGTGCTTCCTACAAGTAGAGATCTCATGATACACTTGATTTACCAAATATTTTGAGGTTTCCATGTTACAAACTAAAGTGAATTTAATTTTATAATTATAATATTAAACTAAAATTAAATAATTAAAGTTAAAATTCAATGGCTTTTTTGTTATATAGTTTTTGTATCGTAGTGATCGAATTTGAAGGGAAATTCAATTGAATTACTATACTGAAGGGCACGAGGAAACCTTTCACATCGAAGATTTTTACTTGGAGTTATTTCATGTGACAGAAAAAGAAGGTTTGATGGAAAGGTTCGATGAGAAGATTCGAAAATGATATGTCTCAGCACATTAGAGCCTTTTAGTCAGAGTTATTTTATGTGATAGGAAAAGAAGGTCTGATGGGAAGGTTTGACGAGAAGCCTTGAAAGGGAGAAACATCAACATGTCGGTGTTGAGCACATACTTACATATGTTGGAGATATATTGTCTATATCACGATATATCTCAAGTCATTCCTCTTGGCTATATATTGCCCCTAAAAATATCGAACATATACGACATTTTCAATATATCACAATATTTTAAATGTGTTGCGAAATATTGGGAATATATCGCGAGATTTTGGAAAATGTCGCCTTGCTAAAAGTATCATGGAATTTGGGGATTAAAGTTGTGGGTTAGGTTTTGGCAATGTTGTTAGAATCAAAGTGGAACTAGTTAGTCTAGTTCAGTAATAAATGGTAATATTAAATTCCTGAAGCAAAAGTGACATTCTCCTTTTCTTTCATTTTCTGTAATTTTATTTAAAATTTTAACATTACCATTAATTGTGTCAAGATGTTTGAGAGTGGTTCTAACCTCATTGGATTTCATATGCAAAAAGTAGAATTTTACATCCCATTCAAAATTCAATAGACTTTAATAGTTTTTAGGATTTTAGGATTGCAATGTTTCCACTGGATTCTATCATGTATGAGGGTATGGAACTAGCATTTAATCAAGCACATCAACACCTCTATGTACCTTGATTATGTAGGTGCTGATTGTTGAACTCCTATGTCTTGACCTTTAAAAAGTTGTACCTTTCACCCAAGCAAGAATCTATTGACTAATGTTGTTGGAGGATAAACTTTTTGATTCAAGGTAGACGCAAGGGCGAGAGTCTAGACGAGGGGGGCATAGAGTGCTATTGATGAATAAGATCTTGATACATGGAATGGTTTTGATGATACATAGTTATGGGAGGAGACTACTCACATTGGCTTCCACCCCAACTGCATTACCTCCCTCCATAGCATGAGCAGTTGGACATTCCAGTTCCACCTTAGGCTCATCCAAAGCACCTACAGGACCACCTACATCTTCTAGAGGAAGAGTGGTGCCCCTTACCTGTAGAAGGGGCAAAGGGGATCGATGATTCCTATTATTTATCATTGTACTATGTAGCATCTAAATGCCCCATGAGTCATGATGATTCATCTCATGAGATACATTTATTTTGATCATTTGATGTGATTTTCTATCATTCTATAATGAACGTATTTTAGTATTTTTAGTTTATTGTCGATATGTGATCATGATCCACCATTTGCATCTTATGCATCTTATATATTTGTTGTATTTTCATATTTATGCATCAATGCGTTTATTAGATGTTAAAAATACTGAAAAATTGTAATTTTTGTATTTTTTGAGGTTTCACAATATTTGTCGATATTTTCAATAAGTTACATTCTAGACCCTCAACGATATATTCAACGACATGATATATGTAACTTTGGTTGAGCAACAAAACTTGTGGAGACACGTGGTAGAGAATCAGAGTAGATTATCGGGTTTCACAACAAGGTAATGCTTGTGAAGGGTTGATAATTGAGGTCCGATAACAAATTAGAGTTGAGCAGAGATTGGTTTGTGAGCAATTGGATGCACCAAGATCAATGGTGGAGATCCATAATGCATCCACTAATTGCTTGAAGGTTAACAACGGGCGTGCAAGTTGTTGGGAGGAAACCACCTAGCTATGTGTTAGTTTTTAACTGGCAACGACGCCAATATGAACTTTTTAGAAACCACCGTCCATCGAGATGTTAATGCTTTGGTAATTAAATACCATTGGTGCTTTTTCTCCCAAGTGACAATGGATCTGACATGGACTAACCACGTGAGCATGACGTGGAACAATCACATGGATAGATTGGAACGGGCTGATCGAGATCGTTTGCGTCGATAAAAGTGATCTGGAAATTGCTAAAGGTGGCTAGGCCGTGAATGGATAGGATGCGTCCGCGTCGATTAGATTGGGCGATTGTGACCGTTTGTTTCGTTAAAAGTAATGGGAACAATTGAGGTAGAGAATGAAGTCGTAAGACGACAAGAAAGGGTCACCAACAGTTCAGATTTGACCATCAAAGTAGAGCAACAATAGTGATACCAGGCATACTATGATGATCAGGCGGCACATCATAGTGGCATGACATGGTACCCTCATGTCATGCCATGTTGATAGTTTTGCCACATCAACAAGAATTAAATAGAAAAGAGGCTTGTAGGTCTTATTTGACAAAAATGTGAAATAGGTTTTTCCTAGAATTAATTAATATATGTGTGTGTGTGTGTGTAAGTTATATTGAATTTTAGAATTAATTTTTGTCTTCAAGAGAAGTATAGAAGAGTAAAATGGAAGAAGGCGAGCTTCCATACAGCCGTGAAGAAGATGTTAGAGGTCAAGATAATAGTGTGGGAAATGCAGAAACAAAAACAAATGGACATATAGAAAATGGAAATTCACTGGAACTTGTGGAAACCATGAGAAGTTTGAAGATAGAGGTACAGAGTTGAAGGGCAGATAATGAGAGGATATAGAGGGCCCAGGAACAACAAAATCAGTTTTAACACCCAGTTGATGCAAAGTTTAAATATGTTATAGGGGCAAACAAAAATAGGCTCAACCTCAATTCAAGAAAAAGAAGGAAGAGATCACATGAGTAATATGAGCACTTTAACTGTGCTATTAGGATTCATAAGTAACGCTACTCACTGCAACATGGAGTCAGGAAGTCATATATCTGAGTGAATAAGCAATAGTCCAGAAATGTCTCCAGTAAAACATCTTAAAAGAAGGCATATGAAAGATGAGCTGCAAGGGGAACTTAGACAAATCAAACCTTCCACTTTTGATGGTGAGAACAAGGGAAAAGATGCAGAAGCTTGGTTGCTGGGGATGAGAAAATACTTTTAGCTACATAATTACTCCTCTAATATGGAATCTAGGATTGCCATTTACAACTTACAGGGAAATGCCACCATTTGGTGCGACCAATTGGCTTAAGTGAATCATATCAGTGAAATGAGGATTTCATGGAGGCAATGAGGATTTCAGTAGAAATGAGGATTTCAGTAGATGCAACATTTCTTTGAACTCAAGTTGGGAAACATAAGCATGGATGAGTATGGAAATAAGTTTCTAGAACTGCTATGATATGTTGGGTTTCTGAAGGAGAAGGTAAAATACAAAGACTTTAAAGTGGTTTCCCTTCATTTTATAGGGATATAATTCAGTATGATGAACTCAAGACCCTTGAAGAAACAATACAGAAGGCCAAGCACATATATGATTAGAACAAAGGAAGAGCAAGTTTTCAGAAGAGTTTTGGAGAGATAAGAGGAAGGATAAACACGATCAAAGGAAGAAAGGATTCAAACCATCTTTCTTCAGTAACCTGTAGAAATTTCACTTCTCTCACTGGCTTCAAGTTAAACTTAGATTATCTATGTTTAATGCACAATTTCATTCAATATTCAGCTGCAAATGAAACTAGCTCATAAACATTTCTGAACTTAGAAACACACGAGAATTCTACCAAAAATACTGAGCAGAATTAAAAGGACAACCACACATAAAAATTCCAGACTATGATTTTTGGCCAATTTGGCCCAGGCAAAATCCCAACTTGGGGAAAACCTATGAGAGAGTGTCTTTATTATTTCTTCTTCAAAAATGAAATGTACAGCGGAATTTCAACAATAAATGCAATTTATTTCAACCCAACAAAGACATGAATCCAAATCTGAAGATTTTGGTGCTGTAAATGACGTATTCTCAGTACATAAACAACCTAAAAATTCGAGCCAATCTCTGACTGTATAGGTAATTTCAACAGTAAATGCAACTTATTTCAACCCAATAAAGACATGAATCCAAATCTGGAGATTCTGGTGCTGTAAATGACGCATTCTCAGTACATAAACAACCTAGAAATTCGAGCCAATCTCTGACTGTATAGGCAATTTACTCGCTGTCCTGTTCATTGAATTTTGTGCCAAAAATTAGTCTTCTTGGTAAATGTGCCCACTGTAGCAGCAATGTTCCACTTTGAAATTTGTGCTAGCTTTGCTACAGTAAAATTGTACAGAATAGTATGGACTGTACAGAATTGTACGGACTGCATGACTTGTACATACTGGTGAAATTCGGCTCCTTGAAAATTGTGCCAATAGCCTTGGAATTCGTGCCACTGTACTTTCACCTCGATTTTTGTGCTGTACAATTTCAATTGCATGGGAATGTGTGCCAGTCTCTCTCTCTCTCTCTGCTGCTCCTCTCAAGAAGTCAACCTCCTTTCCAACTCTCTTGGTTGAGTGAGTAAAATGAGGTATAAAGTGGCTTTTTAATACCTTTCCTTGTCTTTTCACTTCATCTTCCTGGGGTAGTTGAAAGGACACTAGATCAAGGGCCCACATTAAACCTAGTGTTTTCTCATCAATGGATGAGAAAAATCATTTTTTTCTCCATTAAATATTTTTTCTCTAAACTCCCACTTAAATTTATTTAAAAAGTCACTTTATTCTCTTAAATGAATTAATTACTCATCTCAAGTAATTAATACAAGGGTCATGTAACTTGTTCCTTTTTAGTGAATTAGGCACAAAGTCACTAGGGGAACACTTCCCTAGGTATAAAAATTCAACACTCCCTCTTTCCTAGGACGATGTTCTCCCTCACTCCAACATATCCCTGAAGAAGATAAACTACCTCTCCACCAAAGCTTTGCTCATGTGCTTCTCGCATAATGTAAGAATTCCCACCATTTCTAAACTCCTCTCTAGAAAGGTCAAATTTAATGCCCCTTCATGTCAAGCATCATCACATGAAGGACATCCTAAGTCACAACACACACCACTTTTGCTTCTTGCAGGAAGTCCTTTTGGCCCGTCCTCCACCAGAATCACACTCCAATCTCACATTGTTTGTTGTAGAAGCTCCCTCTGTCTATAGAAGCTGTCCCTCTACAGAACTTGTACTTTGCATTGGTGCCACATGTCGAGAAGTCTCATCTCGCTCATCCATTAGTGACAAGTCATACCAGCTGACTCTCCTGCCGGTAGTAGAAGAAGTAGCCACAGGAGAAACAGGCAGGGTGTGGGTTCCTATAGACTGCAGGGTGTGGGGAATGAAAGGGTGTGAACAAGTAGCCATATCCATGCCTTACCTGTTTCTTTCCCATCTGGAGACTCTGGATTCCCGGGGACTAAGGATTCCCACAGATTACCGGGTTCCTTATCTTATCCAAGCGTTGGGCCCGGCTTTCTTATAGGAAGGATAAGCTCATATATAATACGTGTGTGAGAGAATACCACCCTTATTCTTCCTGCTATGTAGACCGATGATTTGTAAGGCAGTTTCCTAGGGGAGACGTGTGTGGAGGACCCGAATGGATGCTATGTAGATGTTTCCAATTCGGTAGCATTAATCGAGGGGAGATCTGTAGATGGAAGACCCTGCATGTATCTCTCTCGCTGGAAGTAAAATAGAATTCATCTAGGGATGCGCACTGGAGGAAGACCCGCCCTGCTTGTCATATCACTCAATACCGAATAGCACCGTAGGTATGAGTGCGGATGATTTATATTGCTATTGCGGATTAGCCGAGTGATCACCGCCGGTATGTCTCTGGTTAATAAATATAACTATGATGTTTTCCCGATAGCACCGTTGGTATGTGTGGGTTTAATTAATACGGCTATGATGGAATTGCTGATATAACCTCTGGACTCCTGGCAACTGCCTTAATCCCATATAAATTCCATCTTGGAATGCAGATATGTGGGGACCTAAATCTTTCCGATTCATGCCTACCCGTAATGTGGGGACTTAAATCCCGTTTAGGTCTTTCCTTCCCAGAACAAGGTAAGGCAAAGGTAAGGTAAAGGTAAGGCCACGGGGGGACCAACTAATGAGTTTGCAGGTTGAGTCCCTTCTATAGTCCTAACTTGCTTCCTCCCAGGCTCACTTACTCCCACAACGTGGCATACTCACCCCCAACATGGAATATTGGAAACGGGGGGGTAGGCGCACATATTAGGTATAGCAATCTCCGGGCATAACATAAAGAAGTAGGCGTATTTGTTTATGTTCGAACGTGTAGCCATCCCTATACCTTACTTAGGCTTTCTATATCTATCTTAAAAACATCTATCTTAAAAGGTTGGTGATGATGACGTCCTCCCGTGAATCGAAGATTGGATACTTAGTACCACTTCATGTTGAAATTTAAAAATTTAATAGCAGTCACAACCTTTTAAGCTTGCAAACTTTTTAAGAGGAGTAATACTGAGATTGTTGCAACAGTAAATTAAGCAACCATTCACAAAATTGAACACACAAGTCTTACCTTTGAAGGACAAAAACCCCAAAACAATTAATAATCCTTCCTCTAAATGGGATGACTGAGTTTGTACATGAGAAGATAAAAGATAGATCTTTACATCAAGTTTTACAGACCAAAAGAACTTTGAAAAATTGATTGTCCTGTACTTGTCTGCTGCCACCAGTCTGCCTTAATCAAACCTCAATCATCAAGGCACTGTTGGTGATGATTGGATGCTGCAATGTAAATGGAACAATCTTCAACCAAGCTCGACCTGCCTGGTTTATACTTTCAGATGCTGCAACATGCTAATGCAGATCTTGGTAGAGGCTGCCGTGACTTGTAGCTGCCCTAATAGCGCTGCTGAACATAGGAGCAAAGCCTTAAATAGGGCTCGGGTGGGCTGAGAGTGGTTCTAGCAGGGCTGTC
The DNA here is from genome assembly GCA_001517045.1 of Pseudotsuga menziesii. Taxonomy (NCBI): domain Eukaryota; kingdom Viridiplantae; phylum Streptophyta; class Pinopsida; order Pinales; family Pinaceae; genus Pseudotsuga; species Pseudotsuga menziesii. The sequence continues at coordinate 114,853 of LPNX010032330.1, forward strand.
GTGAATTGTAAAAGGCTCAGTCAGGGTTCGGGTGAGCAGTAGTTGACCCTAACAGGGCTCAGGTGGCATGGAATCAATCATGTAGGGTGTGGGCAACAGTGTAGACACTGAGAGGGGGGGGGGGGGG
>LPNX010032352.1:2863-204016 GCA_001517045.1 Pseudotsuga menziesii
GACTTAGTGTTTAGTGGTTTTCAAAAACAAAGAAAACGTTAGAGCAAGAAAACAAGTACATGCTGCAAAATATTGGTAAGAAAACGGTGAAAAAATGTACATTGCTTTGAAAAGATCAAACTTGAATTCATGAATGGGCAGTGCAGCATGTTCCATATCACTGTGAGACAGGGTAAGTGCCACTTATGATAATTTTCTGAATGGAAATCGTTTTGTATAGCCAGGGTTCATCTATGCATAGTGCCCCAAAGTTCATGAGGGCACCAGTGTCATCATAACAGTCTAGAAACGACTTGATTTTGGTCTAGGAGAAGGTTGGGACTGCGATCCTGCACACTGTATTCCAGTTGTTTTTTTGAGGACGCAATTTTGCACATTTATGATTTTTATGGAGTTTGAATTTTTGACAAATGTATTATAGCCCTTTGAATTTCTAAATACTTTTGTTGTTCTCAATTAATTCAATTTGAGGTACGATTGAAATGATAGTCTGTAGCCCCTCTGATTATTGTTGGATTGTTCCATTCTTGAATTTTGTAATCTGGGTCTGCCTTGCCATGCAGGATATGTCTTCTTGGATTAGTGATCTGTTATTTTTGCCTTCTGTCTTTTATGTATTTGTAATCTGTATTTGCTTTGCCATGTAGGATATGTTTTCTTGGATTTGTGATCTGTTATTTTTGCCTTCTGTCTTTTATGTATTTGTAATCTGTATTTTCTTTGCCATATGTATCCATGGATTTGTGATCTATTATTTTGCCTTTCGTTTTTTATGTAGAGTGACCGTCTCTTCAAAGTCATCGGGTTTGTAAACACAATCCATGAATTATGCTCTGTCCTTGGCTTGGATTTTGTACACATAGTTACAGATGTGCATCCAAGCTTGGGCGATTCTGAACAATCAAAGAGCATTAGTAAAGATACTGTTGATAGACTGACTGTGACAATTCAAACATTGCAAGAAGAGAAAAAGAAACGGATGCAGAAGGTTAGTTCCATGAGCTTGCCCATACAATTTTTTATCCCTTATTTTTTGGTTGTTATTACCCTGATCTCTATTGCAATATAATGCAGTGTGTTGTGCTGATTCTTTTGTCTATCTTTATATTTGCAGCTTCAAGATTTGGCCACGACTATGCTGGAGCTTTGGAATCTAATGGACACCCCTATGGAAGAGCAACAGATGTTCCAGAATGTCACCTGCAACATTGCAGCTTCAGAGCAAGAAATATGTTCTCCCAATGCCCTGTCGATGGAATTTATTAACCATGTAAGCTTGAGAAATTTGCATGACCCTGTGCATGCATGGTTTCGACATATTGATGTGGTGCTAGCCAGATTGTTTGTTTAGATTCTTAGTTAAATTATGATGATGCAGGTAGAAGAAGAGGTTGCAAGGCTTGAGGAGCTTAAAGGAAGTAAGATGAAGGAGCTTGTTCTTAAGAAGCGAACAGAGTTAGAAGAAATTTGCAGGAGAACACATCTCATTGCAGAAAGTAATACTACACTGGACAAGTCAATTGCCTCCATGGATTCTGGTAAGTTCTCTTTGGTAACCATTTGTAATGGTATATTTTAATTAATGGTAGAATTCAAGGAGAACATATTTTTGATTAGATTATTAGGAGTAGGTGATATTATTTTGCTAACCTTCTATATATCCACAGGGTTGGTTGACCCTTCTGAGCTTCTTGAGAGCATTGAAGAGCAAATTGCAAAGACCAACGAAGAAGCATTTAGCAGGAAAGAAATCTTGGAAAGAATTGAAAAATGGTTGGCTGCCTGTGAAGAAGAGAGCTGGCTTGAAGATTATAACAAGGTAAACATGACAAGAATTAGAGATCGTGAAATTTTGTTGCCAACCTTTTCCTCTCATTGTAAACAAACGTGTGGATATTGATGACTCTGGCAGGATGAAAACCGTTACAATGCAAGCAGAGGTGCACACCTTACCTTGAAGCGTGCTGAACGGGCACGGGCAGCTGTTAGCAAACTTACTGGTAAGATACAAGCAATGTTGGACAAATGATACTGCAAGAATCCTGCTTGGTGTATCTTGCCTGGCCCATATGTCTTCTTTACTCTTTTTATTTGGTGATTTGGGTCAGGACAACCCACAAGAAAAGGTGAGCTTAGTTGATCCTCACTTCCAATTTGACTTTGTATATCCAGGGATGGTAGAATGCTTGATTGCCAAGACAATGGCATGGGAGCAAGAGAGGGACAAACCTTTCCTCTATGATGGTGTAAGTAAACGTTTATTTGGGAACAACAGTATTATAAAGAGCTAATTTATTTTCGTATTTCAGTAAATGAGAATGCTGTAGTACAGTTGGTTTTTCCTGGCCTTGATAGTTAAGGTGGTCCCTTCCATTTCTAGATAGAAAATTCTTATTCTATGCTCATCTTTTTCATCTTTTTCTGTAAATCCAGATTCGCCTCTTATCAATGTTAGAAGAATATAACATTCTGAGACAAGAGAAAGAGCAAGAGCGGAGAAGGCAAAGGGTATCATGTTTATCCATCTCTCGTGACTTTTAAGAGCATGAAAACTTCATATAATCGTTGTAAAGATTGAAATTATTCACCTTACAAAATCATGAATTGAATTTGATGCAGGATCAGAAGAGGCTTCAGGGTCAACTAATGAGAGAGCAGGAAGCAATCTTTGGGTCAAAATCTAGTCCTGCAAAACCCCATAGTGTCAAAAAGGCTGCAGGTCAACGACCATCTACTTCAAATGCAAACAGACGCCTGTCTCTCGGGGGAGCCATGCTGCAATCTCCCAGCTTGGATTTTTTCCCTTCAAAAGCAGCAGCTCTATCACGACAAGCGACTCCACAAGTTTTGAAGGAAACTAAAAGGGATAGAATTTTGTATAATCAGCTAAACCAACAGGAGGACGAAACTGCTAATTTATCTGCAGGTCAGACCTGCTATTCTAGCAAGTAGTAGATTTGATATCTATGCAGCCCTTAACAGCATGACTCTTAGACAGGCTAGCACTACTCTATTTTTTTAGAATGACTGATTGCGCGAAAAGAAGTATGCAGCCCTTAACAGCATGACTCTTAGATAGGCTAGCACTATTCTATTTTTTTAGAATGACTGATTGTGCCAAAAGAAGCGAGGTACAGATGTTCTATTTGTCTATTTAACCATAACCTCAAAATAAAAAGAGATGGGATGATGGATCTTATCATATCTAAACAACTATAAATAAAGTAACATAGATTTATTATGAATCCAGAGGGCTTAGATATTGTTAAGTAAACATTGAGGCTTGCATCTCTAGTCTTTTTATTTGGATCTTCTAGTAAACAGACCCTCTTTTTGGCCACAAATCTGAAAAGAATTCCATAAAAATTTCAGCTATTCAGCGGAGTTCCATGGTGGAACCATGCCTGTATGGGTTTTGTCAAATTCTGAATTGACCCAGATGGACAATTCAGATCGATAAGAACTTTGACATTATGTATTACTTGATTTTGGCAACTGAAGAAAAGTGTGCTACAAAGATTAGATGCCTGTCTTTGTACTACCCCTCCATGCTAGTCACAGAAGTTAGGGGAAGATGCAATTTATTTGAAAGCTTTTATTCTTGGTTATGTTTTAAATTGGACTGAAGATTTTAAGTTTTGCTGATCAAAATTGCTTTTGGCTTTCATCAGGACGGAGAGGTTTGGATGTTGCTGGGCTGCCTGCATACAAGCATCCATTTTATCCCACGACAGGTCAAGAAAATGAAACAAATTTCACCCAGCCATCTCGCCGTCCCCTCTCGCCCGTCTGTACAACATCTTCCCGTTCCAATTCAAATTCCTCGTCCGAAGACTTGAACAAGATGCCAAATGGCAGCCCTCTGAAAATACTTCCAGTTAAAAGCCCAATGTATACTCCCTTCAAACGAATCACTGCAACAGATGAAGAGAACACAACCCCTGGCTCCATGGCAATCATCTCTATGTCTACAACTCCTGCCTCGGCCTCAATTATTCCTATGCAAGCCACAACACCTGTACAAACTCCATATAAGGTTGCAAACTCTTCGCAGATCTCAAGCCCTGTTCCATCTCAGAATGTGGTGCAGCCAATGCAGCAAGAGAATCTCAATCAGCAGCAGCTGCTGCAACAGAATGAACATCATCGCCAACATCAACATATAGAGTACTCATTTGAAGAGCGAAGAGCGGGTTTTGTTCTTCAGGACATGCACGGGAACGCGTTGAAGGTTTGAACACAGTTTCATTCTGTCTTTGTATTTTCGTGTGTCACCAATGGGATTGTGGAGCAGGCCAATTAATTGACTTTCCACAAAAGCTGTTCTGCTCAGAGAAGAGGAAGACTCTACTATGAATGCTGTAGATTTGAAATTATTATTGGAGGATAACTCTTATCTGCATATTACTTATTCTACTTTTGCCTTTTAGCCACAATCCCAGTTGGCATTTTCTCATATTTATGTACATGAAGCAAACTGTTATTTTAGAAGATCTACTTGTCATGTCTTCTACTGCAAAGTAATGTCTAAATGTTCAATGCTTTCTTTATAAACGTTAACAGAGTGTTAACGCCCTTTCCATATCGGTATCCGTATTCAAAGTTGCATGAAGAAAAATTGTGCAGGGAAGAGCTAAGTCTTGTCAACGTAACATAGCAAAAATATGTCGAGCACAAGATTTGGGAATTATCCAGCAGAGTCAAATTTAGGTAAAAAACACAACAGTAATATATAATGTACAACAGAACAATTATCTGGAAATGGAAATTCTTAGGTAAAAAATCCGGATTTATAACATTCCGTAATATTGATGAAGAGTCAAAGTAGCATAAATAAACGACATACAGACGTGCCTCATTTTGGATTAATCAAAATTCATTCACTCATGGACAAATAATTCTGTGTACTTGCAAACTTGCATCTTTTAGTGAAGGGTTTCTTGTAAACTTGCATCTTTCTGAGAAGAATTTCTTGTACACTTGATAGTTCGTTGTAGCTTAGTTTCTTCTACAACAAATTTATTTGTGAGTGTGGACCAGACCGAACAAATAATGCTGAACAACACCATTCATTACCACCTGTTTTTCTTTGTGGTCTTCAAATGATAATTTTTGTGAAGCATTACATTTAATTAATTCTTTGTTTTTTTATGTATATATAAAACTATATTTTCCTATCATATACAAAATGGCTGGGGTTAGGTTGTAATGTGCTAACCAGGTTCAAATCTACCTTCAGAACATGTATTGTTGTATTGCCATGATATCTATATATTGTTGTTAGAAGTAGTCTAAGCGTTTTTGAATTCAGCAAACCAAATTTTGCCGAAATAACAATTTTGAGTGATTAAGGCAGTCAAAGATTTCTGAAATAACAATTTTTGAAATAATTTTAACTTGATTTTATTAAAAATTCACAAAAAGAAAACCAGACGTTTAATAGTCTTTTACTCGTTGTTATATTAACATCTTTTACTAGTTATTATATTAACATGATTTCTGAAATAACAATTTTTGAAACAATTTTAACCTGATTTTATTAAAAATTCACAAAAAGAAAACCAGACGTTTAATAGTCTTTTACTCGTTGTTATATTAACATCTTTTACTAGTTATTATATTAACATGAAATCAGCTCGATGTCATTAATATTTTAATTATATATATGAACGACACAGAGACCTAGGACGTGATGCATCGGCAAAAGAATATGTAACTTTAAATTATGACCCTTGGGTCTACCCATTCGAATTGACATAGGTTATCTTGCATGATTGTATTATAAGATGCCTCAACAAAATTATATCTTACCATATATTTCAATCACTGGACATAGATTATCTTGCATGCTTTGAATATAAGACGCCTCAACAAAATTGTATCTTGCCATATATTTCAATCATTGCAAGATGTCATTCACAATTATGCGAAATATATACCAGTCTTTGACAAAATTTATAATTATGTATATTTAAATTAATATTATGTTTGTGAGGTGAGACATGTTAGTTGTACAATGAATGGAGTCATAATCATGTAGTGTGATGGTTATTATCTTAAAGAGTAGCCATAATCATGTAGTGTAATGGTTATTATTTCAAAGGGTGTATATATGTTTATTTATATTATTAGAGTTATTAACTATGTGTATTAAAGTTATTAGCTAAGGTGCCAAATATTCTGAAATAAGAGATTAGTATTTAGTACTTATGTCAAATGTGGTGTAATATGGGTGCTTTTATTTTAGTTTAATGATTATTTGAGTTTTAATAGTCATAATGTTTCTAAATACTTTTGGTAATTTAATTATTTTTTTCAAAGAAAAAAACTATACTATATTATTATGTAGAGAGGCTTTTTTCTCACGCCCATGTGGGTGAGATGTGTCTTGTTTGTTACATGGTTGGTTCCAAAAATAGATGATCATAAAATAGATTAGTAGTAATTAAACCCAACCACAAATTAACATAAGGTACCTATATAGCTTGGTATTTTTTTGGTATTCTTCTAAGGTACATTACTAATTACAAGAATATGAATGGGAGGGTTCCCACTTGGTTTACAATGTAATATTGGTAACATGGAGAAGAAATATAATCCAAGTATTTCCATTTGTTTCAATGTTTTGATTTGTTGGGTGTGATATATGTAATAAAGTAATTTGGACATGTAAATACTTTCTCTGTTCCAATTTAGAAAGAACATATATATTTAAGGATATATGTTTATTATGAAATTCAGCTCTAGTTTATGTAAATGAAAAATATATGAACAAAACATTTATATTTTAGTTCAGTTCCTGAAGAATGTAAGCACATAAATACTTAATCTGTTCCAAAACTTATGAGGAATATATTCAAGGATATATTTATATCATTTGCATTTGAATAAGTTTAATTTTGTCATGGCATACACGTGACACAATTCTCTCTGTGCATTTGTATTCATTCCATTGGATAGAGGCCTCTAAATATTGATACCATTGAAGGATTAATTCTTGTACCAACTATTGAGGGTTTTGACCACTTCTTTTGCAATACACATTTCATGATTTGAGCATGGAAATCGACCCTTGAGGTTCACAACAAAGTTAACACAAGATACCTATACAACTTGGTATTCTTCTAAGGTATGTTACCAATTACATAAATATGAATAGGAGGGTTCCTACCTAGTTCCTAAAGTAATATTTGTAACATGTAGAAGAAATATAAACAAAATTTCCATATTTAAAGTAAGGAAAGATTGTAATAGAGCAAGGAAGGATTTGTTGGGTATGATATAAGTAATAAGCAATAGACATTGAAATACTTCCTATGTTCCAGTTTAGAAAGAATATATATTTATTATGAAATATAGGTCTAGTTTATGAAAATGAAAATATGAATAACACATTTTTATTTCGGTTCAGTTCGTAAAGAAAGTAAGCACATAAATACTTAATCTATTCTAAAACTTATGAGGAAATATTCAAGGATATTATTTGTTTGAGATTTAGCTCAGAATGTTTAAAAAAAAAAAAATGCAAAAAAATATATGCTCTATAAGTATAAATACATGATATGCTTTTACCCAGATTTTGAGTTGACAATCTTGAAGAAAATTATTGTTTAAATTTTACATATTTGCGTATTAGCGTACATATATATATTTTTATGAGTTTCTTTATGGAATGTTAAATAGATTTCTTTATAATTTTACTAATTTGCATCCATACTGTAATATAAAATTCATAACAGGAATTCAACAATAATAATTAGAATAAACTATTTTGTTTTCTAGAATTGAACTCTCCAAGAAATTGACTTGGGTAGCTATATGAACCACCCAATTGTAGAGGCTATTTGAAGACACTTGATCTCTCTATCTCAAAAGCTACTCTTGAGCCAAGCCATGATACCACTAGGGCGAAGTAGGACTTTTTGTTTCTCTCAAGTATACTTACTGTACATAGTTCAATCACTTCAACTCTACTTAAATAGGATAATTCTCTCAATCATTATCACACGTAACACATACAATGATTATAACATTGTGTATACCCCACCTAACACATAAAGTGCTCATAATATTATGCATAAAGAGTCTTAGTATCCTTGTTTATGTCTGCTAAGATATCACCTATAACCAATCCACACGATTGAATTAGATAGGCACTCATAGTCCATGCCACATACAATAGTTCATAGAGATATTCAATATGGTCAGAAAGAGTTCTATACATTATACTCAATCCAATTGAGCTTGAACAATTCTTGCAACAAATCTGTTATAGAAAAAATGTCATCTTTGGTTCACAAACATAAGGGAAAAAATAGTTTCGTCTTTGTTTTATGGGTTCTTACTCAATAATTCACCATTCAATCCCTTAGTAACTCGTAACATAAAACTATCTGCGAGATTTAGAACAATTGGTGGCGGGGTATGGTTAAGACGCCCCCTAAGCTGAAAGGTCGCTGGTTCTAATCCCGTCGGATACCAAAAAATCCAACCATGTTAACGGTTGGTGCAGTCCAGGCCGGGTGCAATCCTCGGGTGATTTTGATGGCTTAGATGCCCCTGGTTCGTGGTTTCTTAGCTAGTGGAAACCCTGCTAGTTATGGAGGTTCCACCACTTTGCCAAAAAAAAAAACTCGTAACATAAAACTTTTCTTTCCAATTGTTCATAGTTAATCCCTTCCTAGATGGTTATCTCCTCCCTTTCATTCATTCAAGTCCCTCCCCTCAAATTGGGTAGCAAGGGAGTTATATTAGGTATCCTTAATGATAGGACACCTTGTGGCTATATTTTTTGGGTAATGACTATATTTTAGGAAAGGGGTTTTGACCACTTCTTCATTTATGGTAATAGGGTTTAGATGGTTGACACATGGATTTCTAGAACCTACACCATCTTGTCCACTAGTGGTATCATGGTTTTTGTTTATGTCGACCTTGCCAAGTCAATGTTGGATGCATTTTAATAATTGTATTTGAAAAATATTTACAATCGCACCATCATTATAATAAAGCAATTAACAAACTAAATTAAACAAACATCTAATTATAAGAGGTGATGTTCTGGGATTTTACATCCCCTCCCCCTTAAAGTAATGTTATCATCAATGTTCTTTGACTTCAACAGTCTTCATATTTGAAACAAAAATGGATATGCCTCTCTCATGGCATCCTCATTTTCGCATGTAGCTTCATTTGGTTCGAAACATTTCCACTACACATTATTTGAGCGATGGATCGGTTCTAGATAAATGTCTCTCTCCCATTTATTATGCACAATGGTTATGGCCGAAACTCTCCCTCTAGTTCCACCTAAAAAACATTCCAATCAATTTCATGATTAGTGTCATGAATATATTTCTTATTATGAAACACAATGTGGATGTTGATGTTAATTGGAAATGCAAGTTGATAGGTCACTAGTCCTATTATGGCTAAATTCTCAAATAGTCCATAGTATCTAGGAGAAATCTTAGCACACTTCCCAAGTTTCATGAACTTCTTTTTGGTTTCATTTTCAAATACACAATTCCCCAACCTTATATTCTTCATGCAACCTTTTTAGGTTTTTATAAAAAAATGCCTATCTTGAGTTGTCTTTCAATTATTCCTATCTTTTTTCACTTCAAGTTCCATTTATCTAAGAATGTCATGATCAATCATGATCCTATTCACAATATCATCCCAATTGATAGGATTATTACATCTTCTACCATAGAGAATTTCAAACGGACTCATCTTTAAGGATGCATGATAACTATTGTTATATGCAAATTATATTGTGTGTAGATACTTTTCCCACTAAATTGGGTTATCCATTACATACATGCAAAGCATGTCTTGCGAGATTGGATTCGTCCTTTATATTTGTGCATCTATTTGTAGATAACAAGTAATGTTAAAACTTAAGTGTGTGTTTAACCCTTCAAACAATCATTTACAAAAATTAGATGTAAATTTTGAATCTTTGTTTGAAATAATAGTTTTAGGTACCCCATGCAATCTAAACACTTCTTTGATTAGTATCTCTATAGCATTTATTACTTTAAAAGTAGATTTAATAGGAAAGAAATGAGTAACTTTACTTAATCTATCCACTACAACCATGATTGCATCATGTTATTTTCTAGTTTTGGACAAACTCGTAATAAAATACATAGAAACAACCTCCCACTTCCACTTAGCAATTGGTACAGGTTGTAATAGTCTTGAAGGATGTTGATGTTCAATTTTAATTTTGTTGTCATTCTATACATCTTGCAATGTATTCATCAATGTATCTTTTCATTCTGGGCCAATAATATTGTTTCCCTCTTGTAGTGATCATTTTATGATATCCAAGATTTCCAGAATATGGATTTTTGTGTAGGTTATCTATAATCATATCTTCATATTTGTTGAATTATGAATGCACAATATGACATTGTACATGAATAACTCCTCTCCAGTGATTTGATAATTTATATATCTTTATTTAGATTCTTTTTGCTGCAAATTCGTCATCATTTGTTCATAAGATTTATCGTTAATGAGAGCCCTCTTTAACCTATTCTTCTAGTTAGATTTTTAAATACTATCAATAGTCATACAGATCAGGCCAATATTCCTACTTACTGCATCGACAACCTTGTTCTCCATTTCTTTTTTATGTTTGATATCAAACTCATACTCACCAAGAAAATGCAACCATCTAGCTTGTCTAACATTTAAATTTTGTTAGTCAAATAAATACTTTAATCCAATATTATTATTCAATACTAAAAATATTCTACCCAACAAGTAATGTCTCCATACCTTCAATGCATGAATTATAGTATCAAGTTCTATGTCATGGGTAGCATAGTTCCTCTCATGTTATTTCAGTTTTGAGGATTCATAGCATAATAGATGACTATCTTGCAAGAGTAGTCCTATTCCTTCATTATATGCATTTGTATATATTACAAAGTCTCTATATGGGAATGCAATGTTCAAAATAGGTGCAGTAGTAAGGAGATGCTTTAAGTGTTGAAAAATTTCTACACACTTTTTCGACCAAACAATTTTTCTTTCTTTCTTTTGGAAGTAAGTTATAGGATAGCTTTGAAAATATTTCTATAAACCTTCTATAGTAACTTGCAAGGCCCATAAATGATCTTACATCGTTCACATTTTTAGAAGTGGTCCAACTCATGATAGATTTTACTTTATTAGGATCCACCACTATTCATTATTTTGTGATAATATGTCCAAAGTATTGAAAATATTCTTTATAAAAGTTACACTTGTTAAACTTGGCATATAATTTGGCGTTCCCTTTTAATTGATGAAACATGTAATGCTTTTTTCCTTGAGAAAAAAATATTTATAATACTATATGAAGAATATACATGTTATTGTTCCAAAAAAAGAATGCGTAGAGGAACGAAAAGCCTCTCCTCCTATATAAAAATTCAAAGATGTTGCATTCTATACAACAATGTTGATCCATTTTGAACTGACTAGATGCTCGTTACGTAATTCTTGATCAACTCAATACATGAGCATTAAAGTTGAAACTCCCTGAAGACAAGCTCTTCTCCTTCACAAACTCATATATGCCACATGCATCAACAGGCAATGCTAGAGCCTCTTTAGATAGAGCATCTTATTTTTTATTTAGTTCACGAAGTATGTGGTGATATGAGTGTCATTCCAATGAGGCAAGAGCATGACGTATTTTATATAAAATAAATTTCAAATGGATATCATGGACAACAACCTTTCCAATTACCTAGTCAACTACGAGCTTCGAGTCACCTAAAATATGAAGCTTCCTTTGTAATGTTGATATTACATGTGTAATGGTGTTTATTGTGATGTCGTATCTAATAAAAGAAGACATAATTGTCTCTATATTATGTAAAAGGAGTTATCCCACGTGCATCATGGAGTAATATTCATGTATTGCCATTTATAAAATAGAGGTGAAGGATACCCCTTTAGGTATGTCAATAATTACATTCTTATGTTATTGTAAATATGTGATAATAATATGTAGAATGGAGCTCAAGTGTAAGATTAGATATTTAAGAAGAATAAGAAGATAATATATTCCCATGGATGTCTCCCTATTTGGGGTTTTACCAAATATATCTAGTGTATCATTATTTTTCTCATCTCTTATTTACTACTTTGATTATGTGGTGCTTGTATGGACAGAAGGTTAAACTAGTAGATTCTTGCTATTTTATTTACTTACTAGTAATTGTATTGTTGTATGTTTATTGCATATTTCTAAATATAATCAAATAGTTTTCTTCAAAACAAAATTGGGGCCCTCCTTATATAGTATATTTTTCATCATATCTATCCAACCCATGTGTATTTTTCTTTAGATATGGGCATTTTATACATGTTTGAGAAATTTCTTTCAAACCCAAACCCTCATCATTTAATTTTCGGAGTTTCTTCAAGTTTTTTTTTTCCTGTAGATCTGAATTGCAATCCATTGTATACTATCTTTCTATCAAGGATCTATTCTTTTTGTAGTAGGTTTGTGTTGATGTATTTGTAAATTCAGAAGATATTCTGATGTGTATTATCACTGTATGTTGTTGTACCCCCATTGGAGATGTTTTTACCTCCTTGCGGGATGTCTTAATTGTGTATATACCTTGACGAACAACCTCTGTTGTAAGTTGGGGCAATAGTCCCTAGTGTAACATCATGTAATGTGTATTTGGAGTCTCTCTGGGAGAAGTCGGCCATGTTAGGGAAAGCATGTGGGCCCCAATCTTAAGTTTGGTTAGTCACTTAAAGGGTATAAATAGGGAGGCGCTCTCCCTCATTTATTCACCCCCCACACTCTCAAGTTCACATGAGAGAGAGAGAGAGAAAGGAGAGATAGATAGCTATTGAATACTTCCTATTACTTGGTTTGATCATCTTACTATTTTGACAAAGTTTGCGGGGTTTTCTCCTTTATGGTTTCCCCGGTGAAAACATTTATGTCTTGTGTATCTTTTATATATTACACATCTTGTTGTACTTGTTATTCTTTCATATAAATATCCTAGATAAACTAATCAGATCTAAAGAAAAACTAACATGGAATCAGAGCTTCTCTGAAAGAAGGCACTGTATGGCAGTGAAAACTAGGGATTCCTAGTTCAAGGTGTTATCTGCATAGATCATCAAGAAAAGAGGGCTAGGCTAACTTGCCTCAGTAGAGCGCATCTTTTGGTGGAAGCAGTTTCAAAGTTGAAGAAGTTTTATTTTTGACCTTGTCATTGTTGCCGGGAGGAACTAGTGTTAAAATTGTTGTGCCATTTAGATCATCAAGCAATGAGTCCAATATTATTGATGCAGTAAAAGATGAATGAAGATACACACTGAAAAAATCAACCCACACAGGAAACGAATGAGTATAGCTCAAATAATTACAATGTCATTGTCATTAATTAATCTAGTGTTACAATAGTGTTACATAGGAAAATAATTCAAATCATTAGGGATGAATTCAAATCTCCCCAGTGGATGTGGCTGTATATGATTGACTAGTTAACTAAGGATGTATCGATCACTATTAGAGTCCAATTGGTTAACTCCAGATGTCTAATCAAGTCACACAATCCGTAATAACCAGTTAACTCAGCCTAACTGAAGTGGTAGGTGAGGAAAAGTGCCTTATCCACATGCAATCATGTCTAACTGGAACTAACTGAGTTGATTGTGAACTAACTGAAAGTAACTGGAAAATAACTAATCTTAACTAGTTCCAACTCCAACTGACTGAAGGAGGTTGGTGTCGAGACTCCCAATGGCTCCTAAAATGTAGAAAATTGCCTAGGAGGCACCTAAACTGATGCATGCAAGTGCAGTTAGTGGAAGTTAGCCTCTATCGGTGTTCCCCACACTCTAGTAATTGGTACATGTGGACCCATTACGCCAAGTGGAAACAATGGTACTATTGGAACCAAATAATTAAATAAAACTCCTAAGTTAGGCTAAAATAATTTAATAGATAGTTTGTTCAAGGTAGGATTATAAATCCTAACACCCCCCCTGAATCCTAACTTGGAAAATTGTGGGCCTTGGCAATAAGGCCATAAGTCACCCATATACAATCTAGAAGAAATAGGGGAAAACCTCATGGGAAACCCCCCCCTCAAGATATGCAAGAACAGGAAATACAAGCTATTTTTAGAAGAAAAGAAGTTTCCTCCTTAGAAAGTAACTTGCAGAAAACTCTACTACAATTTGCAGCTCTATGTAGCAATATGGTTCTTCTGTGCAGCAGCATTTTGAAGCTGTGCATGTGAACCTCTCCAAACTAATGGCTATGTCTGGAGGAATCTTCCTCTTTGGAAGAAGAAGAAGGTACTCAACTGAATTAGAAATATAAACAATGGCATGAGATAGAAAAATTTCTTAAGAATTCGAACCATGTGAAGAACACCCAAGAAAATAATATATAGAAGCCTTGAAAATCAAACCTTGTGAGGTAGAACCAGCCCCAAGTGTAAGGAGCGAGTGTCCAAGCGGATGCAGAATGTATCCAACTTTACTAGTTTTGTGAGGAGATGAGCATGTGATCAAATAGATAGGTAGAGAAGCCCTGGGACTATGGAGAGCGAATGCTTGACCTCCATAATCTGATATAGCTTCAGAAATAACCAATAATTCACAAAATATAATATCAACAAACTCATAAGAGAAAACTAACATCTAATCCTTAGCAACAAATTTGAAGGAGACTTGCAGTGCTTTATTTGTCACACCAAAATTGATGAAACCAGTTACAAGCAATATTGTAAGCTCTTGAATCTTAACACCTGAACCAAATATTATGATATCAGAAAATAAATCATATCCGAATAGGTTCATATCAGATCCAAAACTGTGCTCCACCGATATGGTAGATGCATAATTTTCTCCTTCAAAATTCTGATTTTTGGTGCATGCAATCCTGTAGGAAATTGGAATTTACTGGAAGTTCTAGATTAATGAGAGTGAATGGATCACTCCTACAGTCTAATATTATTTCCATAATATACATGCTATTACTTATTTGCACATCAGGAACATCAATAGAGATGGAGAAATCAAATTTCTCTTCCTTTTGTGAAACAATCACTGGTAAACTATGCACATAATTTTAAATAGAAGAACCACTGGAGAATTTTTGTAAAGAATGGAAGGAGAGTTTTTCTTCAAAAACAGAGATTCAAATGTATTCTTTTGGATCAGCCATGTGAGGATATGATATATCAAATATCTCGTACACTTCTGGTGCAGCAGGAGAAGGATTCACTCCAAGGAGAATTTCTTCAATTCGAATTGACTATGAGGAAAATTCTGCTTCTTCTTCATCTTCAACAATTTGATCTTCTGTAGGAGAGGGAATGAACTCATCGTGCTGGATTTTATGTGAACCTATCTCAATAGTTGGGATTTTAGAGTCATCTCCCATATGACTGCTAGGTCCTCCTAATAAAGGGAAAGTGATGAAGGATTTCCTGGAGGAAACCATGTGGTTGGATGCTCTAGAATATGTCAAATAAGCCTTTGATGGAGTGAGGCTTGCATGCAAGAATATCTCATCTTCTTCAGTCTACTCTTCATCATCAGAAATATCTACACCTTGTAGAAGGGCAATATTTTTCTATATACATAGAGCTTTCAACTAGTTGAGGGTCTTCTTCATTCACTAGTCTTCTGGATGAAAACCCCTCATACAATAGGGACATTTTTTCTTTTCGAACTTCTTATTTTTCTTAGTCGAAGGATCCTTTAAAATTATTCTGATTCTCTTTAGGATTGGAATCAGTTTCTTTAGGCTCCTTCCCCTTAGGTATCCCTTTATCTTGCGCTTTGGTAGAGTCTATCACTAGGAGAGCTTGATCTTTGGAAGTCTGGATGACTCCCATCCGGATCAACTTCTCTTGCACCTGTATTAAGGAATCGATAAAGGAATCAAGTGAGGGAATTTTACAACCTAGAAATGCATCCCTTTTGGAATGAAAGATTGAGACAAATACAAAATACTCAGGACCGAGTTTGTTGAGAATGGAGAGCACATTTTTCTCATCCTTTCTTTCTATTCCACACTGTTAGCATTGAAGTGCAAGAGACTTGAATTTAGTAAAGAATTGCTCTATAGTTTCGAAGTTGCTGGGATGTAAGGCTACCAACTCATTCTCCAAGAGGTGTCCCTGAAGCTCATATTGTTTTCCAAATAAGCCTTCAAGATTCTCCCAGGATTCTTTGGGAGTATTCAAAACTTCAAGGTGGAAGAGGAGATCTCTGGATATATGAGTGCATAGATAACCGAATGGTTCATCTAAGCGGTTCCAAAACTTGTTTCTCTCAGCTGGCTGAAGAGGCTCATCCTCCCTTCCAAGTATTATCCCGTAGTAGCCTATCTTGTGCAAGGAAAACTACATATCTTCCCTCCAATCAAGATAATTGAAGGGTGTTAGGATCCAAGGAGTAGAAGGTAGAGAATCCATAATTCTCATGTCGAAAAAACACAAATATTCACAGAAGCTACGTAGCACCTATAGAATTTCACTGCAAAACACTAAAACATTCGAACTATGTTAGAATCATGCCTTCCCTCTCGACATGAACACTTTCTCAAGGTCTATCACGCCCACACCGCCACTCTGAATAAATTCAGAGGAAGCAAGGCACTCTTTATGAGACTTTTTTGGAAACCTAGCTGCTTCCGGTGTTCAATGGAGAGTAGACAGACTTGAAGCTTGCTTGAGATGGCTCTGATACCATGTTAAAATTGCTGTGCCATTTAGATAATCAAGCAATGAGTCCAATATTATTAATGCAGTAAAAGAGGAATGAAGATACACATTGAACAACTCAAACCACATAGGAAACAGATGAGTATAGCTCAGATAATTACAATATCATTGTCATTATTTAATCCAGTGTTACAATAGTGTTACATAGGAAAATAATTCAAATCATTAGCGATGAATTCAAATCTCCCCACTGTATGTGACTGCATTTGCCTGATTAGTTAACTAAGGATGTCTCAATCACTATCGAAGCCCAAGTGGTTAACTCCATATGTCTAATCAAGTCACACAATCAGTGATAATCAGTTAACTCAGCCTAATTGAAGTTTTAGGTGAGTGCCCGCAAGGGTGTAGACTGACTAGAAAGTGTCATGTAAATGAAGGAATGTTGTAAAGGAGGTATCAAGTTCAAATCTCACCCTGACTTATCTGTGCCCCATGCTTGTGAGCTGTCTGGATGCACCCGGGGTTATAATGGAAGCTGACGAGAATGGACCCCATGCCACACGAGTACCAGAACCGCCCAGTTACCGATCCCACAGTTAAAAAAAGGTGGCAGGAGAGGAAAAGTGCCTTATCCACATACAGTCATGTCTAATTGGTGCTAACTGAGCTGATTGTGATCTAATTGAAAGCAACTAGAAAATAACTAAGCTTAAGTAGTTCCAACTCCAAATGACTGAAGGAGGTTGGTGCCAGGACTCCCAGTGGTCCTAAAATGTAGGGAATTTCCTAGGAGGTGTTGTCGCCTTTCACACACCTGGGGGGGACGTGGCTGAAATATTCAAGCCACTCGGTGTGTCCTTGGGGGCAAGTCTTGAGTCAAGGCTGTCACCTTGTTCTTGACTCCTCCGTTCAGGCTCAACTCCTAGCGAAGCCAAGGGGGGTAGACCCTATTAAGTTACTAAGGTTAATTACTTTAGTATGATTATATTAAATTGAATAAGTTTCTTAGGAGTTTTAAATTAACAATTGAGAACCACAGATAACAAGATGAAAAATAAACACAAGTAATCACAATGTTGACACAATATATGTATCGAAAGAAGTAAAAAAATAACCAGTGCCTTAAAATAGAGTCTCAAAATGATTAAATGTGCTTGCATGTCCTTGGAGTGAATTGTTTGCAATTGTCTCTTGGTACGTTTTAAGTTAATATGAAAAATGAGTGGATTAAATTAGGAGAAGGGGGACTCCAGATATACCCGAGGGGTACTTGGAGTATGTCCAAAAATAAAACCCTCACGACTACCTGCAAGGTTTTGTGGGTTGGATGGAGTCTCAGAGACTGTGTTCATAATACACTTGTTAGGGTGTAATAGAGATCGGTGCCTCGAGGTCACTTTCCAGTTGTTCCCACTACTTTGGGTATTTTGTCACCGCTTACAGTTTGTTCGAGGCGTTGGATTTTTGCTTGATCGTTAATTGGGGAAAGTGAAACCTAATTAATCTAGTCACTCACATTGATTTTGATGCAACTTGACTGATCGAATGAACCACAACCAAAATGCAGAGCATACACACCGTATTCTTTGTTATTTTTAGTAAATTTTAATCGATGTGTTTTTATTAGAAAGAAAACCCTCCAGGAACCTCTTTCGGTCCAAGTGGACCTCAATCGGGGAATCAAGGAGGGGGTTGATTTTAATTTATTGATTGAAAGAATAAATAGTGAATAATGAAGCAAATAAAACAAACCACACGTTCTCTAATTAAATCTACCATGATCCTCTTTCACCTTTCAGTTCAATCAGGATTCGTGGGGTAAGGATTAAAGTTACTTTGAATTTATAATATGGAATATATGATGAAATTAATCAAATTACACTATTTTTCATAAATAAAACTAATATAGAGCAAAAAATAGGAAAACTGCAAAAAAGGAAAAAAGGAAGCGAATCCCCTCAGGGGGGATGGGGAATGGGCTCGAAAGAGCCTATTCGAAATTATTTTTTATTAACAGTGGTCAAAATATCATAAAAATGATATAATGGCTCTTGTTTCTTATACAGAATGAACCCAAGAGCTTACAAAGTGAAAAATTAAAGATTTCAGAAAATGGGGAGACCCCTGGGGGGTTCTGGATGGCCCAAAAGTCGCTTTTCAGACAGCACCTCCTCCTCTTTTATTTTATACCTGATAAAAACATGAAATATTATTAAACTTAAATATTCCCAAAAGCACTTTGAAAGTACCTTTGGGTCAACACACTTTTAACTGAAAATAGCTAAGTTAAAAATAGTTAAAAAAAGGTGAAAAAAGGAACCAAGGAAAGCTAGCCTTCCTTGGGATCTTGGCTTGTATTTTGGGCAGCCAATATGATCTGCACTGATTTCTGGATTTATATTTTAAATTATGAAAGAGAAATCTAATGCATGCAGGCTACAAATTTTCTTTAAAATGCCATGCAAAAAAGACGATTTCCCTAAAGCTAGCTCTAGAATGCTTATGAAACCTTTTTTAAGAACAAGATCTAGATTATGAGCTTTAAGAAGATAGATATATGTTAACTTTCACTCTAAGATGATAGATCTAAAACAAGTCAAATCTATGAAGCAAGTAACCAAGTAGATTTTAAATTTTAAGAGGAGAAAGAGAAGAAGGCAAGCTTGTAGCCGTGAAGATCAATCGGAGAGCTCCCAGTGGAAGCAGTCAGACTATGTAGCATGAAAAAGTGAAGATGATGAGGAACAAAATTTTTCAAGACCTTCTCCACGGAAAATTGTAACTAACACACATAACACTTGCAAAAATATTTGTGAGATCCAATGATATACATACAAAAAGACTAGAGCAGCATGATAATAAACTTATGGAAAATGCTAGATATTGATCTTTACATACATATGAACAATAGAATATAGAAATAACTTATTTAAAGACTCTTTCCTTCGATTGGGAGCAATACTGACAAGGTTAGATTCACAAATCAAACAAGAATAAAAATGCACCAAAGACAGGTTACCTCAAGCATGAGCAACAATATTCATCCAACTGAATGCCTTACACCATCTAGCCTCCAAAGATTTTCTTTATTCACAATGAAAAATATAGAAACAACTCTTCAATCCAACTCTAACTAGCTTCGAAAGAAGGAAACTGTGCTTTATTTATAGAAAAAACTGAAACCCTATCCCAGAGGGGGTGCAATTCCCAAGGAGAGAGGGACTGCAGCTGCATGAGGAGTCAAGCTGAGCTTGATCTGAGTCTAACTGAGTGTGATCTAAGTGTAACTGACAATCAGAGTGCTGATCAGACTGACACATCAATCAATTAACTGAAACATCAACCAAACCACATCCAAATGAGCCCACACGCATGGAGGAGACAGAGAGGGTGCAAACCCCAAGGATGCATGACATGGTGCACTCCCTCTTCAGCCCAGATCAAATCCTTCAATCAAGGGATGGTCAGCTTGTGATACCAAAATCTTGTCACCATCATGTGATAAGACATCTGACATACCTACTTGCCCTGAATCCCAGCTCTTGAAGTGGAAACTCATGCTAATAGTCAATCTTCCATGAAAATTCCCAACACCATGCTTCCTCTGTTATCCAGGAGTGGTACCTTGTTAAAACCACCTATCCCTTGTTGTCCACAAGCGGTGCCACCACTTATGGCCCTTAATCCATAAGCGTTTCTTACCAGAACTGCTCTGTCATTGAAGGAGAAACGTTGTACCTTGGGTAAAAAGGGAAAAAGAGAAGTTTCTTGAGGCTTCTAGATGATGAGCGTCATGTCCTCCCTTATCC
The DNA here is from genome assembly GCA_001517045.1 of Pseudotsuga menziesii. Lineage (NCBI taxonomy): Eukaryota > Viridiplantae > Streptophyta > Pinopsida > Pinales > Pinaceae > Pseudotsuga > Pseudotsuga menziesii. The sequence continues at coordinate 23,394 of LPNX010032352.1, forward strand.
CTACCATTGTGGGTCAGTTGAGCTCGAGATCCCTCATCCTAGGATCTTAGAGGCCACCTCATCCACTAATATCTCAACCTACCCTATCCATTGAGCCTTATAAATACAAGCTCATATCCATGGTTGAGGGGAGAACTCTTAAGGTATTGTTATGCTGTTGGATTGATCACTTGGCCCAAGACCATTTGGAGAGCATAGAGCGCTAGAGTCAGAGCTTATGGGGATGAGAATTATTGGTTTCATGGAGATGCATGTCAACACTAAGGCTTGGTTGTAAACTTCTTCATATTTCTATATTAATGCAAGTTGATTTCTGTCCCACATATATTGTTGTTGTTTGATTTCACATGTATGTTGTTAGATTCCTTAGTCACTAATATGGATCGGTAGATTATATTATGGTAGTTTCGATTTGTTTGCGTGTTGAAGCTTATTGTAGGTACACAGGGTAACTATCGAGGCATTACATTCTAGGTATCTACGACGTCCAGGGAGAGTATTCAACCTCTATCCTCTATTTGTTCTGGATCTAAACCATTCAGATCATTGGAACACCTTGCTATTCGTAGGAGGTGAAATATTCTAGCTAACAAATCTAGCGACTCTGTTGATAAAGTGGTCGTGCTCTGGTTAAAACATGAAAAGTGGTTTGAGCTTAGTTTGTTACTTTTTCATGCTCTGGATTCAAACATGAAAAAGTCTAGTGGAGTCTTCTTTTCACCTCTTTTTTAGACTCCTTAAACATGAAAACATTGTCGAGTCCATTTATGATTCTTTCCAGGCTCGTAAAAAATGACATTGTATAAAGAAACCTCGTGGAGTTCTCTTTAAACCCTTTTTAGGCTCCCTAAATATGAAAATATTGTCGAGTGATCTTGTCTTCTTCATGCTCGTTAAAGTATTTGAAGAGTCATCCATCCGACGGTAGGTTACCTCTTTTTCGGTTTGGATAGGGCTATTTACAAAAAAGGAACACTCCAGCCAATCATGACTGGAAGAGTTCTCTAAGGTATGATTTTACGCTTTTTCGGGCCTTAGAGACTAAATCATATGAAAAAGGACCCCTTTGGAGTCTTCTTTCGTATTCGTTCAGACTCTCTAAACATGAACGATACCGAGTTTTCTTTCAGTGGACTCGTTAAATCAAACATTGAGATACCCGTCTTGGGAACGAACCCATCCTCTCTTAGGTTCAAAAAACATATGAGTCTGGGCTTGTCTTCCAACAAGCTATATCAAGTGTTTATTACCCTCTTTAAACTCGTAAAACCAAAAAGAGGCATTCATAGACCATGATGGGGGAAATGGGAAGGGAATCATTTTGCAAATAATGGCAGTTGTTTGTCGTTACCTTTGAACATGGCACTTGTCTACACATCATGTCAGTCAATTGGGTATTTAGCTGATCTCCGTGATTATCCACTTTCATGAGTCATGTCAATCCTTTGAGTCTTTCAAAAGAATGCATTGTCCACTATCGCATTGTGTGTCTATCCCGTTCAGTCATGCTGCCAAGTCTTTTTGTTGTGCCGCCCAATGTTCAAAGGGGGATTTGAAGAAGTTTTACCTCTGGAGTCAACATAGTCTTTGTGTCAGTATCTTTGAGTCAGTCATATGGTTACTACATTCACATCATTCCAGAACCATGTTTCTCGATGTGGGACTCATCATGGCCCTGCTTCTACGAGACTATTCCCGTCGACATCAGCTCATCATCCGGGAAATAGTCTTAGAAACAATATTTAGTACCTTGAGATTTGTATGCCTTAATGATAGATTCTCTTGCTCTCAACATAGGTTCACATCATTTACCTTTGATCGATAGAATCGACTAGGTGTTCGACATCAGGACATCTATTCACACTTAGTAGATTGTACTAGCGTACCTTCAGAATCATTGACATCAATGGTGATCTCCCTCGCACTTGTTAATGGTTCACATCATTGGTCGGTAATCAAGTGGTTTCTACCATGTTCGACTTCAGATCATTGTAATCATATGGATAGAATAATACTTTGTGGAAGACGAGACAAATACCCTGGGTATTTGTTTAAAGTGGTCATTGCTTTTCCCCAGGTTGTGATGGAGTTTTGCATATCTACCATGGATCCACATTTGTATGGTCGTGGCTATGCTCAAATTTGTGTCTGTATGACATAGATCTACATTGTATGTCTGGTATCTATGTCCAAGTTTAAGTCCTCTATCACATGTATCTACGCTGTATTCTAGTAGCCATGCTTATTTATTCCTCTCATGGATCTGCCTTGTATTGGTCCGCAGCCATGAGTTTGGTTACTTGTGTCTATGAGTCAACATACTGATGTACTACAGATGCCTACTTAACGACATGCTCCGATCGATCCAACATTTTAATCTCATGGCAACGACTTGTTCTCTCAAAGATCTCATTTATCGTATCCCTCTAAGACTCATGCTTTGGGGGGCATCCTGTTATACCAAAATCCTGTCACCATCATGTGATAAGACCTTTGACATACCTACTTGCCTTGAATCCCAGCACTTGGAGTGGAAACCCATGATAATTGTCAATCTTTCATGAAAATTCCCAGCACCATGATTTCTTTTTTTTCCAGGAGCGGTACCTTGTTCGCACTGTCTATCCCTTGTTGTCCACAAGTGGTGCCACCGCTTATGGCCCTCAGTCCATAAGCTTTTCTTACCAGAACTGCTCTGTCATTGAAGGAGAAATAAGGTACCCTAGGTAAAAAGGGAAAAAGAGAAGTTTCTCGAGGCTTCTAGATGATAAGCCTCGTGTCCTCCCTTATCCCTACCATTGTGGGTTGGTTGAGCTCAAGATCCCTCATCCTAGGATCTTAGAGGCCACCTCATCCACTAATCTATCAACCTACCCTATCCATTGAGTTATCCTTTTGGCCTGTCCTGTGAGGTTCTTGACTATTATCCACTCCTTTCACATGTTTGCTTGTTTCTTTTAGTTTGAGTAGCACTTGTTATCTGTACAATTAGGATTTTTTAGAAGAGAGAGATATTTTTGTTACATAGTTATGGCCTCACCTTCCAGGACTACCAACCAAGAGACTCCTTTACCAAGCATGTCTTTTGTGTTCCGTCCATATGGGGATGTTGTTCCTCTTCTCAATGCTACGTTAAGCCTTGCTGGATTGACTATTGGATTACTTGTTTGGTTATTCTCCAGCCCAATTATCCCATGTACACCAGTTGTGTCTAATCCTAATTCTTCATTGCAAGAGCATCAACCTCATGTTGATCCCTCTCCTTCTTGACCAGATGTGTCTTCTCCAGTTTCTACCTCTTCGCATGTTGAAAGTTGTAGCACTAGTAGTCAGGTAGATAAGAAGAAGAAGAAAAACAAATAAACAACCAAGTCTCAACCAATCACTCCTCCCCGTGCGGACAATGTTGATCTACAGACCCAAAGACTGTGTAAACCCAAATTCCCTTGTAGGATTTACAAGGGTGATCACCTTCTGAAAGATTGTCATGGTCTGTCCCTAGTTTTATAAGAGTGGTCTAAGGTTTCCTGGAAACCCATGTCATCAGCCTCTGGTTATCATACTGATGATCCCCCTTCAACCAGTGACTCTGTGGTTAAGAGTCGGAAGGGTAAAGTCAGAAATCCTTGCTTGCTTTGTAAGGACATGCACTTTACTTACCTTTGTCCTCTCATGGATGAAGCTTCTAAGTTGTTGGAAGATATTACTGTTTCTCATCAAAAAATTCCAACAGGTTATCGTAGGTTGTCTCTTGAACCCCCATTGGTTGATAAAGTGGTTGATCTAGTTCTAACCTCGGTTGATCCCACTCTTCCGTTGAAGAGTGAAATTGAAGTGGTCAATCCAAGTCCATCCTTAGTTGATCCCACTCTTCTTTTGAAGAGTGACGTTGAAGTGGTCGAGTCAACGTCATCTCCACTTGATCCCACTCTTTCATAAGATAGTGTTAAGACTGAAGTAGTCTCTTTGACCAAATCTTCGTCTTGTTCTTCTCTTCTAGTAGAGAATGAACCAAAACCTATTGAAGTTTTTATGCTTTGTTCTGATTGTTCTCGACAAGGGGAAATTTTGTCTTTTTCGATAGAAACCTCTCCAAGTAATGAGGTTATTTCCTTTGACTGGAGTAACCTAACAGAGTCCGGTCTTCATTTGAGTGTTCCTTTCTAGATAGTTTTGAATGTTACTGCTAGGTGGATACTTCGCACTATTGTTGACGAAGGGGCTTCTATTAGTATTCTATCCTCAACTGTTTGACAAGCTTTAGGCTCTCTTTAGCTTGTGCCATCCACTGATCAGATACTAGCTTTTAATCGAAGACCTACTGCACCTTTAGGGACCCTTCCTTATTTTCCTATTACATTAGGAGGGAAAACTACTTGTATCGATGTTATGGTGGTCCAAGGTCCTTTAGATTTCAATCTGCTCCTTGGACGGGATTATGTTTATGCCATGAAGGCTGTTGTGTACACACTCTTTCAAGTTATGCATTTTCCCCATGATGGGAATATTGTGACCATTGATAAACTTTCCTTTGTTACACCTGACCATCGCATTACTCCTAGTAATAAGATTGCCCTGAATGTGCCGCATGTTCTTGTGGGTCCTTCCCCTTATTCTAGTTAGCTTCTTCTAATCATAGGTAAAATGGGGGGCATGGCTATAGTCTATGGACATCATAATGGAGCTAAGCCGCTAGGTTTTATGAAATGGGGGCAACCTACCAACCTCTGGATATCATGTTGGGTAGGAGCAGGTTCGAGAGCATAGTTTACTTTTGGTTTCAAGCTCGTTAAAAAATAAAACCACTCCTCAAGCATAGTTTACCTTTTGGTTTCAAGCTTGCATAAAAATGAAAGCATTTCTGTGAGCATAGTTCCCATTCTGTGTCAAGCTCGTTAAAAAATGAAACAGATTCCTTTGAGCAAAGTTCCCATTCTATGTCAAGCTCGTTTAAAAATGAAATAGATCTCCTCAAGCATAGTTTACCTTTTGGTTTCAAGCTTGCATAAAAATGAAACCATGTTCCAAGCATAGTTACCTTCTGTTTCAAGCTTGTCTAAAAATGAAACAGATCCCCTTCCCTTGATTCGAGTCTTCACTTTAGTGTTAGAACTTGAACCTTTTCCTGCCCGATTCTCATTCTTCCTACCCCTCTAGTGAACATTTTGGGGGAAACCTACCAACCTATGGATATCATGTTGGGTAGGAGCAGGTTCGAGAGCATAGTTTAATTTTGGTTTCAAGCTCGTTAAAAAATAAAACCACTCCTCAAGCATAGTTTACCTTTTGTTTCAAGCTTGCATAAAAATGAAACCATTCCTATGAGCATAATTCCCATTCTGTGTCAAGCTCATTAAAAATGAAATAGATTCCTTTGAGCAAAGTTCCTATTCTATGTCAAGCTCGTTAAAAAATGAAATAGCACCTGACCATCATGTCAGTTTTTCCTGAGCAAAGTTCCCATTCTATGTCAAGCTCATTAAAAAAATGAAATAGCACCTGACCATCATGTCAGTTTTTCTTGAGCAAAGTTCCTATTCTATGTCAAGCTCGTTAAAACATGAAATGGATCTCCTTAAGCATAGTTTACCTTTTGGTTTCAAGCTTGCATAAAAATGAAATCATTCTTGAGCATAGTTCATTTTCTATTTCAAGCTCGTTAAAAAATGAAGTAGGTTTCCTTAAGCATAGTTTACCTTTTGATTTCAATCTTGCATAAAAATGAAACCATGTTCCAAGCATAGTTACCTTCTGTTTCAAGCTTGTGTAAAAATGAAACAGATTCCCTTCCCTTGATTCGAGTCTTCACTTTAGTGTTAGAACTTGAACCTTCGCCTGCCCGATTCTCGTTCTTCCTACCCCCTTGATGAACATTTTCACATTAGTAACCAGGTTTTTAGGTTGGGTATGGAAGAAGAATCGTCGGATGAAACGAAGATTAGGGGCATGTCGAGCCCCTAGCAACCATGCTAGGGGTAAGCTTTGCTAGCAATCATGCTAGGGGTAGGATTCCAACCTTTGTATATCATGTTAATGAGATTTTTCAAGCATAGTTTACCTATTGGTTTCAAGCTTGCATAAAAATGAAACCAATCCCTGAGCATTCTTTCAACTGATCTTCGAGCTCATTAAAAACAATAAGATGGTGTTGAGCTTACTTTTCATTTTTTGTGCTTTGGTTAAAACATGAAAAGTGGTTTGAGCTTAGTTTGTTACTTTTTCGTGCTCTGGATTCAAACATGAAAAAGGTTAATGGAGTCTTCGTTTCACCTCTTTTTCAGACTCCTTAAACATGAAAAGATTGTCGAGTCCATTTTCGATTCTTTCCAGGCTCGTAAAAAATGACATTGTGTAAAGAAACCTCATGGAGTTCTCTTTAAACTCTTTTCAGGCTCCCTAAATACGAAAATATCATCGAGCGATCTTGTCTTCTTCACGCTCATTAAAGTATTTGAAGAGTCATCCATCCGACAGTAGGTTATCTCTTTTTCGGTTCGGATAGGACTATTTATGAAAAAGGAACATTCCAGCCAATCATGACTGGAAGAGTTCCCTAAGGTATGATTTTATACTTTTTCGGGCCTTAGGGACTAAATCATACGAAAAAGGACCCCTTTGGAGTCTTCTTCCATATCCGTTCAGACTCTCTAAACATGAACGATACCGACTTTTCTTTTAATGGACTTGTTAAATCAAATGTTGAGAGACCCGTCTTGGGAACGAACCCCTCCTCTCTCATGCTCATAAAATATATGAGTCTGGGATTGTCTTCCGATAAGCTATATCGAGTGTTTGTTACCCTCTTTGAACTCATAAAACTGAAAATAGGCACTCATCGATCATGATGGGGGAAATGGGAAGGGGATCATTTTGCAAATAATGGTAGTTGTTTGTTGTTACCTTTGAACATGGCACTTATCTGCACATCATGTCAGTCAATTGGGTATCCAACTGATCTCTGTGATGATCCACTTTCATGAGTCATGTCACTCCTTTGAGTCTTTCAAAATAATGCATTGTCCACTATCGCATTGTGTGTCAGTCCCGTCTAGTCATGCTGCCAAGTTTTTTTGTCGTGTCGCTTGATGTTCAAAGGGAATTTGAAGAAGTTTTACCTCTGTAGTCTACACAGTCTTTGTGTTATTATCTTTGATTCAGTCATATGGTTACTACATTCACATCATTTCAGAACTATGTTCCGAGTTTAGTGTCATCGATGTGGGACTCATCATGGCCCTCCTTCGACGAGACTATTCCCATCAACATCAACTCATCATCTGGGAAATAGTCTTAGAAACAATATTTAGTACCTTGAGATCTGTATGCCTTAATGATAGATTCTCTCGCTCTTGACATAGGTTCACATCATTAACCTTTGATCGATAGAATTAACTGGGTGTTCGACATTAGGACATCTATTTGCACTCAGTAGATTGTACTAGGGTACCTTGGAAATAATTGATATCACTGGTGATCTCCTTAGCACTTGTTAATGGTTCACATCATTGGCCGGTAATCAAGTGGTTTCTACCATGTTCGACTTCAGATCATTGTAATCACATGGATAGAATCGTACTTTGTGGAAGACGAGACGAAGAGCATGGGTATTTGTTTAAAGTGCTCATTGCTTTTCCCCAGGTTGCGATGGAGTTTTGTATATCTAGCATGGATCCACATTTGTATGGTCATGGCTATGCTCAAATTTGCGTCTGTATGACATATATATACATTGTATGTCTGGTAGCTATGCCCAAGTTTGAGTCCTCTATCACATGGATCTACGTTGTATTCTAGTAGCCATGCTTGTTTATTCCTCTCATGGATCTGCCTTGTATTGATCTGCAGCCATGATTTTGGTTACTTGTGTCTATGAGTCAACATACTGATGTACTATAGATGCCTACTTGACAACATGCTCTGATCGAGCCAACATTTTCATCTCATGGCGACGGCTTGTTCTCTCAAAGCTCTCGTTTATCGTATCCCTCTAAGACTCATGCTTTGGGGGGCATCCTGTTATACCAAAATCCTGTCACCATCATGTGATAAGACATTTGACATACCTACTTGCCCTGAATCCCAGCTCTTGGAGTGGAAACTCATGCTAATAGTCAATCTTCCATGAAAATTTCCAGCACCGCGCTTCCTCTGTTGTCCAGGACAGGTACCTTGTTCGCAATGCCTATCCCTTGTTGTTCACAAGCGGTGCCACCACTTATGGCCCTTAATTTTTAAGCGTTTCTTACTAGAACCGCTCTGTCATTGAAGGAGAAATGCGACACCCTGGGTAAAAAGGGAAAAAGAGAAGTTTCTTGAGGCTTCTAGATGATAAGCCCAGTGTCCTCCCTTATCCCTACCATTGTGGGTCAGTTGAGCTCGAGATCCCTCATCCTAGGATCTTAGAGGCCACCTCATCCACTAATCTCTCAACCTACCCTATCCATTGAGCCTTATAAATACAAGCTTATATCCATGGTTTAGAGGAGAAATCTTAAGGTATTGTTATGTTGTTGGATTGATCACTTGGCCCAAGACCATTTGGAGAGCATAGAGAGCTAGAGTCGGAGCTTATGGGGATGAGAATGCTTGGTTTCATGGAGATGCATGTCAACACCAAGGCTTGGTTGTAAACATCTTCATATTTCTATATTAATGCAAGTTGATTCTTGTCCCACATATATTGTTGTTGTTTGATTTCACATGTATGTTGTTAGATTCCTTAGTCACTAACATGGATCAGTAGATTATATTCTGGTAGTTTCGATTTGTTTGAGTGTTGAATCTTATTGAAGGTACACAGGGTAACTATCGAGGCATTACATTCCAGGTATCTATGACATCCAGGGAGAGTCTTCAACCTTTGTCCTCTATTTGTTCTGGATCTGAACCATTCAGACCAGTGGAACACCTTGCTGTCCGCAGGAGGTGAAATATTCTAGCTAACACAACTCTAGTCAATCCAAAGCCAATGATACTGATTTCAGTCAAATCGGAGCAAATCCCATTGATTTAGGAATTTGGATTTTCTCCATTATGTAATTAATTTATCAATTAAAATAATCAATATTTGATTTTTAGGGTTTTCTGACCGGAGTGATGGGAAAATCACTCAAAAATCAGGAAAAGTGGGTTTATGGGTTTACCGGGGGCTTTGAGTTAGAAAATGAGCACCCCCATGACTGAAACTGATTTATGAGCCCACTTTTATTACAAAACCAATATTTCCATTTAGACTATAAAAAAATAGCCTAAGTTTTGGAAAAATTAAAACTTAAAAAAAATGTAAAAACAAAGAAAAAATTAAAACCTAGGGGGACTTAGACATGTTTATATGACTCGACCATAATGCCTAGCATGTTTATACATTGACACACAGACTCTAATAACCTAAATAGGCCCAAATGCCAGTCCAACCACCCCAACTTTGGAAGAGTTTGGTGAAAAACTCAGAAATTATTAGTCGTTTATTCAACAACCAATAATAACCAAGGGAAAAAACACATTTGCCTGATTGAATTGACAAGTAAGTCTACTAGACTGAGTCTTTTACAGACACTACCATGCTAGAACATTTTATTACAACTCCCCTACGGGGTATGAACATGTGATATAGTACAACAAGCACTTCCCATAAGCAATTTTGAAGGTCTTCTGAAGTCCAAACAAATCATTTTTGTTCGGTTCACTAGGCTCACTTGATTAAAAAACACTAAGTACAACTTAGGTGGTAACATCTGGCTCCATCTAGGGACACATGCTCTGACTAATCTTCCGATCAAAGAAGAGGATGTGAGAACTCCAGAATATCTGGGTCCTGCATAGCAATTAAAGCTTGTCAGTAACATGTATATAAAAGAAACCCGCAGTAAGAGCAGATTAATGTGCATAATTAGTCTATGATGTACAAAAAAGCAATATTTTACAAGATTAATATACGAAAGAAAAATTTCAAGGTTAGTACCATGGTACAAAACATCTATAATACAACAATATGATATATGAAATTTAAAAATACATGCAGGGCAAGGTTTAGAAATTGGCCCTGAAACCACCGATGCCAATAAAGGCATCAAACCATCTCGGTGAAGAATATCTTGAGGATGAATCCATTCACTGGTAGGCTTAACCTTTCTCCTTCTTGGTCATTTAGATAGAAAGAAGTTGTTCTTGATACTTCATCAATGATATATGGCCCCAACCATAAGCTGTCGAAATTTCCGTGTTTCCCAGGTTTCTCCCGCCGTTTGTCCCAATGCAAGATTGTGTCACCTACTTGAAAGGATCTAGGCCAGGTAGATCGATCAAAGGTTCTCTTGAATTTGTCTGAATTTATGATACTTTGGTCAAGGGAATTTCTTCTACTCTCATCTAGCTCGATCAACTGGTTGATTCTGTTCTTAATGGCATCTTGATATGAGCTAAAGGTCTGGAGAAGCTGATACACTGGAAGCTTTAAGTGGACAGGTAAGGTGACATCTAGGCCATAGACAAGTTCAAAAGGGCTCCTTCTGGTTGAAATTTTCGTTGTGATTCTATTGGCCCATAATGCAAACCTGATCTTGCTATCCCAAGCCTTTTTATTATCACCCATAGTTTTCTTGATTATGGTCATTAAGTTTTTATTAATTGACTCAGCTAGACCATTTCCTTGGGAATAATAGTTGGATGTATGGGACAGGACAATGCTGTACTTGAAACAAAAGGATGACATCTCATAGGAAACGAAGCACGTGCCATTATCTGTGATGATTCTGGCTGGCACACCGAATCTTTTGATAATGTTATCTTCTAAGAAATCCATGACTACAGCATCGGTTGCCTTCTTTGTGGGTATCACCTCTACCCACTTGGTGAAATAATCAGTGGTGGTGAGTATCCAAGAATAACCATTTCTTGATTTATCCTTGAACTTACCGATGAAATCAGTCCCTCACTGCTAGAAAGGGGCTTGGACTACTATTGGGTTTAAAGGCAAGGCTTTCATTTGTTGCTTTCCAGTGAACAACTAACACTAGGGGAAAAATTTGGAAGACTTGTGCACATCTGAAAAGAGGTTCGGCCAATAGTAGACTGCTCTAAGGATTTTATGGGCGATTGTTCTTGCTGCAAAATGTCCACCACAAAATCCTGCATGGAACTCAACCATGATTTTTTTGGACTCAGGTTCATCGACACATCTAAGTATTAAACCATTGGGGTTTCTCCAACCCAAGCCATCTTTTGTTAAACAATACTTAGTTGATTTTAACCTTAATGCTCTTCTTTTTTGGCCAAGTAGGTGATCAAGGCATGTAAGGTTATAGAGGAAAAAGATGATGTCGGTATACCAAGGGTGCTTCTCTAATCTCTAAACCTCGTCTGATACACTTTGTTCTGGATCATTGTTCTGGCAGATTATTCCTAAGGATTTTTCATTTCCTTTGGTCAACATCTTTTCAATACCTTGTCCCTTAATTAACTTAGTAGGTTTTATCTCTAAATCATACTCTTGAATCTTTGAAACCCACTTACCCCTGATTCCTAGACAATCTTTTTGAGACATGATATCCTTGATAGCTGCATGGGGTACATACCCAATGATTTTGCAGTATCCTACATAAGTTCTGAAATCTTTAAGGGACTTGACAAGAGCATAAGCCTGTTTCTCCATGGTGTTATACTTCAACTCTGAATGTTGCAAGGCTCTACTCATAAAGGCTATAGGTTGCTATTGTCCCTCCTTATTCTTTTGAAGCAAAACACCAGCAATGGTGTCCTCCGAGGCAAAGGAAAATATCAAAATTCCTTGGAATAATCTGGACTAATCAATACTGGGGACTTGGATATGGCATCTTCAATAGACTTGAAAGCATCTTTCCCTTCATCCGTCCACTCAAATTTAGCATCTTTCTTTAAGAATTTTTGTAGAGGCTTCATTAGTTCTACTAAATTTGGGATGAATCTCCTTATGAAATTAATTTGACCATTGAAAGACTGGAGAGATTTAAGATTCTAAGGCAAGGGGAGTTTCTTAATGGATTCAACTCGCTCAGGATCGACTTTGACACCATCTTTAGAAATGACGTGTCCCAACAAATTGCCTTCATCAACCTAAAAGATTGACTTGGAAGGGTTTAAGGAAATACTGTATTTCTGACATCGTATGAAAACTTGCGTAAGATGACTTATGTGGTCAGATCTTTCTTTTGAGAAAATAGTTAAGTCATATTGATATATTTCTATTATTTTTCCTATAAAGTTCTTTGAAGGCAAAATCCATGGCTCTTTGGAAGGTGGCACCAGCATTTAATAAGCCAAAAGGCATTCTTAAAAATTTATAGGTGCCCCAAGGTGTGGTGAATGTAGTTTTATGTTGATTCTGTTTATTTACCAACACTTGGTTATAACCGGAAAATCCATCCAACATGGACATCATTCCTGATCCCGTTACTCTTTGAAGCAATGTTTCCATGTCGGGCAATGGGTAATTATATTTAAGGCATGATGTATTCGGATTTCTAAAATCTATACATATTCTAATTGATCCATTCTTCTTTTTGAAAACAACTAAGTTAGAACACTATAATGAATGTATTGTAGGTGCTATGATCCCTGCTGCTAACATCTTCTGAAGCCTCCTTCTGCGCAATGGGGGAAAACTTAGGCTTTATTTGCCTAAGTTTTTGTCGGAAAGGCTTGACCTCCTTAGCCTCTTTTGTGAGGGTAATAGTGTGTTGAAACACATCTTCCCGATAGGCTTTAAGCTTATCATAACTAAAGGCCAAACCATCTCTATATTCTTTGATTAAGTCAATCAAATTGTTCCTTTCCTTTTTTGAAGTACCTTTTCCAATTTTTATTAACTTGAGGTCTTTATCAGTTCCTATGTTTATTTCCATATAATCCCCAATTTTTATTGCTTCTTTTTTGTTTTTATGATGATCCTTTCGATCAAATAGATTTTCAAAATCTATAAGGCTATTTGGGATGTGATTCCTTTCATTATCCTCGCATTCCTGATACTCTTTACCCTCATGTTGATAACTGATCTTACAAGCTTCAAACTCTTGGAGATTATGGATGAATCTCAAGTGTTGATCATCATCTTTAAACACCTGCCAGTGATATACATTATCTGGAATTGAAGGTCTAAAATTAATTTCCATTTTTCCATTCCTATTAATCATTTCATATGAAGGCTGGAGGGTGGATGCTGCTACTACCAACTTGTCTGCTAACCCATTCATTTCCCTAGGGATATTTTGAATGTTAAGTGCATCAAACCATTCCATGGTGTCTCATATGGCATTTCTATACTTCCTTAGTATGTCATTTTTGCACTGATACTGATTCTTAATCTGGAGGACAACTAAGTCTGAATCACCTTTTATGTTTTACATATTTATCCCCATGTCTTTAGCGGTTTCTAACCCTAGAAGCAATGCCTCATACTCAGCTACATTGTTTGATGCTTCAAACTCTAACCTGAAAGCAAAGTTGTAGACTTTATTTGAAGGATAGATGATCACAATTCCCGCACCCTTTCCAGCTTTGGAATAAGCCCCGTCAAAGTACATTTGCGAAACCTTATCTATCTTTTCATCTTTAATGTTTTCCTTAATAGGGGCCATGAAATTTGACAAGATAGCATAGTTTCCAAAGTTATCAGTGCAATGCACAAATTTATTTACAGGCTTTTTAGGGTCTTCTACACGCCGTTTCCTTAGCTTCTCTCTATGGAGTATCACCCTAGTGTTTTCTGATGCAGGTATAGTAGCATATGTCCAATCCATTTGAATGTACCCACCAAGTGTTGCGGCCCACTTTCTGGATAGCAACATACCCTAATTATCTAGCACATCAATCACTACCACATCCATCGACATGTCAATGTCAGGATACTTGGACAACTTAACATGTAGATTTAAGATTATCCCTACCACTTCAACTTCTCTTGCATCCATTTCACAAACGTTGTGGTAGGGTTGGGTGATCCTTAGATTTAGCTGTTCCATTACTTTTCTTGTCATGACATTTGATGAAGCACCTAAATCTAACATGTAGTTATGAAGGAGAAGGTTATCAACTAAGAGAGAGACATAAAAAGGCGGGTGGTATTCTCTTTTCGGATCAACACTGTTGAGGACTATAGGCATATCCATAGGTTGAATATGTTCAACTTCAAATATAGAATTATTATTAGGGAGAGGATCCTCTTTGACAACATCATGAGTTTTATTTTGACTATCCTCTAAGGCTTTTAACAACTTTTCTTTTTGACAAGGAATTTTAAGGATATCAGTTGCATAAGCAAAAACCTTAACACTACTTAACCATCCTCCCATGTCAATCTTTGATTCTGGGATAACAAGGGGATCTGGGAGAGGAGGAGTGGTTACCTTAGGTTTGTACTGTTTAGTTGGTGAAGACTTCTCCTTTCTTTGATAAACTGCACCCTTGAATCTAGCCTTCTTCATTTCCTGAATTTTTTATGGAGTAGGCATTTGACCATAGAAGTTGGAAAGGAGGTCCTTCTCATAATTGTAATCTGTGGTTTGCTGCCAATGCTAGTTTGACAAAGGGTAGGCCTGGCCTACCATGTATACATGATTAGGATTGCTTGAATTTGTTTCCTGACTATTGATCTCGGGAAGTCCATGTTCCATGACTTGATTTGCAACATAACAAGTGCTTTCTTGGTGGAATAGTTCACGAGGTCTACACCATTGAAGTACTTCTTCTACCATGTTAGCTGAGTCTAACTGGTTTGGAATCCCAGGCTCTTGCTGAGGGGATTTCTTCTGATACATCTGATTTTTCTTGGGATGAAAGTTCCTAGGTCCATTATTCCTTTCCATTGTGATCAATATATTCTGCATGTGTTTCAATTGTGCAACATGATTGGCCATTTGTTGGTTTTGACTAGTAACCAAGTTTTTTTATCATGTCCTCCACCTTTTCCATGGGATCTTTAGAAGTTCCCTTTTATTTTGATTCAACAGCTTTACCCTTGGTCTCTTTGTTGTAGGAATTGTTTCCCCTAGTGTAGCCTAGAATGTTGGACTCACCTGAATATTGCATATTCTTTTCTATTTTCTCGGCCAATTCCTGGGCAGTTTTTAGATCGATTAGTTCTTTATCTCTCAACTGGTACCTTAAGTCACCGGTGAAGGCTTCAATGTAGGATATGAGGATAGAGGCATCTTTTGTCTTGATGTCTCTAGGAAGGTCCACAACCACACGCATGAATTTAGTGTTAAATTCATCCATTGTTTCATTCTCCATCTTCTTTATGATATGAAGGCCAGCAAGCAGATGTCTTGGTTCCTTCTTTTTTCCCCATTTCTTCCTAAAACCATCTTGGAATTCACTAAGAGTTATATATGAATCATCATCTAGGTCGAGGTACCATTCTCCAACATCATATTCTAAGGATAAAGCAAAGAGCTTCATTTTGACATCGTCATGGTCATGGGCAACATCATTGCAATAACTGACCAGGTGCTTTTCAAACTTTTGAAGGTGAGACTTGGAAGTAATGGCATTATTGCTTTGAAATATGGGGAGCTTCTTGATAGCATCATTTGGAATGGCATGGGGAGCACCTGCTATCTGAGGAAAGTCAAGGGGTCAATGAAGAATTTTTCCATTTCTTGAGATTGGTGAATATGACTCTCTATAAATATATAATGGATAACTGAGAGGGATTGGTCTCCTAAATATTCAAGGTTTCTACAAGAAGTATGCCTATTCAATCTTTATCTAATAAACCTTTCGAGATCAAGGAGAGGATTGAATAATTGTTGGCGATTTCTTTGGGTAGAAAATATTGGAGGGATGTTAGACAGTGGAGTCGCCAGATGGATCGAGTTTTAATTTTTATGTTTTTTAAAGACAAGATCAATCAATTTTTATTTTTATTTTTTTAGTTTAATCTTTTTAGTTGTTTAGAAAAAACCTAAGCTAAGCCGTACTCAGGAATAAAAAGATTTATCCCCGACGACGACGCCAAAAAGTGTTTCCAACTTTCACACACCTGGGGGGGACATGGCAGAAATATTCAAGCCACTCGATGTGTCCTTGGGGGAAAGTCTCGAGTCAAGGTTGTCACCTTGTTCTTGACTCCTCCCTTTAGGCTCAACTCCTAGCGAAGCCAAGGGGCTAGACCCTATTAAGTTACCAAGGCTAATTACTTTAGTATGATGGTATTAAGTTGAATAAGTTGCTTAGGAGTTTGAAATTAACAATTGAGAACCACAGATAATAAGATGAAAAATAAACACAAGCAAGCACAATGCCGACACAATATATGTATCGAAAGAAGTAAACAAATAACCAGTGCCTTAAAATGGAATCGCAAAATGATTAAATGTGATTGCATGTGCTTGGAGTGAATGTTTTGCAATTGTCTCTTGGAACGTTTTAAGTTAATATGAAAAATGAGTGGATTAAATTAGGCGAGGGGGGACTCTAGATATACCTGAGGGGTACTTGGAGTATGTCCAAAAATAAAACCTTCACGGCTACCCGCAAGGTGTTTGTGGGCTGGATGGAGTCTCAGATATTGTGTTCATAATACACCTGTTAGGGTGTAACAAAGATCGGTGCCTCAAGGTCACTTTCCAGTTGTTTTGACTCCTTTGGGTATTTTTCTACCGCTTATGGTTTGTTCGAGGCATTAGATTTTCACCTGATGGTGGTTAATTGGGGAAAGTGAAACCTAATTAATCTAGTCACTCATGTTTCTTTTGATGCAACTTGAATTATCGGATGAACCACATCCAAAACACAGAGCATACACACCAGATTCTTTGTAATTTTTAGTAAATTTTAATTAATGTGTTTTTATTAGAAAGAAAACCCTCCAGGAAACTCTTTCGGTCCAAGTGGACCTCAATTGGAGAATCAAGGAGGGGGTTGATTTTAATTTATTGCTTGCAATAATTAATAGTGAATAATGAAGCAACAAAAATAAAACTAACCATACGTTCTCTAATTAAATCTACCACGATCCTCTTTCACCTTTCGGTTCAATCGGGACTCGTGGGGTAAGTATTAAAGTTACTTTGAATTTATAATATGGAATATATGATGAAAGCAATCAAATTACACTATTTTTCATAAATAAAACTAATCTAGAGAAAAAAATAGGAAAAATGCAAAAAAGGAGAAAAGGACGTGAATCCCTCGAGGGGGGATGGGGAATGGGATTGAAAGAGCGTATTTGAATTTTTTTTTTTATTACCAGCAGTTACAATATCAAAAAAATGATATAATTCCTCTTGGTTCTTATACAAAATGAACCCAAGAGCTTACAAAGTGCAAAAATTAAAGATTTCAGAAAATGGGGAGACCCCTGGGGGGTTCCGGATGGCCCAAAAGTCACTTTTCGGGAAGCACCTCCTCCTCTTTTCTGTTATACCTACTAAAAACCAGAAATATTATTAAACTTAAATATTCCCAAAATCACTTGGAAATTACCTTTGGGTCAACACACTTTTAACCGAAAAAAGCTAAGTTAAAACTAGTTAAAAAAAGGTGAAAAAAGGAACCAAGGAAAGCAAGCCTTCCTTGAGATATTGGCTTGAATTTTGGGAATCCAATATGATGTGCACTTATTTCTGGATTTATCTTTTAAATTATGAAAGAGAAATCTAATGCATGCAAGCTACAAATTTTCTTTAAAATGCCACGCAAAAAAGATGATTTCCCTAAAGCTAGATCTAGAATGCTTATGAAACATTTTTTAAGAACAAGATCTTGATTATGAGATTTAAGAAGATAGATATATGTTAAATTTCAATCTAATATGAGATATCTAAAACAAATCCAAGCTATGAACCAAGTAACCAAGTAGATTTTAAATTTTAAGAGGAGAAAGAGAAGAAGGCAAGCTTGTAGCTGTGAAGATCAACTGGAGAGCTCCCGATGGAAGCAGTTGGACTATGCAGCATGAAAAAGTGAATATGATGAGAAAAAAACTTGTTCAAGACCTTCTCCATGGAAACCTGTAACTAGCACACATAACACTTGCAAAGAGATTTGTGAGATCCAATGATAACATATAAAAAGACTAGAGCAACATGATAACAAACTTATTGAAAATGCTAGATATTGATCTTTACATACATATGAACAATAGAATCTAGAAATATAATTATTTAAAGACTCTTTCCTTTCGATTGGGAGCAATCCTGACAAGGTTAGATTCAAAAATCAAACAAGAATAAAAATGCACAAAATACAGGTTACCTCAAGCATGAGCAACAATATTCATCCAACTGAATACCTTACACCATCTAGCCTCCAAAGATTTTCTTTATTCACAATGAAAAATATAGAAAGAATACAATAGAAACAACTATTCAATCCAAATCTAACTAGCTTCGAAAGGAGGAAACTATGCTTTATTTATAGCAAAAACTGAAACCCTAGCCCAGAGTGGGTTTAATTCCCAAGGAGAGAGGGACTGCAGCTGCATGAGGAATCAAGCTAAGCTTGATCTGAGTCTGACCGAGTGTAACTGACAATCAGAGTGCTGATCAGACTAACACATAAATCATTTAACTGAAACATCAACCAAACCACATCCAGATGAGCCCACAAGTGTGGAGGAGAGAGAGGGGGCGCAAATCCCAAGGATGCATGCTATGGTGCACTCCCTCTTCATCCCAGATCAACTCCTTCAATCAAGGCATGGTCAACTCTAGTCAATCCAAAGCTGATGGTATTGATTTCAATCAAATCGGAGCAAATCCCACTGATTTAGGAATTTGGATTTTCTCCATTATTTAATTAATTTATCAATTAAAATAATCGATATTTGATTTTTAGGGTTTTTTGACATGAGTGATGGGAAAATAACTCAAAACTTAGGAAATGTGTGTTTATGGGTTTACCGGGTGCTCTGAGTTAGAAAATGAGCACCCCCATGACTGAAACTGATTTATGAGCCCACTTTTATTACAAAACCAATTTTTACATTTAGACTATAAAAAAAATAGCCTAAGTTTTGGAAAAATTAAAACTTTAAAAAAGCTTTAAAAAAACCTAGGGGGAGTTAGACATGTTCATATGACTCAACCATAATGCCTAGCATTTTTGTACATTGACGGACAAACTCTAATAACCTCAATAGGCCTAAATGTCAATCCGACCACCCCAACTTTGGAGGAGTTTGGTGAAAAACTCAGAAATTATCAGTCGTTTATGCAACAACCAATAATAACCAAGGGAAAAAACACCCTGGGCTGATCGAATTGACAAGTAAGTTTAGGAGACCGAGTATTTTAAAGAGACTACCATGCTAGAACATTTTATTACAACTCCCCTACGGGGTATGAACATGTGATATAGTACAACAAGCACTTCCCAAAAGAAATTTTGAAGGTCTTCTGAAGTCCGAACAAATCATATTTGTCCATTTCACGAGGCTCACTTGATAAAAAACCACTTGTTGGGGCTTGGAAATTCGCAGGCGGCAACAGTAATGGATTCTCCCCAACAAACGTTCCCAACTAGCCTGTTGATTGTTTGGTATAGGGAATCCGTTCGGTTTTGTGGTCTGGCTACCGTAGGTCAAACACAAGCAAAGGCTTTACCGGTTGCGGCTCGGTCCACCGGAATTTGTATTTTAACTTAAGAATAATATGAAAGAAGAAAACTAAACATGCAGGGTGGTGAAGGATGCAGGGAGCGGTCATAATGTGATGCGCAGGTTCTTACCTCCCGTCTTAGACTCGTCGGCATCTGAATCACACATGCAGCATTGCAATGACCTAACTATCTATATATCCCTATCTACCTATCCCCGGGGAGCCAAATTATATTTAATATATATGAGTAATACCGATGTGCACACATGATAAAAGCAATTACAGATAGCTGACATTTACTTTTACAAGCATGAACAATGAAAGATATTTCCACAATCAGATAGCTAATTGTTTCATGATAAGCATGCATTACTCATGGTGGTTCCTTCATAAAATAAACCAGAAATCATTTAAACAAGACATAGGTCGTAAAGTTAGAACGATCTCACGATTCATGGACACAATGCTGAAAAACAAAGTAGTTCATCTTTCAACCATCCATGGCAAAACATTTGAAATCCCACCGATCTTCTTTCAACAGGAAAACTGTAATTTCTATTGCAAAATGAAGTAGTTCTTCTTACAATATGTCATCACCAGTCTTACTGGGGAAAAAATCCCTTTTTCCTCTCTACGCTTCCTACTTTTATACAAAAAAGGTAAAAAATGGTTGGGCTGCCCAAAGTGGCCTTTGGGCTTCCCAACCCTTTGTTTTCCCAATGCTTCATTTTTTCCAAAAAGGCTTTTACAGATTATTAAATTAATACAAAATTGACCGGTCCTCTATGAGGAGGGTCCTCCTTGGTTTTCAAGGAATTTTTTCCACGCTGCTGCTTCAGCAGCGAGGCCTTCAAAAGCACATGGCTCTAGGAACTGGATGTTAATTTCAAACTTGTCAACTTGGTTCCTGATGGCCTCAATCCTTGCTGGGCTCAACCGAAGCTGGTCTTCTAGAATCTGTATGCTAACGACTGTGTGGCCCACTTCATTCTTCAGTACTATGGCATCAATGGATTTAATCTGCTACGTCCTGGCCTCTGCATCTTGATGCCTTTTCTGCAATATGTCCACAAAGGTCTCATGATCCGGGAACTCCTCAAACCTAAGCTCAGCCCCTGTCTGGCAGCAGTTGTATGCATTAAGGAACCTTTTAAAATATTCTGAGCATGCTACCTGTGTCCTTCGGACAGCCTTCTTGAAGTCTTCAGCAGTGCTGATGGAAAACTCTACTAGGCTGTGATCTCTCTTGAGGGTTTGATGATCTTTGGCTGGTAGTTCTCCTGGAATCTCAGCATCATCTTCTGGTCTTGCCATTCTAGCGTTCAAGACCTCAAGAACATCTTGGGACCTGTCTACGAAATGGGAGGAAGTTTCTATGATCTCCTCTACCTTGCTGTCCATCTGAAGAACTTTGCATATTTCTTCTTCCAAAGTAGTCTGCAGCTGCAGCATTTTAGCCTTTTGCGCTAGGATATATTCTTTAAATGGCTGCAGATCGACTTGCTGTTCCTTTGCTGTCTCCAGTTCAGCAGTCAGAGAAGCCAGCTGCTCTTTCAGTTCTTGGGTGTATGCAGTATTGGACTCATAGATGATATTCTACTGCGCCTCTAGGTCTTCCACTTTTTCCCTCAACTGTTCCTTCTCATTTTTTAGATATTGGACTTCCTGTTGTACATTTTCTAGAGCCTCTTGTGCCGTTTCCTTGGCTTGCGCCTCTACCTGGAGGGAATGGATTTCACCCTTTGTGGATTCCATTTCACATAGCACGCGTTCATACTTCCTCTTAAGTCTGCTACCCTCTCCTCTTTCTTTTTTCAGCGTATCCTTAAGCTGAGCAGAGGTCTTCTTAGCTGACTCTAGTTCAATCATTACCTTGTTTATGTTATCTGCGGAGGCATCGATTAGTGCAGCCCCGGCTCTTATCATGAGCATAGGATCTTTGTCTGTCCCTAGCATGACTGCTGTACCTGTGACCATCTTCCCTGATAGATCTTTCGCCTCCACCTTCTTTTCCGTCCTCCTCATTATTCTTTTGGTGGTTCTGTCATAATATACAGTACTGAAGTCAGGGACTTCTTCCCCCTTCTTCTGGACGAAAGGCACTATTTGGAGCATAGGGGTTATAGGAGTGCTAGCAGTAGGTACTTGAAGGATTTGCACCTCGGGGTTTTCCTCTTCCTGACTCTTCCCTGTTGGTGTTTCAGAGGCTGACTATTGTGTTAACTTTATTTTTTCAGCCTCCTGCCCTTGGAGCTCTTCATTTAGTTTTCTCTGTGCTTCTTCGGCTGCTTGCCTAGCTGCCTCTTCTATTTCTCTGGCTGTTTCTTTTGCTAGTTCAGCTGCTTCTTGGGTAGCTTTCCTTTTCTCTTCTTCTCCCTTCTGCAGCCACTCTGCAGCCTCATTTTCCAGCCTTTGAGCTTCCTCCCTTATCCTTTTGCCTCCCTCTTCAGCTCTGGCTTGTTCAGCTTTGGCTTGCTCTGCCCCTTTTCCACCTTTGGTGGGGTTCTTTGGTTTGAATCTTCTGCTGAGTGCCGTCATGTTTGGGGAATTCCTGAAGACAGATTCTTCACTATCGAAATGATGGGTGTACTCAAAAAACACCTTGTGCTTCTTACAGTGCTCAGCTACTTTACCATGAGTGTCATTTTTCCGGAAAGGCATTTCCCCAAAATGGAACCTCCCTAGTTCCTCTATGAATTCAGCAGCTTGTTTCACATTGGTGAATTTACAGCTACCCAGCTTGAATGCTAAAGGAGGATATGCAGTCTTGTTATGCTGGAACAAGAAATTACCAATTCCGTCAATGAACACCTGCATGACCGCCTCTTTATGGATTATATAATCCGTTGCGTACTTTGGCAGTAGATAAGGTGTCTTCGACCCTGCATACATTCTAAGATACATACCATTGTCTGTAAAGAAGTAATCTCCATGTTCCTCTATCACCTACATAGCATCTTCCGACATGCAATTACATTCCTTCCAGAAGATAAGTGTGTATAGCGGCATAATGAAATGCTCACAGACCTCTCTGTAGTGACTGTGGTACTGATGAGCCCACAATGGTTTGTAAGCTGCATATACAGGCATTCTCTCCCTGTCCCAGGCACACTTGAGGCCGGGGAAAGGCTACTTACATAGTATGCAGTCTATCAAAATTGAACTCATATAGAATTCAGATTTTTTTTGGGCTTCTCCTCCTCCCAAGGCTGCAGCTACGCAAGAAGAGAGACTACTTGATACTAGGCTGGCCTAGTTGAAGACTGTTCCTTGTGTCGCCACATGGAATATAAGGGGTATCCACTCAAATTTGAAAAGTATGCCATTGGCTCTACCAAAGATCCTATTTAGCATCAGGGCTATAAATCTGTAAGGGGCTCTTAAACTCGCTGTATCATAATCCTCGGTTGTTCTGTGTCGATAGAGCTTTCCTAGCAAGAGCAACCTCTTCAGGGTCTCCACCAAATCCATCCTGAGGTTATCCAGCCAATCATTAGATAGAAAGACTTGAGGTTCTGGCAGGTGGTAAGCCAACGCCACATATCCAGGGCTAAATGCAGCATAGCCCTGACCTTCGACATTTCCTATAAGCATTGTGTTGTTGTTTGTATGGGGCAGAATCTATCTGATTACATCAGAGCATGGGAACAACTCTGGTCTGGTAGCCACCTTCATGATGGCGGATTTTTCTATGTTGGCATAAATGGGTTCTTCTTCGAGACCCATGTCTGGGACTTCCCTACGGGAAATCAGTCTGTATATCTCACCCCATTTATACTCAGGCTCAACACCAGAGACACATTGGGTGTCCTCATATATATATTTTGTCTGTACAACGACCTTTATTGCTGATTGTTCTTCGACCATAGGGGCCTTCTTTTTCTGCCTTTTGGACATTGTAAGTTCGGCTTCTTCTTGCCATATATAACATTGTAGTATTAAGGCATTTAAGTGCATACATTTTCCTGATAGAGTGCAGCACTTTGTTCTATCTATGTACATCATGGCAGCAACTGAATGATGAAACTATAATATAAGTTTGCATATTTGACTAATCAAACGCACACTACTTCGTGCTTCTGTCTATATGATGCAAAGCATTTTGTATGATATCCACAACATCGCATAATAAAATTACATTCATATACAAAGTGCCATTTTATGTACTTAATGTGAAAGCAGGCAGAGAAACCAATGCATGTATGCACAACCCAACAATGCCTTGATTATCAGAACTACTAGCATGAACAGACTCAGTCCTGTGCAATATAATGAACAATGTCCTTCTACTGTAAGATACTAAAACTTGATCAATCATAATTTGGCTGGCATTAAATCTACATTATTTCACAGTATGCCATTTTTTTTTCATGATAACAACTCATAAAGCACAAGTATGAATCTTAAACGCAAGGTGCAAATGTATCTTTCCCAATATCAAACATTTCGACGACATGGATTTATCAAGGATAAAAACTGCAATAGCCTATGCTGCTCGCGGGAAGATAGTTACATCAGTGCGGCTATATACTGTGGGCATCAACAACAATTTCTTGGTATACGACGCTCTCATCAGAACCGCTGTACACACTACCTTCAAAATGTAAACACTACAGCGACACAGCCCTCATAACCACCTAGGGTTTTAGACAGCCAAAAACGACGGACTGCGCGGGACGGCGAGGGCAGAGGTTGGGGTTCAAAACTGGGTAAAAGGGAAAATCACCAGCGGGGGGAAACATACGACCACCAGAAAACCACCGTAAAACTTCTTTGGGCCTCATCATCGTAAGGGGGACACTAGGTGTAGGCGGCGTAACGGCCGCCTGCACCGCGCCTTCATACACTGCGCGCGGGGCGGAAAAATAGGCCGAGGTCAAGAATGAATAAAATGCGAGTCTTAAAGGAAACGCCCCCCTTCCCAAAACACAAACAGTTAACCTAACGGAAAATCTCAATACGCGGGTGCAAAACGCTGGGCGGGCAAGGAAAACGACTACGGAAAACCAAAACAGCGGTGGACCCTTGCTCGTATGTAAAACGGGGCTTTCCTAAAACATCTAACGGCAGCATACACATGTTGAAAGGAACAAAGCATGGCAAGAATGGCCTACATGGTAGCGATGTGAAGCTGACGGGGCGAGGACGGTTGAGCTTCCAATTGACACCTAGACGCAAACACCGGCACGATAGTCCATGGGGGTAGAGGAATCGACAGTGCAGAGGGGAAAACGACAGCTCGGGCCCAAAACAACAATAGAAAAATCCAAATCCCATCCCCATATATATAAAAAAAGTCATACGTGTGACACGACGTATCGGGCGGGAAACGGATCTGAGTCGGGCGGTGAGAACCCCAGACCCTCCGCAACGGCGGACAGTTACCATCCTCAACTCATCCGCAGCGCGTGAAAAAAAAAATAACGATGATCGGGCATCGGCGGGGACCGAGATCGGAAGCCAAGAACCCAGACTCCTCCGCAACGGTGGACCTTCGACTCGGGAGCCCAACATCTTGAAACCTTTCGTAACGGCGGACCTTCAGAATATGACACCATCCACAACGGAGGAGGGAGTGATAGAAAAGCGCTTCGATACAAAGCCGGAAGAAAACCAAAACACACGTCTGAGCGAAAAAGAAAGTCAGAACCCGAGATGGTCCGCAACGTCGGAGGGCAGAATCAAAGATCCACCCGCAACGGCGGTCGGGGAAATACTTATCCCTTCTAATGTAGAAAACCCAAGGCGCTCACAACGGTGAAGAATCAAAAAGTATCCGCAACAGTCAGAGAACCGAAAATCACCCGCAACAGTGGGAAACGAAATTGGATCAACTCCCGATTCAGCAAGGCTTTGAAGGTATCCAACAAGCAATGATGAGCTTGATTATAGATGGGATCATTCTAAGCATTAAAGGAGAAAAATAGATCTATTGATAGCAATTCAAAGTGCTGTAAAACATTCCAAAAATCCATAGGCCAAAACCGAGAAGAAAAACCAACTAAATCAAAGTAGAGGAGGGTCCTAAATTTTTTAGAATTTTGGGAAAATGTTGCAGCTGCAACAATTGGAGACTATCTGGTGAACCCCAGATCTCTGAATTAACTCTTTTCCCAGCTCAAGACTGTCTGACTAAAATTGAAATCTTCTAGATGTCTGCATTCTTAAGCTAGCCCAAATTATGCATTAAGTTACTCAAATGAATCCCATTCTTTCAGGAGAAGGTAACATCAGGAGTGTTTTAGGTCTGAATAACTCTTTTGAGGCCAAGTATGTGAGGTTTATTTTTCCTGTCCTTAGGTAGTTTCCAGCTTGGACACCACAGGATCGTAACAGATAGTAAGCAGTATAATCCTTTTGTTCCTCATTCCCATGCCAATTTGCACTTTTGTGCTGTTTAGATTTTATTCCTTTGATATGAGTCCTCCTGCAGGCCTTTCTTACTGAATTTTAATTCATGATCCTCTATCCCATAGTGTCCTTTTGTGTGAACAAGATACTTCATATTTTAATTCACGGACGGAGAGGACCTTGTGGCCATTTTAGTATTTCATGCTTGTCAAGCTTTATTTTGGTATGTCTTATTCCTTTCAGGAGTTTTGACTCTTGATAGCTTTAAGCTTTTCTGACATTATGGCATGGGATCATTTATATATGATATACTGTCTTACTCTGCTTCCTTTCCGTGGATCTTATGCTGTCACCCCCTTGGATATTAAAATGTGAGGTGGACGGAGCTTTGAAATAGTATTCCAGACCTCTTCTACTTCTAAGTTATTTACAGGGGTTAAGTGAGACTTCAATGAATGCATGCCAGTTAGGAATACAGTTACTAGAATACATTCTATACTTTAAAGCACAGTCTTTCACTCAAGATTTTAGTTAATAAAGAACCCTGATGTTTCCATTGCAACCAAAAGTTTTCCTCTTTATTCAAAATCAAAAGAAAAGATAGCAAATTACTAAAAGAAAACATCAGCCTAAGCAAACAACCAAAAGAGAGAAAATCATCAAAGCATTAAAGCGAGAAAACAACATCTAGTATTAGGAAAACAAAAAACAATTTATTTATGTACAAAAAGAAGAACAAAAGAAAAAACGAATTTTTTTTGCCCATTCCTGAAATTTTAGAACTAGGGGACTAAGGAAAGGGCTGGGTTTAGACATGAGTTATCTAACCATGGTCCAATTGTGCTGTTATTGAAATGGAATCCATATCTAAAATTCTGCAGTCATCACTTTCACCCTGAGGGAGTTGAAGGAGCTCAGGCTGAGTGTCCATCACAGGACTGGCCCTTTTTGAGGAATGATGTCTTATCTTAAGCTCAGTCAGCTAGTTTCCCAGGATAGAATCAGCAGACTCATTGCCTTCTCCTAACTCAGTGACAGTATACTTCATGTAAGGCTCTCTCATAATTTTTATTGGATTCGGGGTACCCTTGAGAGGCAACCAAAGATGAGACCAATCTAAAGCAAAATACCCTTTCAACCGGGCAGTCCAATCTCTATTGAGAATGAGCCCATATCCCCTTGGTATGTCAGCCACCATAATGTCAATAAATTGACATATCTTGTTGTTTGCAGCCAAACGAATGAGGACATTCTTCATTTCTCCCACTACCTTGACACCTGTGTGATCTAATTGCGTTACTTCACGAGGTGTGGACTCTAGTTGTCCTTTAATCCTTTTACAAATCTCAAGGGGCATCACATTCACTGCTGCTCCAGAGTCCACCAGATAGTTATGCACATTATAATTCAATATTTCTAGAGTCAAAAGGAAAGGAGGGGTGTCAAGGTTTTCTTTCCAGCCTGGTTCTTGGTCTTCTTCTCCTGGTTGGTTTTGAATAGGTATATCCTTTGCTATCTCCTGAGTTTCATCCAAGTTTTCCCCATTAACACTTGTTTGTTTCTCTTCATGCTTGACAGTCTTAGTGATGGGTTCGGTCCTCTGATTGAGGGTATTGTTCTTAAGCGTTTTGCCTTCATCCAATATCTTAACATTTTCCTGCACATTGTTAATTTTAGACATCATTTCATTTTCTTGGCCTATGACAACCATGTCCTTTGTAGTTGTAGATGTGCTTTCAGATTTAGGAGTGTCATCTTCAATGTCAAACAGTGAACTACCATTCCATGAGAACATAGTATCATCTTCTGGTTTGCTTATGATCTTTTTCTCCTTTTCCTCCTCAACACTGTCCTTAATCAATTTAGGATCCAACAACTTATTCATCACCAATGTCATTGAATGTAACCATTGAGGACACTTCTTCTCAGAATGAGGTTGTTGGTGAAAGGTATAGAAATTATCCACTCCCACTTCTGTTATGTTTATTGATGCCGAATTGGGTGGAGGAACCTGCCATTGGTCGTTGTTATCCTTTTTTGGACAGTGAGGCCTATAGGATTTCTAAATGTCTCTTTCCCTTTCCAGATCTATTATTCGGTTGGATAATTTCTGGAGCATTTTCATCATTCCTTGATAATCATGTGATTGGTCTTCTCTAGGTTTAGATAGCAGTGAGATTCTTGTGGCAGTAATCTTGTCCTCAAGTGGATTAGGATAATATTCTACACTCTCACTTTCAGCCTCTACCCTTTCATCCTCTTCATAAGTCTCCACCAGGGTAGGTTTGAGTTTCATCTTGGCAAACATGGCCAGATCAGGCCCTAGGGCTGAGGTGTAATACTCAATTAAAACCTTGTTTGAGGGTCTGTCAACTGCAGAAAAGTTTTTTAGGTACAGTGAAAATCTCTGAGTGAAACTATGTACCTTTTCATTCTTTTATTTTCTTAACAAACCAAGGCCTTTCATCAACGAGGCGTGCGTCTTCTGAGTTGTGTATCTACTTCTGAAAACCCTTTCAAAAGTGTCCCAATTTGGAATGGAGTTTGCGGGTAGACCAAAATACCAAGACGCTGCTGCTCCTTTCAGAGTATGTGGGAATAATCTACAGACTACATCTTCATACTCCCCAGCCCTTAGACCTTCTAATGCTAGGAAAAAGCTTTGGAGGTGATCATCTATAGCAATCCCTTCTTCAGGGTCAAACTTAGGCAAGAGCTTGTCAAAGGCTTGAGGTAGATTATGCAAAGGAGGTGTTAAGTTCAAAGGGGACCTAGCTTTCCATGCCGGCAGAGGATTGGGTTGATTACCAGCCATAAGCAACGGTAAACGAATGGGATGCTGAAAAAATACAGTCCTTCAAGGGTAGCACCAGAAACTATGAACACTTGGGTTAGGCTGAAAGCTTCAAACATCTGCTGGTAGGATAGTTTTGGGAATGTTAATTTCCATGGCCAGCCTTTTACTGGCGGCCCTCCTTCTAGCGCCAAAACTGTTGGGGCCTGGAAATTCGCAGGCGGCAACAGTAAGGGATTCTCCCCAACCAACATTCCCAACTAGCCCGTTGATTGTTTGGTATAGGGAATCTGTCTGGTTTTGCGGTCCGGCTACCGTAGGTCAAACACAAGCAAAGGCTTTACCGGTTGCGGCCCGGTCCACTAGAATTTGTATTTTAACTTGAGAATGATATGCAAGAAGAAAAATAAACATGCAGCGTGGTGAAGGATGCAGGGAGCGGTCACAATGTGATGCGCAGGTTCTTACCTCCCGTCTTAGACTCGCCGGCATCTGAATCACACATGCAGCTATGCAATGACCTAACTATCTATATATCCCTATCTACCTATCCCCGGGGAGCCAAATTATATTTAATATATATGAGTAATACCGATGTGCACACATGATAAAAGCAATTATTGATAGCTGACATTTACTTTTACAAGCATGAACAATGAAAGATATTTCCACAATCAGATAGCTAATTGTTTCATGATAAGCATGCATTACTCATGGTGGTTCCTTCATAAAATAAACCAGAAATCATTTAAACAAGACATAGGTCGTAAAGTTAGAATGATCTCACGATTCATGGACACAATGCTGAAAAACAAAGTAGTTCATCTTTCAACCATCCATGGAAAAACATTTGAAATCCCACCGATCTTCTTTCAACAGGCAAACTGTAATTTCTATTGCAAAATGAAGTAGTTCTTCTTACAATATTCACCAGTCTTACTAGGGAAAAAAGCCCTTTTTCCTCTCTACGCTTCCTACTTTTATACATAAAAGGTAAAAAATGGTTGGGCTGCCCAAAGTGGCCTTTGGGCTTCCCAACCCTTTGTTTTCCCAACGCTTCATTTTTTCCAAAAAGGCTTTTACAGATTATTAAATTAATACAAAATTGACCGGTCCTCTATGAGGAGGGTCCTCCTTGGTTTTCAAGGAATTTTTTCCACGCTGCTGCTTCAGCAGCGAGGCCTTCAAAAGCGCATGGCTCTAGGAACTGGATGTTAATTTCAAACTTGTCAACTTGGTTCCTGATGGCCTCGATCCTTGCTGGGCTCAACCGAAGCTGGTCTTCTAGAATCTGTATGCTAACGGCTGCGTGGCCCACTTCGTTCTTCAGTACTATGGCATCAATGGATTTAATCTGCTGCGTCCTGGCCTCTGCATCTTGATGCCTTTTCTGCAATATGTCCACAAAGGTCTCATGATCCGGGAACTCCTCAAACATAAGCTCGGCCTTTGTCTGGCAGCGGTTGTATGCATTAAGGAACCTTTTAAAATATTCTGAGCATGCTACCTGTGTCCTTCGGACAGCCTTCTTAAAGTCTTCAGTAGTGCTGATGGCAAACTCTACTAGGCTGTGATCTCTCCTGAGGGTTTGATGATCTTTGGCTGGTAGTTCTCCTAGAATCTCAGCATCATCTTCTGGTCTTTCCATTCTGGCATTCAAGACCTCAAGAACATCTTGGGACCTGTCTACGAAATAGGAGGAAGTTTCTATGATCTCCTCTACCCTGCTGTCCATCTGAAGAACTTTGCATCTTTCTTCTTCCAAAGCAGTCTGTAGCTGCAGCATTTTAGCCTTTTGCACTAGGATATATTCTTTAAATGGCTGCAGATCGACTTGCTGTTCCTTTGTTGTCTCCAGTTCAGCAGTCAGAGAAGCCAGCTGCTCTTTCAGTTCTTGGGTGTATGCAGTATTGGACTCATAGATGATATTCTGCTGCGCCTCTAGGTCTTCCACTTTTGCCCTCAACTGTTCCTTCTCATTTTTCAGATCTTGGAATTCCTGTTGTACATTTTCTAGAGCCTCTTATGCTGTTTCCTTGGCTTGTGCCTCTACCTGGAGGGAATGGATTTCACCCTTTGTGGATTCCATTTCCCTTAGCACATGTTCATACTTCCTCTTAAGTCTACTACCCTCTCCTCTTTCTTTTTTCAGCGTATCCTTAAGCTGAGCAGAGGTCTTCTTAGCTGAATCTAGTTTGATCATTACCTTGTTTATGTTATCTGCGGAGGCATCGATTAGTGCAGCCCCGGATATTATCGTGAGCATAGGATCTTTGTCTGTCCCTAGCATGACTGCTGTATCTGTGACCATCTTCCTTGATAGATCTTTCACCTCCACCTTCTTTTCCGTCCTCCTCATTATTCTTTTGGTGGTTCTGTCATAATATACAGTACTGAAGTCAGGGACTTCTTCCCCCTTCTTCTAGACGAAAGGCACTATTTGGAGCATAGGGGTTACAGGAGTGCTAGCAGTAGGTACTTGAAGGATTTGCACCTCAGGGTTTTCCTCTTCCTGACTCTGCCCTGTTGGTGTTTCAGAGGCTGACTGTTGTGTTAACTTTATTTTTTCAGCCTCCTGCCCTTGGAGCTCTTCATTTAGTTTTCTCTGTGCTTCTTCGGCTGCTTGCCTAGCTGCCTCTTCTGTTTCTCTGGCTGCTTCTTTTGCTAGTTCAGCTACTTCTTGGGCAGCTTTCCTTTTCTCTTCTTCTCCCTTCTGCAGCCAATCTGTAGCCTCATTTTCCAGCCTCTGAGCTTCCTCCCTTATCCTTTTGGCTCCCTCTTCAGCTCTGGCTTGTTTAGCTTTGGCTTGCTCTGCCCCTTTTCCACCTTTGGTGGGGTTCTTTGGTTTGAATCTTCTGTTGAGTGCTGTCATGTTTGGGGCATTCCTGAAGACAGATTCTTCACTATCGAAACGATGGGTGTACTCGAAAAACACCTTGTGCTTCTTACAATGCTCAACTACTTTACCATGAGTGTCATTTCTCTGGAAAGGCATTTCCCCAAAATGGAACCTCCCTAGTTCCTCTATGAATTCAGCAGCTTGTTTCACATTGGTGAATTTATAGCTACCCAGCTTGAATGGTAAAGGGGGATATGCAGTCTTCTTGTGCTGGAACAAGAAATTACCAATTCCGTCAATGAACACCTGCTTGACCGCCTCTTTATGGATTATATAATCCGTTGCGTACTTTGGCAGTAGATAAGGTGTCTTCGACCCTCCATACATTCTAAGATACATACCATTGTCTGTAAAGAAGTAATCTCCATGTTCCTCTATCACCTGCATAGCATCTTTCGACATGCAATTACATTCCTTCCGAAAGATAAGCGTGTATAGCGGCATAATGAAATGCTCACAGACCTTTCTGTAGTGACTGTGGTACTGATGAGCCCACAATGGTTTGTAAGCTGCATATACAGGCATTCTCTCCCTGTCCCAGGCACACTTGAGGCCGGGGAAAGGCTGGTTACATAGTATGCAGTCTATCAAAATTGAACTCATATAGAATTAATATTTTTTACGGGATTCTCCTCCTCCCAAGGCTGCAGCTACACAAGAAGAGAGACTACTTGATACTAGGCTGGCCCAGTTGAAGATTGTTCCTTGTGTCGCCACATGGAATATAAGGGGTATCCACTCAAATTTGAAAAGTCTGCCATTGGCTCTACCAAAGATCCTATTTACCATCAGGGCTATAAATCTGTAAGGGGATCTTAAACTCGCTGTATCATAATCCTCGGTTGTTCTGTGTCGATAGAGCTTTCCTGGCAAGAGCATTCTCTTCAGGGTCTCCACCAAATCCATCCTGAGGTTATCCAGCCAGTCATTAGATAGAAAGACTTGAGGTTCTGGAAGGTGGTAAGCCAACACCACATATCCAGGGCTAAATGCAGCATAGCCCTGACCTTCGAAATTTCCTATAAGCATTGTGTTGTTGTTTGTATGGGGCAGAATCCATCTCATTACATCAGAGCATGGGAACAGCTCTGGTCTAGTAGCCACCTTCATGATGGCGGATTTTTCTATGTTGGCATAAATGGGTTCTTCTTCGAGACCCATGTTTGGGACTTCCCTGTGGGAAATTAGTCTGTATATCTCACCCCATTTATACTCAGGCTCAACACCAGAGACACATTGGGTGTCCTCATATATATATTCTGTCTGTGCGATGACCTCTATTGCTGATTGTTCTTCGACCATAGGGGCCTTCTTTTTCTGCCTTTTGGACATTGTAAGTTCAGCTTCTTCCTGCCATATATAACATTGTAGTATTAAGGCATTTAAGTGCATACATTTTCCTGACAGAGTGCAGCACTTTGTTCTATCTATGTACATCATGGCAGCAACTGAATGATGAAACTATAATATAAGTTTTCATATTTGACTAATCAAACGCACACTACTTCGTGCTTCTGTCTATATGATGCAAAGCATTTTGTATGATATCCACAACATCGCATAATAACATTACATTCGTATACAAAGTGCCATTTTATGTACTTAATGTTAAAGCAGGCAGAGAAACCAATGCATGTATGCACAACCCAACAATGCCTTGATTATCAGAACTACTAGCATGAACAGACTCAGTCCTGTGCAATATAATGAACAATGTCCTTCTGCTGTATGATACTAAAACTTGATCAATCATAATTTGGCTGGCATTAAATCTACATTATTTCACAGTATGCCATTTTTTTTCATGATAACAACTCATAAAGCACAAGTATGAATCTTAAACGCAAGGTGCAAATGTATCTTTCCCAATATCAAACATTTCGACGACATGGCTTTATCAAGGATAAAAACTGCAATAGCCTATGCTGCTTGCCGGAAGATAGTTACATCAGTGCGGCTATATACTGTGGGCATCAACAACAATTTCTTTGTATACAACGCTCTCATCGGAACCGCTGTACACACTACCTTCAAAATGTAAACACTACAGCGACACAGCCCTCATAACCACTTAGGGTTTTAGACAGCCAAAAACGACGGACTGCACGGGATGGCGAGGGCAGAGGTTGGGGTAAGAAGGAGGCTGATCTCTTTCAATAGACTCTGAGAATAATGTGCACAAGAAGCAGCTCGACTCGTGAAAAGAGAAGAAAAGATGGGAGCAACTGAATATCAAGATCTCATAGTTCACACAAGGAAGAGCTTCAAGAAGAAGGAGAAGAAGGAGAACTTTCATCAGAACAAGAAGAAGGAAAAGAAACAGAAGAAGAACAAAATAGATACTTCAAATGTTTGATGCTACACTTGTGATGAAAAGGGGCATTTTGCAAGAGATTGTCCCATCAGGAAAAAGAGACACCATGCTCATATTGCTGAAGATGATGAACCAACTAACAAAATATTCAGACGATAGAAGGATGATTCAGATGAAGAGTATGTGTTAATCTTATCACTTACTGGCACTATCTCACACAAAAGCAATGATTGGCTTGTGGATAGTAAAGCTTCTAAACATATGATGGGATACAAGGAATCATTTGTTAATATGTCTAAATATGATTCACCACACAAGGTGAAACTTGGGGATGATTATCAATAACCCATAAAAGGGAGTGGAGAAGCTTCATACAAGTTTGACTCTGGGAAATCCTTTAAGATTAAGGATGTGCTATATGTTCTAGGATTGAAGAAGAATATTCTCTCCATCTCTACGCTAGACGAAAAGGGAATTAGGGTTTCATTTGTCGATGGCCAAGTATGATGTGGCATAGAGGAAAGACAATAGAGGATGAAATAGTGATTGGAGAAGAAGACAGATACTTGTACAAGCTAAAGAGACAGCTTGAACAAGCACTGGTAGTCTGGTTTATGAGTTAATTGAACCAAGCGAACTGTGGCATAGAACGCCTACACATGTGCACTACAGAGCACTACGGATGGAAAACAAAGCAGTCTCACGATTGCTAGAGATCCAAGAAAAGCATGAAGGCATTTGCAAAGGATGTGCACAAGGAAAGAATGCGAAGAAGACATTTCCTAGCAGTGAGAACACAACCAAAATAATATTGGAGATAGTACACTCGGATGTATGTGGACCCATGTATTCCAGCTCATTAAGCAAGTATGTATAATATGTTTCCTTTATAGATGATTTCCCATGTAATACTTGGATATATTTCTTGAAAGGGAAAATAATTTTTTTTTAGTAAGTTCAAGGAATATAAAACCTTTTGGAATATTGGACAATACTGAGAGGTGAGGTGTGAATCAATATTGATAACTTTTAACAATTTAAACCACTTTTAATTTATTTATTAAAACACATGATCAACAAGAACACACAGAACACAAATTTATCATGGAAGCCCAATTGGGTAAACTACCAATACTTCCTATTATTGCAAAATTGTATTTACAAATAGTTTATTCCTGCTATTACAAACAAGGATGGTATTACACCCTATTTACCATCAACTATTGGAAGGAAGATACGACCCCCTGGTTTCATCAGCTTATACTGAAAGGATGCTACTACACCCTATTTACCAACTACTACTAGAAAGACGCTACGACCCCCTTGCAGGCTTGTGGCCTGCCCTTGCACCACCCTGCCACCCTAATTTGATTTCATTAGAATTCCATATCTTCTTTATGTTTTGAACCCTGTCACTGGTTGTCCTTCTTTGGTATCTATCTACTGCTGCTGATGCATATATCTGGATCACAGAGACAAATTATTTCACTCATCACTCTGTCTATAAATACCTTCTAACACATTTTCTACGAATCACTAATACATAATATAAATATTGAGATGGTTTTTCATTGCTCTTTCCATGTTTTGACGTCTTAATTGCGACAATAATGGTCGCGACGTTACATGGCACTTATTTCGTGGATATAATGACGAAATTTATAAGACATCGACATAGAGACGAAAATTGGTCACCATGTGTCTTCTGTATGGTGGCCTTGAAATTGATTTTTTAGAATTCATTTTCTATGTTTTGACGCTCTATCGACAATGTTTTCGTCCCTATAACGACGAAAATATGGCAAAAAATTGTTAGATAAAATCTAGTTTCCACGAAAAAATGTGGAATAGTTTCAACGAACCTTTGTCTCTCTATCGACGAATTCTGGAATTTGAATAGAAATTTCTTCCACGCAAAACCGTGCAAAACCAATCTCTATCGACCAAATTTGCGACAGGTTTTTGTTGCTATTTCTACGTTTGGTCATCTCAATTGTGACAATGAAATCCACGATGTCTCGTGGCACTTATTTCGTCACTATAACGATGAACTTTATAAGCCTTCGATATAGAGATGAAAACTGGCCGCCACATGTCTTCCATACGATGGCCTTGAAATTTATTTTTTTTAATTCATTTTCTACATTTTGTCTCTCTATCAACAAAAGTATCATCCCTATAACGATGAAAATATGGCCAAAAACTGCTAGGAAATTTTTTATTTCCATGACAAACCGTGGAACAGTGTCGACGAACGCTTGTCTCTCTATCGATGAAGTCTAGAATTTGAACAGAAATTTCTTCCATGCAAAACCGTGGAAAAATAATCTCTATCGACAAAATATGTAATCTAAATGGTAATTGTTCCATGAAACCGCATCGCTATAGAGACGTTATTCATGGAAAGCCACCTAGGGTTTCGACGATTTTGTAATACCCGCGACGAAAGTGTGTCGATAATGCGACGAAACCTAGAGGTTTAAAAAAAATTAAAAAAT
Source organism: Pseudotsuga menziesii (assembly GCA_001517045.1). Lineage (NCBI taxonomy): Eukaryota > Viridiplantae > Streptophyta > Pinopsida > Pinales > Pinaceae > Pseudotsuga > Pseudotsuga menziesii. The sequence goes on from LPNX010032352.1 coordinate 59,824, forward strand.
CATGGAAAGGAACATTCCTTTCCACGGTTTTGGATCTTCAATAAGTGCTTGTGATTTATGTGTAGTCTCGTGGACCATTTAATTCTATTTTAGACCATTTTTAATCAATGGTACAAAGCATATTTCCTGAAGGTAATTCCGAGCCATAAACTGGGGCAAACCTAGCATGTGATTTGATGTTTTAGGGATGAGTTGAATACATGTAATGACATAAATTTGCAAATCTTACAAAACATAAAATTAAAGATTAATTAAGATTTAAAATGGCATAAAAGCTGTGATTAGTTCCTAACAAATCCAAGTTAGGAAGATGGGGTCAATTGAGGATCTCATGGAGGATTTAGTGATTAAAGAGTAGATAGGGTTGAATGGTTCAAACCCAGTCTGCTCCTTTATAACTAGATCCACTTCAGAATCTTCAATAGGAAAATCCTAAGCTAGACATTAGATATTTGTAAAACAAGAGCCATGAGGTGGAAATGTCACCACAATTCTTGAAAATTATTACTACAAGACAAATGGTATAGAATAGCAATATAACTCATTTTCAACCCCAACAAAGCTTCCCATGCCAAACCAAGAAACCTATCATAACACACTTATAATATAACTACAAATGGTAGCTTCAGAGATGGAGGATAAAGGATAATTGCTCTTACTAGGTTTTAAAACTCAAGACTCCTCTTCCCCATGAGAAGGTGGGAAGAAGCTTGGACGAAAGGAAAAGCACCTCCATTTCCACCTAAAAAATGCTTCTCGTGCAATATTTTGGTTTGGTAGAAAATAAACAAGAACAAAAACTTCCAATATTTTGGTATAAAATAAAAAATAAAATACACTTTTGAATAGCAATTTAAAGAAACGATGAATAAATGGAGCAACAAGCTGAAAATAAACAGTTCTGATAGAGCGAAAGTGGTTAAAAAACAGAGGTGGGCAATGCATAGAGAGAACATAAGATTGATAAAAGCAGGGAATGGTAAAACAAGAACACAAGAAACATAGTTAAGTCTGATATTCTTATGTTTCTATACAAACATTGGATAGGAAGCATGATGAAGAGGCTAGAAATGAAAATAGAAAAGTTATATTATACGACAGGTACACGCAAGTCATATAAAATATTAATGCCCAGGGAGAATGTAGGAAATGCAAGAACCCTTACCTTATCAATTACCTTTCTCCAGGTCCATTGGCCCATACCGCTTGTAAAGAGTTGTCCTAATAAACGGAAAACCACTATCTTGGTTGGCAATTAAATTTATAAATTAAATAAATAATCCATTCCTAGACCTATACACAAATGGCCATTTTGCTAGGCATGGAAAATATCAAAATACTCTATGAAATAAAAAATGGGCATACAATTAAGCCAGCTAATGCTGTCTAGAAAGTGTGTTCTTGGGGTAATTCCACCAAGAGATGTGCTTCTGGAATCACATTCCACATGTCTTGCGAAGGAAATCAACAATCAATCTATCCAGTACACATTTTCCACCAGAATATCAACTCGCATTTAAATGCTATATTACAATACTGTTGCCTCACTGATGTGGAAACTTGTGTTTGTATTCGACAAGATTTCTTTAACCATTGTATTAAAATGAAAAAAACACACAAATTTTAAAGTTTAATACAAAAATATATTAAATACACATATAAATAAGTTTTTACTGTAAATGTGTGGACACTGTTAATACCACCATCCTATCAAATAATATAAAACAAAAGCAGAGGAAAGAGTCATGTTGTCTTACTATATGAATAAATTGTCACTAAATACTCCAGATAAATCTTTGTTATCTATGAAATGTTAACTTTCCAGTAAATAATAGTCTGCACGGGTGTGGCTCATTGGCGGTTCAGTTGTTATGAAGTCACGAGATCAAATCCCACCCGAGTTTACGTGTGTCCTATGTCTTATGAAGGGTGTGGGGAACCTAGGGTTATAGTAGTAGCAGGAATGGATCCCCGGACCCCATGTCACGCAAGTACCAGCCCAACTCCAGTTGTCGATTCCCCTAGTTACTAAAAAAAAAAAATTCCAGTAAATAATATTTACATATGGAAATATTTTTTCTAACAGATTGCACTTTGAGGAGCTCATGCAATGCTTTTGTAGCACACATATTAATACATTTTTTTTTACTTATAAAAAAAATAAAGAAACGGTTTAGGGGAGGGAGTTCAGGGATGAAACTGTAGAGCTACGAGCATGGGCTCATTGTGAGAATCATTCCATATGATGTTTCCATCATTATTCATTCTCGCATTGCATCTTCCACACAGACTTGGGGACCATAGTGGATCTTTCTTAACCCCTTTTCTATTATTTATTTCTCAGCTTTTCTCCTAATAGTCCTTACAAACTCGGCGCTCGACATCTTTTCAACGGCATCCTCCAACTGTAGAGTTAAATTCAAACCATTAAGAAGCAAAACCATGAACATGAATTTGTTCTCCTCAGGTTCAGGCTTGGGTTTCTTCTTAGGAAGCACTCCAAGGTAGCCCTCATTGCTGCTTCTTTTCCTCCTGGTAGAAGATTCTTCCATCTTGGACACAAGAAACGACAAACCACAGAGGGAATATTGTGTTCTTCTATTGCAATGCTTTCCTACACTTAGAATTTGCAAGAATTGATGCATGCAAAGGGATTTCATTAGTTATACAGAGAATCCCATGGCTGGGGTCGATGTCTCACTAATTACTCAAAGCAATTATGCATGTACAACTCAAGACAAGCTCTGGCATTACACAATTGCTACAAATCTCCACACAGTAGCCTCAAAACCACTATGAGCAAACAAAAACAATTTTCTATAGAACATTCGGGCTTCAAACTCCAAAACGTTGCCATTATCAAAGAAAAACTAACAACCGTGTTGAGGGTTTAATTGAATTGTAGTACATCCAGTTGACACCTATGACATTTGATATGTTGCCAATGCTGGAGGAGACGATATAAAAATCTACATCATTGAAATATAGCCCAATCAACAATCAAATAAATATATTAAAATAATTCTATTTAATATAAAATTTTAGGGGAGGAAGTTCAGGGATGAACCTGCAGAGCTACGAGCATGGGCTTGTTGTGAGAATCATCACATATGATTTTTCCATCTTTATTCGTTCTCCCATTGCATATTCCACATAGACTTGGGGACCAAAGTGGATCTTTCTTGACCCCTTTTCTATTATTTATTTCTTAGCTTTTCTCCTAATAGTCCTTACAAACTTGGTGACCAACATCTTTTCAACGACATCCTCCAACTGCAGAGTCAAATTAAAACCATTAAGAAGAAAAACCATGAACATGAATTTGTTCTCCTCAAGTCCAGGCTTGGGTTTCTTCTTAGGAAGCACTCCAAGGTATCCCTCATTGTTGCTTCTTTTCCTCCTGGTAGAAGATTCTGCCATCTTGGACACAAGAAACAACAAACCATAGAGGGAATATTGTGTTCTTTTATTGCAATGCTTTCCTACACTTAGAATTTGCAAGAATTGATGTATGCAACGGTATTTCGTTAGTTTATATAGAGAATGCTATGGCTGGGGTCGATGTATCACTAATTACTCATAGCAATTATGCATGTACAACTCAAGACAAGCTCTGGCATTCCACAATTTCTACAAAGCTCCGCTCAGTAGCCTCAAAACCACTCTGAGCAAATAAAAACATGTTGCTATAGAACATTTGGGCTTCAAACTCCAAAAAGTTTCCATTATCAAAGAAAAACTAACAACCGTGCTCAGGGTTTAATTTAATTGCAGTACATCCAGCTGACACCTATGACGTTTGATACGCCGCCAACGCTGGAGGAGCTGATATCAAAACCTACGTCACTGAAATATAGCCCAATCAACAATCAAATAAATAATATTAAAATAATTTTATTTAATATAAATTTTAAAAACTTTTAAAAACTTTACAACCACGAAAAATTAAACAATGTACGGTTGGTTGGATTAATAGACATAACCCATCCATATATATCACCGCTTTCGGTGACATAACAAGGGTTAAGAGCAACACAACCAAATTTGAGAAACATGCACACTATTAAACTTTTCAATGACAAACATCCAATATAATAGAGAAAGGTATTACCCGATTATAATTTATTATCAAGAGACAATTGAAGATGATATCCATTGACCAAGAATCAAGTATCAAAGACATCCAATCAACCATCCATAAGCATCAAATAAGAGTACTAAACAACAATATAAGAATTATCTTCACAACTTCTACTTGTTTTTTACCATAATTAGATATTTCGGTTGGTTGTTATGGAGGCATTTATATTAGTAAGCCACTACATTCGAGATGTATGAATTTGTAGGCATATCTATGTATGCTAACTTGTTATGGTTCAGTTGATAGAAGAGGAGGAGGTGGAGCTTATGGAAAATGAAAAAAATAAGGATGGTGGAAACACACCCTATCCTTTTGTAGATGCAGCTATCAATAATGCTGGAAATGGTCATGTTGCCCCTATTGGATCTACATCTCCTATAGTTGATCATCACAAGCAGGACTCACTAAGGTTGGTTTCTCTCTCAACATATTTTTTTTTTGACTATAATATTCCTTGGTCTGTCCTTTGTTGGTTAGCTCTATCTTCTTCCTATTACTACACATTTCCCTTTACAATGAGTATTGCCTTGCTTCCATTTTGACATTTAATATTAGCTTTGAAAAGGGTTTTATTGAATTCTAGGCAAATAATGGCTAGGGAAGTTCACAACAATGCCACAAATTTAATTGCAATGAAGTTAAATCAATTCCATTTATGGTTGTGGACCTAAGTTACAGTGATACGGGGAAATAGGTATGTATGACAGTTCTAATTAAGACAATTTTATAGCACCAGTGAAGGTTACCAATGTAAGGTGTATAAGAGTTTTAGTTTTGCATTCAATGTAAACCACACCACTCCAAACCTTGAACACTATTCTTAGCAATATAGGACAGCCACCAAATGTATGTTCTAGATTTGTAGCTATGCAAATAATTTAAATTTTCAGACTTTATTTACCTCTCTTAAACAATATCACCATCCAACTAATAGTTAACCTTTGATTCAGTTCGATGTTTACTATGGTTGCATGTAGGGAGGGTTGTCAAAGTTTGACAGTTTTCAGTTTATTGCAGACTATAGGAAGCAAGTGGAAGTGTGTTGATATAGGGATGTGACAGCCTTGTTTTCAAAATGGTTGCTGAAATGGTAACAACCAACATAGATTCCTCTCAAATAGAATACCCGGTGGCCCTTTAAAGAAAAACCATGGCATGGAGTTATCTTGGCACCTAAGAGAATTGGGTTTTCGAGTCCACATAGCTCCATTTATTGTATTATAATTAACACAATAGCCACTTACATATCATATTAAAAAAATTCATAGTCTAGCTTTGAACTGTCGATTCATGGGAATTTTGACATGATTCCCAAAAGGAATAAACAAAACTAGAAACAAACCCACATTTTGCAGACATGCCAACTAGATAAATACCCACAAAATCATATGAATCAAATCCATATTTTATGGTGAGGATATGAACTTGCTTACCCTGATCATAAGCCGTGATGTTTGCAGAAATCAAAAGCACCGTTGAGAGAGTAAAATCATTCGGCCTCATCCCCATCATCAATGCTTGCCAACGCATCTTGAGAGATTCTTCATATTTCCCATTCAGAGAATACCCTGCAATCATATAGCTCCACAAAACCACCACATTCTATTCAGGCATATTGTCAAAATATCTCACAACAAACAAACACAAGCATGGAAACATTAAAATATCTCATTCCCTTCCTCCTTTTCCTTGATAACTATTGGTTTTATTTCTCAAATTGAATTTCCCAAGTTCACCTGGACAATTCATGCTTCATTCTTGCAAGGAGATTTGAGCCATTTCATCTACAACACATCCACATCAATGAAAAAAACCATGAATAAAATAAAAACAGAATAGGCAATTAAGAAAAACATAGAAGGAAACAAACCTGAAGGTCTAAACATTGCTTCCGTTCTAGAGGTGGGGTAGGTGGTTCTAGAAGCATGGGCTCACATGTTAAGGGAGTCGATGATGCACTAATAGGAAAAGTCCTTCACCTACCCTTCTGGTAAAAAAAACATCATAGCTTGTTCCAGATCCTTTAGTGAAAGTTCGAAATTGAAAACCCCCAAATGGGAGCTGGAGCAGATCCTGCGCGGGTCTCCGTTTTCAATGCTAATGAGCTAGTGCATGGGTGTTTTTGAATTCTACGTTTTTTTATTAGTTGCATATTTTATATTTTGTGTTTTGTTTTGCATATTTATCTTTTGTTTAGTTTATTTTGGGTTTTTGTTATTTGCATATTTTATATTTTGTTGCATTTTAAATTAATTATAGTTAAACAACTCTATGTTTTTAATTTAGTGTAGTTTAATTCAATTTAATTTAACTAGGATTTTGTCATAATTTGTATTGGTTGCATTGCTTATAGTGAGATCCTATACTTAAGTCCCTTCAAGGACGAACACGATGATGATGACGATTATCATGATCATGATGATCATGATGACAATGAAGACGATGAATATGATGGTGATGATGACAACAACAATGATGATGATGATCATTATCCTTGTCATCGTCATCACCATCGTCTTCTTCATCTTCATCAATATCATCATCATCATCTTCATAATCATCATCATCATCGTCGTCATCATTGTCATCATGATCTTCTTTATCACCATCATCTTCGTTATCATCATCATTGACATAATCATCATCGACATAATCATCATCTTCATCATCACTTAACGTCTTCGTTATCACCATCATCATCTTGATGATCATGATCATATTCGTCATCATCATCATTAGCATGTTCATCTTCATCATCATATTCATCATTAACATCATCGTCATACAATTCATCAACATCTCCATTATCATGATCATCATCTTCATCATCATCATCATCATTTTCATCATCATCGTCATCATCTTCATCATCATCATCATATTCGTCATCATCATCATCATCTTCATCATCACAATTTTAGGGGGATCTCAGTGAATGAAGACGTATACATGATAGGGGGAGCATCTAGTTGAGTGAAAAATTAAGGATTGCTCCTAACACCCATTCCAAGGACTATCTGACAATTCAATATGATCCGAGGAAGTAGTCAAGTAAAAAATACAACTTTTTGGGCCCTGTTAGGTCATGATTTTGTCTTCCTTAGTTTTATGCTTTTATTTATGTTTTTGAACCTTGCTAGTATTTTCACTTCTAGGAAATTTTGTTTGTAAAGGTAATTTTGAGTTCAAACTTTTAATTTTCATGATTTTGATTTTTCTTATTTTTAAGGCTGCTTTTATAAATTTTGCTTAGATTTCATTCTTGAAGGGTTTTACAAGGCATATATGGATTAAATGGTTTTATAAATGACACTAAGGTCGAGATAAAGCACATAAACCAAGTTTTAAACTTTATTAGTGGCCTAATGATGTGAAATTATTTGATTGGACTTTCTTGTAGCGCAAGAGCAAAATTAATACACTAGAGCGCTACAAGAAAGTCATGAATGCTAAAATCATCATTTTTACAGTCTGATTTTTTGTGTGTCTTGTCTCTGAGGTGTTAATCGCATCATTTGATGCATTTGATACATGTCCCGCATAGTTTTATCATTGAAGCAGGTGGATGATCATCATAAGAGGTAGATTGTGGCGATTGCATGCAGTGCAGGCTAAATGATGACAACGAGTAGAATGAGACAGAGTTTTTCAGGAGTATGTTCCTTATCTGAAGGACACGAAGGATATTGAAGGTCATGGTGAGAAAACACTGCTGAGAAATCGGGATTTTTCAACTAAATGAGGAATTAGGGCTTTTCAGCAGTGACTGTTTGAAGTGGTCTGGACAGTTAGAGATAGGTGGAATGTAAAATTCGACACTTAACCTTTGAAGTGATTGCATTCCAGTGCTCGTATTGGTCTTCTGAGTAGGTACCCCGCGTGTCATTGCTAGGGTTTGCTTAATTTGGGGCTTTTCTGATAAAATCCTTAATGTTAAAATTCGAAGGAGGAATATGAGTTTTTCACCTAATATACTGTGAATGATGAATTATTAACAAATATATTCAATTATTCATCATTTAAAACAATAAAAATCAAAGCAGAACTATTGGAGTTCCCTGAACTCTGTGATTAGGTTAGACAGTTGCAATTTGGCACAAAAGATTTTTGAACTGTGGGTTAGGACAGACTGTTATGATTTGAAGATAGACTGTGGGATATCGACAGGTGCTGCTAAACCATAGTGAATATGAGGAAAAGTGGAAAAACAAATAGAGCTGAGCCCACTGACCTAAGTTGGATATATAATTTTCCAGAATGTGCAGAGTTATTTTCAAATGCAGGATGGTTGACATTTTTCAAAAAGATTGATGGATATCATGCAGAGGTGTCTCATAAATTTGCTTAGTGCTATGATAAATACATTGTGTCTTTTGATACTTTACAATTCAAAATAACTAAGGAGTTGGTAGCTGAGGAAATAAGCATCTTAAATGAGGGAGAATTATGGTTTAAGAAGGTTCCATTTACCTTCAATGCACAAAAGTACTTACTTCCTGGTGTAATTGCATATTGGGGCAAAGGTGTACCCATTGATAGCTTCAAACCTGAATGGATAGATCCCATTAAAGTTTTACAGAGTTATATTACCTATGAGGGTAGATATTCCTTTGTTTTCAAATACCACTTCAGATTTCTCCAGCATCTCAGTGATGAGTCCAAAATGAACTTACCCTTCTTCTTTCTGAAGAGTCTGCAGAAGATGTCTTGCAGAGTTAAGGAGCATGGAAATCATACTAAACAGTCTATTTTCCATCAGGGACTTATCAAAATCATCATAAACACTATTTTACAGAGTAGGGGAAAGACTTGGGAGTATTTCATTTTCTGGTAAGGTTTTCAAAATGGTCAAGAAGGACAGTCTCACAGAAGACAAGCTAGTAAAGGGAAGACTTTGATCAGAAAGCTCAGGCAAAGGGTAAAGGTCAAAGATGAAGACAGGATTAAATTAGAGGAAGTTTCAGATCATGCAAATGAATACTTTGAATCTAAATATCACCTTATTGACAATGAGAGCAAAAATTTACAGTCAGATATTAAGGAAGCTGAGCCTGTTGAAAATGCTGTACCTGCAGATAAAATTTCAGATGAGAAAGAGGATATTGAAGTTCAAAGACAAAGTCCTATCATAGTTCTGTCAGAAGATGAGAAATGCCTATTTGATGATGATAAAGTCCCTGTAACTGATGTAACTAGGGTTTGTACTGAAAAGGAATTTCATAGCCAAGGTGATGAGGTAGCATTACCAAACAGAAAGAAACTAAAAGTTGTTGAGTTTGCCTCAGTTACCCATGAGGGTAAGACTCAAAATGTTGGGGGAGATTGCTCCTGTGTGGAGACCAAAAACCAGACCTATAAATAAGCTCAGAATGAATATGAAGAAGTTGTTGAATCCTAAATTGAACAAAGAAAGAGTAACACTGATAGATGATTCTTCATCTGAGGAAAAATTGAATGATGATAAAGGTGATAGTAAGGGTAAAAGGCCAATGGAATCAGAAAGAGAGTTTGTCCTGACTGATACTAAAATATCTGATATATTCCTGGAGGTACGAAGTCAGATGTTGTAGGAACAACAAGAAGCTGAAATAAAGAGTTCTTACTCAGAAAAGAAGGTGATGGTTGAGGAAAAGGTTCCATGTAAAGCTGAGAGTGTAGAACACCTAGGTTTTCCTGAAACTCCTACAGAATTGTTTCCAGAAGATGAATAAATTTATAAGAGATTGAATATTCCATGGTGTTAGTTTTTCAACATTAAGCTAGCATTATATTAGGATCTTTACTGAGAGAATAACAAGTACAGCAATTAAACACAAGCACATCACAAGAGACAGACACACAAATAGTTTTCCTCGGGGAAACCATAAAGGAGAAAACCCTGCAACTTCCTCAGAGATAGAATCAGCACCAAAACATAAAAGCCCCAAAGCAGTAATCTTCTTCTTCTGGCTAGTCCCCACATTTCCTTCCTCACTAATGTGCCACACTTGAGTGAGTGAATGATGTGTGTTGCAAGTGATAAATAGAGAGACTCTCACTCTCTATTTATATTCTTCCGTTCACTTGAAGTGCACTCAATCATGTCGGCCCAACTTAACAATTACTTACTAGAGCCTACATCTCTATGAGTGTATAATAACCCTAGTGCCCCAAAACTGTGGGGACTTTAACAATGACTTGACATGACTTGTTTACATTATTGATCCTACCGATCGGAACATCGGGGCATGACAACATGACTCAAATACATAATATAAACATCCCATAATAAACATCGGGTTACAACACATAAGATACATAGATGAATACATTTTGAAGTTACATATACATCAACACATGGCTTCCAAATGAGATGCAAACCATAGTAGGAAATAAAACCTTTGATTCAGAAAAAGAGAATTTACAGAGAAGTGTAAAACAATATAAGTATCAGGTTGAGTACATGCAGGAGACGAATGATGGCTTGGTCATGGAAAACAGAAGACTCAGAGAGGATTTGGAGGAGGTGAATAGCCACTATCAGGAGCTGATTGCAGTGTCAAGAGAAGCATTGAAAAGGAAGAGGAATACAGAAGGTCAATTCACAATGTTGAAGCAAACCATCCAGGATTTGCAGCAGCAAAATGAAGAACTAACTAGAAAGATTGTAGATATGGAAGCAGATCAACTGAAGGCAAGAAGAAAATCCCAAGCCTTGGAAGGGATAGCCTTGTTAGCTAAAGCAGCTAAGGATCTGTAAAGTTTGTTAAGATAATCAGTTATTAGTTAGGTTTGAAAGTTACTGTATTTTTGTAAATATTATTTAGATGAAACTATTTCGATGGGTAGACTAAAAAGCATTTAGGGTTCAGTTCCTTAACCAATTTTGGAGGATACTATTAATGTAAGTCACAAAGAGGATAGATGGTTCAATTTTTTGGCTAACAAGAGGAGGTCTTTTGACTTGTTCATAAGCTAAGTAAATGACTCTTATGTGTATTTGAAAGACTGATTATGAAATATATGCTTATTTACCCTTCAGTTTGTTCTCTGGCTTCATTTATAACCTGTTTTAGTTACTCAATTGGTAATTTCATTGTTGGTTTAAAGTTTTTTTTACTTGGAATGCTTGCCATCTTTGGATGAACCTCAGTGTTGTTTTCTGTTGGATTATGGTTATTATGTTATGCATATTAGCCTTTCTATGCTTATGATTTAGTGTTTATTTGGATTTATGAATGCATTCCCTCTTGTCATCAAACTTCTCAACCAAAAAACCTTGAAAACCCTAAAAACCCTATTTTGTTGTATTGAAATTATTGAGATTGTGTTGGCTTGTTCTCTTGTAGTCTGGGAACAATTTCTGGCATAAACATCTTTGGCGCCATTGCCGAGGAATGAAGTTGAAAACATATTTTTCCCTGGGATACTTATCATTTCACTGGTTTTAAGAGGTGAACTTAAACCAACAAATCTTAAAGACTACTTTTCACCAGTTTGTCACAGTGGCTACTAGGGGAATTGGAACTAGAAACAGACCTATTTCACCTTTGCAGTTGGGTGTTTCAGGCCCAGAACAGATACTGAAAACAAAAAGGAAGATTATAAGGTCCCAGTCACCACCAGCCCTATATAACCCTGATAAGTTGGATAGTTCATCACCTTTATCTGTTTTGAGAAAAGAAGAAGAAACTTCACCTTGGTTGAAGCCTATAATTCCTGTCAGTAACTTTCAAGTTTTCACTGATCCTCAATCCTTCAAAAAGTCAAAAACAGTCTCTCTTGGTAAAATTCCTCTATTTCATCTCAAAGTTGGTAAAACCCCTTTTCAGCCAAGTTCCAGTCAAATCTCTTCATCACTAAATTCAGTCAACCTTAAAATGGCAGCCCAAAATCAGCCAGTAGATATGATGGACTGAATGGTTGTAGCTAGGTATGCACCCTTAGTTTTGCCTCAACCTTTGAATGCACTTCCTGGAGGTGATTATCAGAAATACCTTCCTAGATTTAATGGAAAGGGTGAAACCACAGCTGAGGAACACTGGGAAGCCTTTCTCAGTTATGTTGATAACCAGAATATTGAAGCTAAGGATGTATGGATGAGGATGTTTGTGCAGAGCCTTGATGGAGATGTCAGAAAATGGTTTAGGGAGCTGCTTGCAAATTCTATCACCATCATAGAAGAGCTTCAGGACGCCTTCATGAGACAATGGAGTGACACCAAAGATCATACTTATTATATAACTGAGTTTGGAGCCCTTAGGAGAAAGAAGGATGAAACCATCGCAGACTTTTCAAAGAGATTCAATAAAATGTATGGCAGAATTCCAGCAGAAATAAAACCTTCAGAAACATCTGCAAAAATCACATATGCAAATGCTTTTGACCATGAATTTTATTTACTACTAAGAGAAAGAAGACCTGTTTCTTTACTGAACATGCATGATGCAACATTAGAGGTGGAGTCTAATATATTGGCTTCCAATATATTGAAGAAGGAAATAACTCAACAGATGTATGACAGGAAAGGTAAGAAGGAAGCAGCTCCAGGGGTTTCAACATCTCATTTTGCAGAAGGTAAAATTGATGAGATGGCCAAGCTAGTTAAGATATTGACTGCAAAATTAAATAAGTTAGAACTAGAAAGAAATTCAAACAAACCTGTCCAAGAAGGTGAAAGAAACCCTAACAATCAAAACCAATTCAGAAGATAGTTTGCTCCTCGCTTCATACCTAGAGAACGAAGAAATAATGATATACAATGAGAAATGAGAGAGACTGAGGATCAAAGGGTACCCCCACCTCTTCAGAACAATGTTGTTGATGAAGAAAAGATTGAAGAGGAAGTGTTATTTGAAGACATAGATCAAGATATGAACTATTTTGGAGAACAGTTGACTGAGGGTTTTGTCACTGAAGAAGAATTTTTAAAAGCAGAATACTATGATGCTGATATGTTTGAAACAGAAGATGATTTAAATCTAAAAATGACTGCTGTAACTACTGATGTCTATCAGAATGAACCAAAAAATACTTTGAATTTGAGGTCAGGCCCAAAACAAGTAGTACAAAACCCAAAGAAGAAGGTAGTTGTACCTACTAAAAAACAATCTGATCCAGTTTCAGAGAAAAAACAAATTCAGGATAAGAAAAAGAAGAGTACGGAGGTTGAAGAGGTAAATAAAAATGTGCAGAATTTTAATTTGGAAAATGAATTAGGAAAAATAAATATTCCTATGCCTTTTACTAAATTAATGAAAAATCATTCTTACAAAGAATCGGTTCTTAAAATGATTGGTTCAGCAAATAGTCAACCTCTTTCTGATACAGTGAATCTACAAGAAGAAAATCCTATTATCTTTATTGGATAAGCTTTGGCTGAAAAAACTGAGAATGAAGTAGGTGCTTCACCTCCATTTTACATTACACTGACTATCCATGAAAAAATGATACATAACTATCTTTTAGATTCAGTAGCATCACATAACCTAATGCCAAAGGCTATCATGAAGGCTTTAGGTCCGAGTATAAAAAAACCCTACCATGATCTGTATGCTTTTGATTCACGAGCTGTAAAGTGTTTGGGTGTGATTAAAGACATGGTTGTTAGTTTGGCTCAGTTACCAATGAAAAGTGTGATCATGGATGTGGTCGTAGCAGATATTACACCTAAATTTGGATTACTTCTCTCTAGGTCTTGGGCAAATAAAGTTGGAGGAACTTTACAAATGGATTTAACATATGCTACTGTTCCTGTGTTTGGAGGATAAAACAGAATGTTGTACAGAGAGCTTCAATTTGCCTATATAATGACAGATGGCAAGAACCCTACAAACCATCCTCTGTATGCTATTGATAAAGATTTGGGTACTTGCATGTTACATTTTAGCGATGATGATAATACTGTTGGTTTGTTACAGGTTGAAAAGGAACAGCCAGTTAAATGCAGTAAGGAACAAGAAGATGAGCTTTGGAAATTATACTTTGATGGATCGTCTTGTAAAAAAGGTGCTAGAGCAGGGGTTATTCTCATATCTCCTGGTGGTGAAACAATAAATCTGATGTATAAATTAGAATTTATTACTAAAAATAATACGGCTGAATATGAAGCTTTGCTGTTAGGTTTGAAGACTGCTAAATATTTAGGCATTGAGCAGATTTCTGCATATGGCGACTTTGAGTTGGTTATTCAACAGTTGAGGAACAACTATCAAGTGAAATGGGATTTGCTGAAATTCTACCAAAATGAGGTATGGGATATGATTGAGAATTATTTTTTAGCTTTTAACATTACCTATATTCCAAGGGATCATAATCAGACTGCTGATTCATTGGCCTTAGCAGCTACACATTTAAAATTCCCAAAACCACACAGTTGAAGTATCCCATTGAGGTTAGGTACAGACCTTTTGTACCTGATAATGTAAAGCAGTGGAGAGTGTTTGAAGATGACATTGAAATTAAAATATTTTTGGAGCTTACACATGAGTTTTCTAATTCCCTGATGGATCAAGAAGAAGATGATGAGGATGAAGATGTTGAAGAGATTGCTGAAAATGAAATTGCTGGCCACAAGATTATTGAATTAAAAGGTAATTTCATCCCAAAAGGTTTGGTACCTTTAGAAAGGATATTTTCAAAAGATGATACACCTCTAAAACCTGTTGTACAGTCTTCAGAAGAGAATGTGGTGGATTGTAACATTGGTACTGCAGAACATCCTAGAATGGTGAAGATTTCAAAAGCACTCACAGCAGAACAGAGAAATAGGTACATTAAATTGTTAAAGGAACATGTTGATGTCTTTGCATGGTCTTATGAAGAATTGAGAACATATGATACTGGTATTATACAACATAAAGTACCTTTAAAACCGAATGTTAAACCCTTTGGACAGAAAGTGAGAAGGATTAATCCAGCCTTGTTTCCTATTATTGAAAAAGAATTTAAGAAGTTATTAGATGCCAAGATCATTGTTCCTCTCAGGTAGTCTTCATGGGTTTCTAATATAGTTCCTGTCAGGAAAAAAAATAGAGAAATCAGACTGTGTGTTGACTTTATAAACTTGAATAGATCTTCACTAAAGGATAATTATCCTCTGCCTAAAATTGAGCAAATAATGTAGAAGGTTGTTGGGGCACAGAGGATTTCTATGGTTGATGGATTCTCAGGATACAATCAAATTTCTATGCATCCCGATGATAAAGAAAAAACAACTTTTACTACTCCCTAGGGAACTTTCATGTATGATAAAATGCCTCTTGGTTTAATGAATGCTAGAGCAACTTTTCAGAGGGCTATGGATAGAGCCTTTGTTGGGGAAAAGGACAAGTTTGTGGTAATTTACCTAGATGATATTACTGTATTTTCACAATCATATGATGAACATCTAAAGAACTTGAAACAAACTTTCCTAAAATCCAGAAAATTTGGTTTATCCTTGAATCCAAAGAAGTCACACTTTGCTGTACAGGAAGGCAAATTATTGGGTCATTTAGTTTCAGCTGATGGTATAAGGATTGACCCAAAAAGGGTGAAAGCAAAATTGAAGATAAGTCTGTCAAGGAGTGAAAAATATGTCCAATCTTTCATTGGTAAAATCAACTTTTTGCGTTGGTTTATAGCAAAATTTGTTGAGACTATCAAGCAGATTACAGCCATGCTAAAGAAGGATCAAGAAGTCAAGTGGACCACTGAAGCAAAGAACTCATTTGAAAAAATTAAGATGGCTCTTACCGAAGCTCTAGTATTAGTAAGTCCATATTTTACTAGGGAATTTCTAACCTTTTCCTTTGCATCTGAAGATACATTGGCTGCTGTTCTGTTACAGAAGAATAAGGATGGTCTTGAACATCCTATCGCATTCTTTAGCAAAACTCTCAGAGATTCTGAATTAAAATACAACATCTTAGAAAAAAAAGCTTATTCATTGGTAAAAGCTTTGAAATTTTTCATAATCTATGTTTTGCATTGCAAAGTTATTTCATATGTGCCTAATGCTGCTGTAAAAGATGTTTTGACACAGCCTGACAGCGAGGGAAAAATAGGTAAGTGGATTGCTAAAATCATGGAGTATGATGTAGATATCAGACCTACCAAACTAGTGAAGGGACAAGGTTTAGGTAAGCTGTCGGCCGAACCAAATTGCCAAGCTCTAGGATTGCATTTGATGGCAGAGGAGCCAACACAAGAAGAAAATCAAGCAGAGATGGAGAAAGAGAATATTATAGATTTCTATTCAGCATCCACATGGTATGCAGACATTGTATATTTTTTGTTGTATTTGCAATGTCCTGAACACTTAGATAAAAAAGTTGCTAGGTCTTTGAAGCTAAGAACTACTAAGTACTGTTTGGTAGAATAGCAGCTATTTTGGAAGGATCCAGGGGGTATTCTATTCAGATGCTTATATAAACCTGAAATTGAAGGAGTGATTTCTAAATCTCATGAGGGTGCTTATGGAGGTCACAAGTATTGGAAGGAAACGTCATACAAAATATTAAGAGCTGGATACTATTGGCCCTCTTTATTTACAGATGGATATCAGTAGGTAAGAGCTTGCATCCCTTGTCAGAAGTTTGCTGGTAAACAAAAATGGTTGTCATTACCTTTAAAACCAATTGTAGTAAGTGCCCCTTTCCAGCAGTGGGGTCTGGACTTTATAGGATAGATAAGTCCATCTTCCTCAGGACAACACAAGTGGATTTTGAATGCAACAGATTTCTTTACCAAATGGGTGGAAGCTATCCCCATGAGGAATGCCACATATAAGGTGATTATGGAATTTATTAAAGAAAATATCCTCAGTAGGTTTGTGTGTCCTCAGAGAATAGTAATAGATAATGCAAAGGATTTTAAGTCTAAGGCAATGGGAGAATTTTGTGAAAAGAATGGCATCTTGTTGAAACATTCAACTCCTTACTATCCTCAAGGTAATTGTTTAGTTGAGTCCTCCAATAAAAATATCATTCAGAGTATCATAAAATTGCTGAAGCATAATAAGAGATGCCCTGAAATATGCATTATGGGATGACAGAATAACAGTCAAACATGCAATTGGAACTTCTCCTTTCCAATTAGTGTATGGTACAAATGCAGTTTTTCTTGTTCAGTTGGGTATCCTAGTGATAAAGTTTTTTCAGGATTGTCAGGAAGAACCTAATGATATGCAGAGAAGGATTTATGCAATGATAGAGTTGCATCAGAATAGAGAAAAAGTGGTAGAAAAGGCACACCTATACATATTGAAAATCAAAGAAAGATTTGACAGGAAAATCAAAGATAATACTTTCTCAATAGGTGACATGGTTCTAAGGTGGGATGCTAGGAAGGAACAAAAATGGAAACATGGAAATATTGATAACCTCTGGTTTGGCCCTTTCCTAGTATCTAATTTTTTGGAAAATAACACTTTTGTTCTACAGACTTTGGAGGGTGAGGAATTGTCAAGTCTAGTTAATGGACGATTCCTCAAGCATTTCTAAATTTTTTGAGGGGAATTTTTGTTTTCATTGTATATACCAGTGTGAGTAAAACACAATAAGGACTCCATAACCCAATGGAAATTTTGCAGATTAGCAGGTAGCAGTAAATAAGGCACTGGTCTACAGGTTCTTGAAGCCTCACAAGGAGGACTTCATCCCGCAGCAGGAGCCAGATGTTAGGTCATGATTTTGTCTTCCTTAGTTTTATGCTTTTATTTATGTTTTTGAACCTTGCTAGTATTTTTGCTTCTAGGAAATTTTGTTTATAAAGGTAATTTTGAGTTCAAACTTTTAATTTTCATGATTTTGATTTTTCTTATTTTAAGCCACCTTTAATAAATTTTGCTTAGATTTAATTCTTGAAGGGTTTTACAAGGCATATATGGATTAAATGGTTTTATAAATGACACTAAGGTCGAGATTAAGCACATAAACCAAGTTTTAAACTTTATTAGTGGCCTAATGATGTGAAATTATTTGATTGGACTTTCTTGTAGCGCAAGAGCAAAATTAATACACTAGAGCGCTACAAGAAAGTCACGAATGCTAAAAGCATCATTTTTTCAGTCCGATTTTTTGGGTGTCTTGTGTCCTGACTGATACTAAAATATCTGATATATTCTTGGAGGTACGAAGTCAAATGTTGCAGGAACAACAAAAAGCTGAAATAAAGAGTTCTTACTCAGAAAAGAAGGTGATGGTTGAGGAAAAGGTTCCATGTAAAGCTGAGAGTGAAGAACACCTAGGTTTTCCTGAAACTCCTATAGAATTGTTGCCAGAAGATGAAGAAATTTATAAGAGATTGAATATTCCATGGCTTTCAAATGAGATGCAAACCATAGCAGGAAATAAAACCTTTGATTCAAAAAAAGAGAATTTACAGAGAAGTGTAAAACAATATAAGTATCAGTTTGAGTACATGCAGGAGACGAATGATGGCTTGGTCATGGAAAACAGAAGACTCAGAGAGGATTTGGAGGAGGTGAATAGCCACTATTAGGAGCTGATTGCAGTGTCAAGAGAAGCATTGAAAAGGAAGAGGAATACAGAAGGTCAATTCACAATGTTGAAGCAAACCATCCAGGATTTGCAGCAGCAAAATGAAGAACTAACTAGAAAGATTGTAGATATGGAAGCAGATCAACTGAAGGCAAGAAGAAAAGCCCAAGCCCTAGAAGGGATAGCCTTGTTAGCTGAAGCAGCTAAGGATCTATAAAGTTTGTTAAGATAATCAGTTATTAGTTAGGTTTGAAAGTTATTTTATTTTTGTAAATATTATTTAGATGAAACTATTTCAATGGGTAGAATAAAAAGCAGTTAGGGTTCAATTCCTTAACAAATTTTGTAGGATAGTATTAATGTAAGTCGCAAAGAGGACAAATGGTTCAATTTTTTGGCTGACAAGAGGAGGTCTTATGACTTGTTCATAAGCTAAGTAAATGACTCTTATGTGTATTTGAAAGACTAATTATGAAATATATGCTCTATTTACCCTTCAGTTTGTTCTCTGGCTTCATTTATAACCTGTTTTAGTTACTCACTTGGTAATTTCATTGCTAGTTTAAAGTTTTTTTTACTTGAAACGCTTGCCATCTGTGGATGAACCTCAGTGTTTTTTTCTGTTGGATTATGGTTATTATGTTATGCATCTCAACCTTTCTATGCTTATGATTTAGTGTTGATTTGGATTTATAAATGCATTCCCTCTTGTCATCAAACTTTTCAACCAAAAAACCTTGAAAACCCTAAAAACCCTCTTTTGTTGTATTGAAATTATTGAGATTGTGTTGGCTTGTTCTCTTGTAATATGGAAACAATTTCTGGCATAAACAGGCCCTGTGAAGCCTCTTGTTCTTAGATTTGTGCACATGAAGAATCAAGACTTATGGACCTAGTCCGGTGTCTTAAAAGAGGAAGATCCAAACTGAGCAGTTTGGTAGTTCCATAAAGTGCATTCTTTGTAGGAGTGAATAATTACTCATAACCATTCTATTATAATGTTGGCGAAGCTCAGAAAAATTTAGTGAAGACCAAGGTAAAGATATTGTCATCACATATTCATCACCATCATCATCATCATCAGCATATTCATCGTCATCACTGTCACCATCATCGACATATTCATCATCATCATCATCATCCTCATCCTCATCCTAATCATCATCATGATAATCATGATCATCATCTTCATCATCGTCATCCTAGACATCACATCCTTATCATCCTCATCCTCATCCTCCCCCTCATCATCATAATCATCATTCATGTCGTCATCATCACCACCAAAATCATCTTAATCATCATCATCTTCATCAACATCATCATCATCATCATCATCATCATCATCATCATCATCATCATCATCTCCCTCTTCCTAATCAACATCTACGGTCGATCCGTGGAAAGTGGTAGGGGCTACGAAGATCTACGGTCGGAACAAGATGTTGGGTATATCAACCAATGAGAAGCATTCCACAATCAGAAGTTTCTCACTCGTTCAAATGAAAAAGGGTTAGCAGAATGTTAAAGTTCTCAAGGTTGAGCGGTCCCGATGAAGGTAGTTTAGATCAGATCGACGATTGATACTGATCTCCCCAAATAAAGCTGTGTAGGTTGATAGTGTTGATCTCCCCTATTATGTCTCCCCTCCTCATTCACCCTACCTTTTGAATTGAGTCATCTTCTTCTTCCTCCTCTTCCTTCCGTGGGCTCCTTAATTTGCGTGCTTAGCGCCCTTGAAACAAAGAATGATCTCTGAAAGTATCCGGACACGTTAGAGACTATCCATAATCCACCTAAAATGGGGGATTTTTTTTGATTGCTTTGAATTGAGCATGCAGGGAGGACATGATTCAATTATAAAAATAGTTGTTGAATTTAGGGTTGATAAAAAAAGTTGCTGCTTGAAAGCATTAGGTTTACATTCTGGTGTTTTTCTTTTAGGTAGGCACAACCACACTTGACCAAAAGAGATACCATCGAGTGGAATCAATCCTCCATTCAAAGGTCCTTCCAAATTCCAATGGCTTATTTGATCAATGACCTACCGACCAACTTTTTCACCGACCTGGCAGAGTTGTCCCTTATCTAAGTTCAATAAACTATATTCTCCATGGACCAGGAGAGTAGAGACCGCTTTATATATGTATGGAATTTCATTAGCTATAATAATAATAATGATGTATCTGCACGTGTCTCTATGTTTAGGGTGTTTGTTTTAATCACAACTTAGACTTCCTTATTATCTAGCTTAACATTTTTAGGGTTTGGGTTTGGTCTTAGTTATATAGTCAACATTATCAATTTCCTATTTTTCTCTTGAAATGTGTTGTTAAATATATATTAATAAATATTTATCCGTTACTCAAATCAACTCATTGTATTGATTATTAACTTTGATAAAGGTCTATAATGTTGACATATCGAATGGAGTCTACAATTACCTTGGATACCACTCCTCAAACCTATCAACCCAGAATTTAAGAGAAGAGATTGTAAATATGTTTTTTGTCAATAAAACATTTTTGAATCTGTAAGGTTCACAAAGGGATTATAGTATATAATAGTTCTTGTTTTTTGTCTAACCTTTTCACATAAATATAAGATGAAAATTTGAAAAGATAATTGTGTAATCCCTCTCAAACTTCTTCTCGTGTGAGATCCAAATACTAGTAAGATCCCCATTGAAGTTTGAAGGATAGTTTTTTCAATGTGTTTGAATAATAATTATATGCATCGAGTTTTGAGAAGAGAAATGAGAATCCCTATCAATACCTCTCATTTGACATCTAGATGTTAGTAGACTCAAGACTAAATTTTGAAAGATAAATTTTCAAGTCTTCTAATACTTAGGTTTATTATGGTGAAGACGATGCTTAGGGATTAGGTGGAGTTTGAAATTGAATGGCTAGTTACTTATGAATTGTCTCCATATGGACAAACATATCAATTAACTTTGTGATGGTATTTGTAACTTTTTTTTCCATTAATGGAAATGTGGATCCTAAAAAACTTATTTAGCTGGAAAGATAATAATACAACGCTTTTAATAGCATGTAGAAAAGTTCATTTCAAAACACGTAAGGTAAAATGTCGTGGAAAAATTATTCTTCTAAATTTTTTAATTTTATGTTGTTTATTTAAACCATTGGCTATGGAAATGATCAAGTGGTGACAACAAGGATCAGCAATTTTAAATCTCCCAGGGATGTACAATGTTATACGTACACTAGTTTTAGGTGGATACGTTAGCACTGGACAAAGACCATATTTTTAGTTTTCTTTTTAACGTTAAGGATTTGATGCCTAATATATTTTGGCCTTGTAACATAGCAGTTCTAATAGTGGAGCTCTTCTCAAAACAATTCTAGACAGAAATAAGCTTTAGTACCCCATGAGCTTACTTTAACCCCTAATTTCATATTTTGCATTTAGATAAGGTTGCGATTAGTTCTCAACTACTCTAATCACATTAGCATGATAGGAAACAAACATTTCCCTTCAAAAAATAAATAGGACAAAGAACATGCAATACAAAAAACTAATACTCCTAATGGTTATGTCTATGTTCACATTAACAAAACAAGTGCATCAATCTCTTTTTATATGGACTTTTTACCAATCTCATCTTCCATCGCCGTTACATGTTCTTCATTCTCAACCTTTATTTTAGTCTCTCCTCCTCTATACTAACTCTTGATTAATCCCCATAAAAATAATCTGGAAGTGATAAATCATATGTACATGGTTTAACTCACTAATTCCATGTAAATGTTGAATCACTTGGGATTTCTTCTTATTGTCATTTTTTTTTCTATACAATAGTTTTAATAAATAATGAATTTTTTTTAACACTTAAATTTTCAAATGAAAAGAATGATTTATTTTTAAATGTCAACATTGAAGGGTTCAATTTCTCACAGCCCTTCAAAGTAAAATGAGAGCTTCCCTTCAAATTTGATCCCTAGCGACTTTGGGGCCATTCAACCTGGTAAAGGTGGTGTCTTGGTCAGGTCTAGTACAGAAAATATGTCCTCACATACAAGCTGACCAATAATCATATTCCTCGATTCCATTTGTGACACTCCTTAGGTCAATATCATGTCCAAAGCATCACTGATTCACTAGCCTTCTCGACTCCAGTGATCTGGCACGTAGCTTGCGTAGAAAACAACGAGAGATCATGAAGTTCATATCTTTGAAGTGACGAACTTGGCCTCTACACGAAGCAAAGGGATACGACTAGCTGAAACTGTTCCAAACACCATCGTCAGTGTAAGTGAAAAGGAAAAGAATGTCACGTCCAAACATCGTCATCCATGTGGACATCAATGCATCATCAAAGGAGGCAACATGACTGGATTCTCAGCAAAAAATAGTGATCCCTACCCACATGTCCACTCATGTTGCCATTATGATGACCAATCATCTCTGTATCTATCTTCATATTCATCACCCTATATAAAAACCACCTTCCCAGGCTGATTAAGATGCATAAGATGAATAAGTAATTAGAGATAATGCTTGAAGTGTTATTTTACTAAGAGATTCTGAGAATTTTGAAAGAGTTGAAATGACGATATGATTTGAGAAGCTTGTCAGTATCAGGGTTTTGATGCTTGGTGAGCTTGATTCCATGCTCATATGTCACCCTATTTTTTCGCACCAAGAAAGTGCCAACCCTCGGGGCCTGGATGTGAAGCACTTTGAATGTTTTCGGGTAGCTGTACCTTCGGTTGTGCGATGCCTGGGTTTTCCTGTCCCAGGAGTGTCTCCTCAGAGACCCTGGATGAAATCATGGATTCCAAAGTCCCAGTACATGGTGACCGTGTTCAGAAGCAACCAGTGGGAGATAATTATCGTGATGGGGTGGCGAGTGTCCAAAGTCTTCATCGCCTCATTTGTGAACTCCACTTGCCAAATTTTTCTGAGGTGTTGAGGAGGTGGAAGACACCCCCCACTGTATGACCTATAGGAGAACCCATGCCATGGGAGGTGGGGAGTACAAAGCTTCCCTTCTCCAAGTCCCCTCATACAATAGTATTACTAGGATAGAGGGGGGTTGTAGAAAAGACAAAGCATGGAAAGGATATAAACTCCTTTTCCAGTCCAGAAACCATGCAGAAAGGTGCCTTTGAGCACGAAACACACACCCAAGGAAGGAAACGTTGCTGATTCAACATACATACGAGTGGTTGATCCCAGTCAGCAGTGAGTCATCAGAAGCATCCTTAACATCGTTTTCTCGACCTGCAAGCTCAGAAATAGAAGTGACATGCTTCCATCCAGACCGAGCATGCAAATTAGATCCATATATAATGTTTGTTTTAATATATGTAAATCATGGCAGTAGTACCACGCTCTAAGTTGTTAGTAGTTGATTATGACTGTAAACAGTTTCATGTCATGTTTCGAGGATTAGCCTTGGGTACAAAGATAGTATAAATTGCTCACCACAGAGGGGATAAGGGTTGGGAATTTTCAAGAGCAGGGGTTCTCCACTGTAACATGTTTCAAGCTTTTCAGATATGAATAAAATTGTAGAGGAATGATAATCCTTTCATGGTATATATCCCTCATGTGTCGTCTTTTTCTTCAATAAGTAACTTCTTTACATGAATGTTTATCCTATTTTTCATTCCAGTTTGTATTTTATTTTCATGTTTGAGCATTAGTGTATATGGTCCAGAATTCGTGTTGTATGCTCTCAGCCCATTCTTCAAGCATTTTCGAACATTTTCTTCTAAAGTCATGTAGAATTCACCTTGGTTAGGTGCTCTGCGTGATGGACTGTTTTCTCCTGTCTGCTAATCACCTGCTAAATATCTCCAAATTTAAGGATGGATGACAATCTTGCCTCTGTCCGTAAACTTTCATGATTCCTTACTTCCTGCAACATATTTCAGGCCAGATTGTTGACTCCATTGCCCAATGGTCCCCTCCATGGTCATCCCACCAGACTTTATAAAAACAAACTTGTTCTATTCATAAATCCGACCTTCTGACTTGCCTTTGATTGAATATCTTACATATTAAAACTCTGTAAATATTGAGAGATCCCTCTTTGAATTAGCCACCAATTAGCTTACTACATGCCTATTGAGTTACAAGTGGTTTCCATTTTCATACATTGAGTTTCCCTCATATTTATCATGATAATGGGACTTGTGATTGTTGTTGATATGTATATATTCAATTAACATTACTCATTATATATCACATGGATGTAAAAATGAAAAATAGAACTTGGGGATGCATAACAACAACCCTTATTTTCATAGATAAATTTATAAAAGCCAAAAGCCAAAGAAAATCTGTCAGGGTTACACATTACAATTTACAATTGTCATAAGGAAAATAAAATCACTTACTTGAGCCAACTATAGTTGTGGAAGCAGGACAACGTAGACACCACCCCGTGAACAAGAATGAACCGTCGCTCTAGCATCAACCATACCTTCAAATGCCCAAGTTAGATATAACCCTAAAATATCCAAGGTAAAAAACTCTTGAAGAAAAACTACAACAATAGAGTTTACCTCAAGTTTCCATGCCAAAATTACCAAGGTTGCCATGCAAAAAACAATGAGATCACCCAAATATACAAAATCCACCCTTCCAGGAGGAAAATTTTCAGAAAAGTGGTCAAAATTGGTCCCAATAGCCTTAAGAGAATTCGTCCTAGCAGCCTTAGTAAAAAATGGTCCTAGTAGCCTTAAGAGAATGCTTGCCACAATTCATGGTTTGAGAAGAATTCCCGCACCATAGTACCGTCCTATAGCTAGTTGGTTTGGATACCTATTCATGATTTGAGTTTGCTTTAATATTTCTTGAGGAGAAAGATACGGGCCTGACAAAATAGGGTTTTTCACCAGTGAATGCAAAAATGGATAAGTAGCCTCAGAAAGATGCATGCCCTAAAATATGGGTTAGAGTAAACGCCCGCAGCACATGGGGATCTTGTAGATTGGTCTTCGGCCTACTTGACCATGTATTCATATTGTCTTGGAAGTGGATGAAGAAACAACTATGGACCTGCCAAAAGGGTGTTTTAGGAAGATTAGACCAAATTGAGAAATTTGTGTAAGTATGGAATTGGTGTTAAATCTACCCAAGTGGCCTTAAGGAAATGCCAACCATGCCTCATAGGATGATCTGAAAAATGTATTCAGAATGTGAGTCTCTGGAGTTTTGTATGGAGCATACAACCATGTCACTTGCCTCACCAAACTACAACATATATTTAAGGAAGAATCAGTCCCAATAGCCTTAGTCAAAATTGGTTTTAATAGCCTTAAGAGAATGCCTGCCACAATTCATGGTTTGAGAAGAATGCCCGCACCATGGTACCGTCCTATGGATAGTTGGTTTGGATACCTATTCTTTATTTGAGTTTGCTTTAATATTTCTTGAGGAGAAAGATACAGACCTTCCAAAACAGGGTGTTTCATCGGTCGATGCAAAAATGGCTATGTAGCCTCAGAAAGATGCTCGCCCTAAATTGTGGGTTAGAGTAAATGCCCGCAGGACATGGGGGTCTTGTAGATTGGTATTCATCCTACCTGACCATGTATTCAGGTTGTCTTGGAAGTGGATGAAGAAACAGTTATGGACTTTCCAAAAGGGTGTTTTATGCAGATTAGACCAAATTGAGAAATTTGTCTTAGTATGGAATTGGTGTTAAATCTGCCCAAGTGGCATTAAGGAAATGCCTGCCATGCCTCATAGGACGATGTGAAAAATGTATAGAGAATGTGATTATATAGAGTGTTGTATGGAGCATACAACCATACCACTTTCCTCACCAAAGTACATCATATATTTAAGGAAGAATTGGTCCCAACAACCTTAGTCAAAATTGGTCCCAACAGCCTTAAGAGAATGCCCGCCACAATTCATGATTTGAGAAGAATTCCCGCACCATGGTATCATCCTATGGATAGTTGGTTTGGATACCTATTCATGGTTTGAGTTTTCATTAATCTTTCTTGAGGAGAAACATACAGGCCTGCCAAAACAGGGTGTTTCACCGGTGGATGCAAAAATGGCTAAGTAGTCTCAGAAATATGCTCGCCCTAAATTATGGGTTAGAGTGAATGCTTGCAGCAAATGGGGGTCTTGTAGATTGGTCTTCAGCCTACCTGACCATGTCTTCAGATTGTATTGGAAGTGGAGGAAGGAAACGTTATAGACTTGCCAAAAGGGTGTTTTAGGTAAATTAGTCCAAATTGAGAAATTTGTCTAAGTACTGAATTGGTGTTAAATCAGCCCAAGTGGCCTTAAGGAAATGCCTTCCATGCCTCATAGGATGATGTGAAAAATGTATTGAGAATGTGAGTCTCTAGAGTGTTGTATGGAGCATACAACCATGTCACTTTCCTCACCAAAGAGTCTCTAAGGAGGAATATGCCAACCTGCCAAAAGTGCCTCCCAGCCATATTTGCACTATTCCAGTATTGGAAAAACTACCTAAGTGGCTTCACAGAAATTCCCACCATAGATTGTCCTGATGGTGATACATTTATCTGAGGGTATGGCGTTGTTCTTTGATGAAGTGGATATCTTTCCATGTTCTTATCTTTTCTTATGGTGACCACATGAGGAAAATAACAATCTACCAAAATAGAAGAAAAACTTTTTTGCATATTCAAAAGTATGAAAAATTGACTAAGTGTTAAGAACAGGAGTTTGAGAGGTCAGTTGTAAATGACCGCCAAGGGCTGTCTTTGTTCAAGTAAATTCATCGAATGTAATGGATCCATTCTTTCGTAAATTTTCCTTCTACTCATGAATTTAGGTCTCCATAATGTGTTCACACATGTGAAATAGGAGTCTGCCAAAATAGGAAGAAATGTGTTTTGATGCTCAAAAGAAGTTAAGAAGCTATTTTGATATGCATGCCAGCGGCTCAGGTTGTCTCAGTAAATTCTAAGGGTGACATTGTCTTGTTTCCTAGTGGAATAGCTATCCAGCCATACCTTCAGTTTGCTTAGTGATGGATAGATGACAAAAATATGAGTCTCATGATGTGATGAGGTTGGAAAGACACATGATGGTGTCCTAATGTCTCATGATGTCTTTGCTACATTCTGATAGTGGTTTGCAAGAGTATGATAATTTTGGGAATTTGACTAAGTGATGAAAAATTTCCCTAAAGCAGTCGCGTTATGAAAATGTCCACAATAATTCATTAGAAGAAGAAAATGCCCGCCAAGGAGAGACAAAGAAGATTCAGAGGATGAAAGTGGCCTTGATGGAATCACCATGTCAGCTTCTACCGATTGGGTGTCTCACACCTCAAATTAGATGAAAATAAAAATCTCATCACGTTGACCCGGGGTTTGATAATAATTTTGGTAAAAAAGCGTAAGTGACCTCAATGAAATGCCCGCCATTTCCAGTAGTTGATGGATTAATTTTTTTTTAGGGTATGGGTCCCTAGAGTGTTGATTGGTGCATATAACCACATCATTATTTTGTTGAAAAAATATTTGAATATGAAGTTACCAATATGCCAAAAGTTCCCTCTGGCTTGTTTTGCTCCAGTCCATTAAAATGCTCATCCGACTCAGACGAAGACGAGTATGAAGGGGAAATAAATTTGGTTATGCCGAATGGGATGTACTACATCATCTGGTATCATTGGTTCAGGAGTTGGTGAAAATAAAAATCCCTCATGTTGACTTAGGGTTTTATAATTTTGTCTAAATGGTAAATCTGTAAAATGCTATTTTCAAATACCCACCAGATGATGTGTGTGTGTCAATTAATTCATCAAATGACATGTATTTGTTCCTTGTTGAAGTGTTTATCCATTCATGGTTTTAGTTTTCCCTATGGAGGTCACATCAATGAAAAATTAACCTTCCATGTTGAAAAAAAATCATGTTCACACAATGTATGAGTTTGCCCGCACATACTATTAAAAATATATAATAAAAAAGTTTTTCAGATGCCCACACAAGCCATAGATTTAAATAGAGATTGCTCAGCTAGTTAATTAAAAAAAGATAAAATAAATAAGAGACATAAACAAAACAGAGTTTATTATTTAATTAACATACATAAATTTAATTTATTTTTGAAGAGATTGCTGCTTTCTTTCACAACCTACAAGTAGTCTTGTATTGATCACTGAAAACATTGGATTCAGAGATGAATGATCTATAATGTTATCTTATATGTCGATAAATAAAAAAATCCATCATACAAAAAAAAATTCATTAAATTTCGATAAACACATATATACATTGATATGCCAACTAAAAATCATTTTTCATTATATGCCGATAAATACAAAACTCCATCATACAAATATTTTTTTTCATTAACTGTCGATAAATACATAAATACATTGATTTATACATGTCTAGCATGTTTCATAGATGGCTGCAATCCATCCTCTTCAACAGAAGACAAATCTGAATTGTCTCTCTTGCCTTTCGTAGAATACTGTAATTGTACTGGAGTTGGACAAGGCACTTATTGTGATTTATTTTCAAGCTCTTTAACTCTCTGTGAAACTTTTTTTAAATTTTCAAGCAAAACATTTTTTCCGCCATCAGTTTGTTAAACATTTCCACATTTTTCTTATACTTCGTTGATTCCTGTTCTTCTTTGACCTCCAATTTGTCTCTGGTATGTTTCAACTGATTTTTAACTTCAGTCAATTCATGTTTCAGATTTTGTATTTCTTTCTCTTGCTCTTTTTCCCTCAACTTTGTCTCGTTGGGAAGGACATGAATTGCACTCATTGCAGCAGCTGGCCCTTTTAATTCCTTCTCCAAATCAGAAATTATGGATTTATGTGTTTGAATTTCCATATCACATGCCAAATGCTGAACTTTTCTATCTTCTAAGAGTTTTGATTCCAACTCCCTTATTTTTGCATCTATCCTGACCATATTCTCTTTCATTTCTTTAGGTAACGGTGATAAACCATACAAATCACCTAGTGCAAGGCTCGCTGAGAAGCTTTCTTATGGAATCTTCTCTCGTCTTGCTAAGGACTTCTTTCGCTCTTCTAAGGACATTGTACCTCTAGGTGTATTTTTCCTTCTTCCCTTTCCCTTACCCTTACCATTATCACCTTTGGTACCCTTACCTTCACCCTCACCACCTTCTTCATTGGAAATATTTTTTCCTCTACTTTTTCTTTTAAGTTTTAAAGTTTCAGAGATCCTTGCTAACCTTATTCCTTTCAGCTTATCAGCTTGCCTAGAAATGGTTTTTCTCAAATTGGAAATTATTGATTCTAATTCTCCAACTTTTTTTCCATGGATTCCCTCCCACTCTTTCAACTTCAATTGATATTCTTGTACTACCTATTCATATTCTTTAATTTTCTTCTCCATTACCTATAAAGGACCCATTTCTATCCTCACCGGTGGTACATTGAGAACATGTGGTGTTTTTTTCAACTCTTCTTTGAGTTCACTCGCTTTAGCATTATATTTTTCCAAAGCCTCTTCATAGACAACCCTCACGGACTAAATTTCATTTTGAGCAACATCAATGTGTTTATCTACTTCTTCGGATAATAATTTAACCTTTTCTTCTTTCCCTTTTATATTTCTGTCTGCTCTGAAATGATTATCCACAACTGTCTTCTGCAATGCTGCTATCTGGTTTAGGCATTGTGAAATATTATCATCTTTTATCAAGCACTCTTCCACCCAATTGCATATATAGGAAGCTTGTTCCTTGAAATTCTCCATTTTATCTTATAGGATGAAAACGTACCTACTATCAAACTTATATTATGCAATGTATAAATGCATAGCGGATGCCCCTGATTCTGATTTGGAAGAAGAATCATACTCAATTGCCAACTCTTTAGGAGGAATTCTATTAAGAATGTCTTGAGGAATGGAAAAGTGAGCAGTATTTTGTTCCATTTTGTTTCATGTCACCTCCTCCCAATGAACTCTATCTACATGCCCCTTAAACTCTTTCAAAGTTATGGCAGCATGAATTTCATCATTTGTGACCAAATCAGGATATTGTACTTGTAATTCACCATGGTGTTCAAGACTTTGTATTGGCGATTCCTCGTTTTGTTCATTAGGGTGTAATGGTAATTCCCCATGGTTCTTAGGAGGAGAATGTACTGGCAATTCCTCATTATGTTCTTTTACATTTCTTAACGTATGTTTTATGAACAGGTGGTTTTGGCAAAGATATTTTTCCATGCTGGTTGATATCACCAATCTTTGTTTTAGTAGCATGGGGTTGACATAAATCAATAATTTTTTGAAGTGTGCTCGGGAAACTAAATTTAACCTTCCTTAATTGGCTCTCTTGCAGGGCAGAGTGGATTTTCTTATCCAATAGATAAGGAATATCTATAGGTATATCTTCCATCCAATGTATCACTACCCACATAAATTCACTCGAAATGTCAACCCTGTGATGATTCAGAATTGTCCTAAGGACAATATTTTGGGAGGGACATCTTGCATTTTTAAACCATTCCTCGGAACATTTACTTCTCGCCCACAAATTTTACTGGCCATCTGGTTTTTCTTTTGTCCGGGGTTTTCCTTGAGCTTAAAATCGCTCCCCCTCTACGTGGAATATTTGTAGCTCGGGTAACCAAATCATGGTCGAGGCATACCTGCTTCCCAATAATTACGAGTTCCGTATTCTGAGCATCGTATTTTTAAATTGCCTCATCTATCTCCTCATCAACATAACTAAACATTCCCCCAAAAAATTCAAAAAATTCTGCTTTCCTCGAGATAGTTTCCATACCTGGTGGTCACATCTTTGCATCTCTCCATGCATCAGATTTCTCCTAGAATTTTTTTAATGTTACCCTATCATATGTGGACGAATGTGTTTCAATTGGGGTTATAGAGGAGGATGCCCTCATGTCAGCTGTGCTCTTCATGCTGGATGCTCCTGTTTGAAGTTCGACCATGGTTATCCAGGTTCGAAGCGGAGGTGAGGTGATACATGCGTACTGTATTTAAGGCTCACAAATTCTCCCCGTAGACTGAATTTCAGGCTCACAATTTCTCCCCGCATACTGATTTTCATGCTCACAAATCAATGCTTTGCTTGGGTATGCACTTTGGAAATAAAAACATATAAAAAAGGCATTTGGAATTAAAAACATATAAATATCATCATGACATAAAAGATATAAACACGTGCCTCTACTCTTCAACAATTAAATATC
Source organism: Pseudotsuga menziesii (assembly GCA_001517045.1). Classification (NCBI taxonomy): domain Eukaryota; kingdom Viridiplantae; phylum Streptophyta; class Pinopsida; order Pinales; family Pinaceae; genus Pseudotsuga; species Pseudotsuga menziesii. The sequence goes on from LPNX010032352.1 coordinate 91,610, forward strand.
ATTCATGATCTTCTTCTTCACCCAACTCAACATCTGTATCAGGATTTGGTTCATAATACATATTCATGAAAGGTTCATTCACATCAACATCATCATCAATGGCATCTTCGCTAATATAATCATCTACATTGTCAATGAGATCATAATCTACTACATTTGGATGATCAACCTCTTCAACTTCTTCAACGAACACATTGACTGCAGCCACCTGGTCCTGATCTGAATCATCATCATCATCATCTTCTTCATGATTATCTTCATCATCTACATGATTATACTTTACTGGTCTTCCTCTTGGATCGTATCTAACAACTTATGACCAACCTGCTTTACCTAGTACCTCTCAGTCAAAGATTTGCTCACATTGACTTGGAAGAACATACTGCTCTATACCCGGTTCAAATGCCCTTGTATTAACCATGGTAAATCCATTAGCATGCTCAATAACAGTTCTTTCAGGATAACGTTCATCTGTAGCCTGTACCAATTCACCTCAAACGAAACTATTTTAAAGGAATTAAAATCACACTCAATTATGTCCTCCAAATGCCCATAGTACCTATTCTGTGTTTCTTTTGGATGCCTGTCACTTCTAGAGGAAACATTGGTGACCTTAAACACTGCAGTTATCCCACAATCCGAGTTTTTCATCTTATCATCCAACATTTTGATACAAAATTTATGACCATTACACCACATAGCTTTGTGATGTTTCAACTGCAACATTGACAACAAGTAAAAAACACATTCTGAATTAATAAACCTCATATAGGACTTAGAAAATATATTTGAAAACTTAAATAAACCAAATACATTGAAAAAAATGGGAAGTAACTAGAAAAATGTGGGTAAACAATTTACTTGCCTTTTTATCTTTTAAACCATAGGCTAAATCAACTTCCCTTTACGAGGTAAGATCAGAAAATTGATGTCGATCACGATGAGATGTTTTAATCATCTCACTGACCCCTTCCCATGATAACCTACGGAAGCATTCTTCACAATCTTCTATCCAATGCTCCATCCAATCAAGGTTGTTTGCAATATATAAATGTAAAGCATCCCACACTTGAGCAACTATTTCAGAAAATAACAGTTCACTATCATTAATTAGATATCATTACATGCATAGTGTCATACCGTTGAATATGTAGGATTAATACAAAGATAACAAATTAGTATGATAAAATAAATTTGGAAAAATACATGATATATTAATTCCACAAAATCTAATAATTACCTTTCACGGTCCTCATTGTACCTTTCCCCAATAGGACCTCCCCTTCAAATTTGTTGATGCAGTTGAGATGCGAAATGCGAGGCACATTCATATTTTCTGCTAATTTAGATAGATATTCACTAATATACACCATGCATTGATATACCATATATCCCTCAACCATAGAACCCTCAAGACGTTCTCTTTGTCTAACAAGATCCTTCAACGACTTCAACTGTCTCTCCACCATCCACATTGACCTTGTGTGTACCGGTCCACATAACTCAATCTCCTCAACTTGGTGTATGAGGTAGTGTTCTTGTGGATTGAAAATTTTTGGAGGTAGATACTGTTGCATTTCACACATTAGTCAAGGAATTTCTCTCTTCCAATACCTTATATCTTCTTTATGGATTTGTTTTGAGGAAAGCCACCGACAAATGATGCGATAAAATAATATCAAGCCATATATAAAATTTGTGGGAAAAACATAATATGTCAATAAGTTCCACTACAAATCACAGACCAAGTACATTTTCCATATAAAACATTAATTACTTACCTCATGTATTTTCCAAGAACATAAATAATTTATTTTATGTTGTTGTCAAAGTCGTCTGGGAGAGATAAAGGTAGAACATACTGTATCAAAAAACACATAATTATAATTTATTTCCAAATAAGAGAATAAAATTAATAACATAGTGCATACCAATAAGGAAATATATTAAAAACTCATAATTACCTTAATGAATGTATGCCAGTCATGTGTTTTAACCCCACCAAAATCACCTTTTTTTGTTAAGATATTCTTTATGTTAGATGAAAACCCTGTCGGAAACCTGATTTTTCTGATGACCTCTTTTACAATGTTGTTCTGTTGCTCCATCGAGCACCAAGGAAGACTAATATTTTGTTGATGGCCATCACCATTAGAATTAATGATCACACTTTCCAATGCGTGATTAGCTTCTTGGATGTCACTACAAATCTTTCGAATTCTTTCTTTGTCAGTCCTTCCATTTAATATTTGCCATAACAATTCTGTTATGTTCTTCCCGATATGCATTGTATCAAACAAATGAACTATTTGTAGGTGCTTGTAGTATGGAAACCTACTGAATTGCATTAGGTAAATTTTCATTCCTTGTGGAAGCCCATTCGTGCCTTAATGACATTCATGAAACATCAACAAAATCTTTTAACACTAATTAATCAATATAGGTACATACCACACTGAACATAATTCACTAAAAAAAACAAAGATTTATATAATTTATGATACAAGTTGAATGTGATTGTAATTGATGTCAAAGGAGTTTAGTGAATGACAAAAGGATAACCAAAGACATGATGGCAGGGTAAACTCAGTGAAAGACAAAGGAATGACAAAGGAAGTAATGACATGGAAAGTATGATGATGTGGCATGTATGGTGAGGCTAGAAAGACACATAATGGTGTGCTGGTGCTATCAGGAAGTCAATGTTGTAATCTGACATCATTATGGAAAAATATGACAACTTTGTGAAACTTTGGAAATTGACTAAGTATGAAAAAGTAGTCAAAATAGTATTTTTCCTACTTTTGATAGATTGATATTTTGCATATGTGACCATTGTAAGTCAGCCTGAAAGTATGGATGGATATTCATTTCAACAAAGAACAAATCCATGCCAATTGATGAACCTATTGACATACACCCAACATCTGGCAGGCATTTGAAAGCAGTCTTCCAAACTGCTTATTGACACTGAGACAAATCTCTTCAAACCCTAAGTCACCAAGGTGATTTTATTTTTTTCATCAAAATTGGAGAGTGAGACATACAAAATGTGAGGAACATCATACTGACTCAACCATACCAATATTCTCTCCTGCAACCTCATCATCTAACCTTGGCGGGCATTTTACTGGGATAGTGCAAATGAAGGTGAGAGGAACTTTTGGCAGATTGATATCCTCCTCCATAGAGTCTCTTTGGGCAATATGAAACCATGGTTGGATGAACCAACTGACATAATAGAGCCTATCACTTTCAGATAATTTTTCTCATCATCCTATGAGAGGTGGGGCGCATTTCCTTGAGGCCACTTAGGAAGATTTTACCAATAATTCCATATATAATTTGTCCAAAACCTAAGGTATATTTTTAATTTCACCCAAAACCTAAAATAATGCTACTAGATGATGTATTACACCTTAATGAGCACACCTATGCTATTTTCACTCCCAGCTTCATCTCCATTTTCCCTAGGTGGGCATTTTACTAAACTTTGGTGTAAGATGGCCTGAAACCCTGTTTTGGCAGATCCATATCTTCTTCCTCAAGCATTATCAAACCAATGTGAGAACATGGTCAGGTACACAAAACATACACCTACAGGATGACCATGTGGTGTGGTCATTTTATTCAACCCACAAATTATGCCAGGAATTTCATTAGAGCAATTCTGACTAATTTGACCAAAAATCCTTCTTTTGGGAGACCTGTATCTTCTTCTTGAAGGAGTTTTTCTGAGAACCAGAGCCATGATTAGATAGATATTTCAACAAACTATGGGATGGCAGGTCATGGTGGGTATTTTATTCTTCTTATGAATTGTGGTGTTAATTTTCTTAAGGCAGTTGCTTTAGGGAAGTTTTTCAACACTTAGTCAAAATCCCCAAATTATCATACTGTTACCAACTACTACCAGAATGTAACAATGACATCATGAGACATTAGGACACCAACATGCCTTTTTCAACCTCATCACACATGCCATATTAATACTTCTTTTATTATTAATGACCTGCTTTGACATCAATGCCAACCATACTCAATAGTGTCCTTGTGCTAATAAAATTCATAGGGTGACATAGATTTGTTCCTTGTTGAAGTGGTTATCCACCCATGCTTTCAGTTTTCCTTATGATGGTCACATGTGAAAGAAATCAATCTACCAAAGTAGGAAAAATATTGTTTTGCATATTCAGAAATTTGGCTAAGTATTGACCAATATTCCAACAATGCATAAATAATTTGGCATACCTTGACGATTTATATTATATTCCAAATTCCATAGGTGAGGTGTCATTCTTCGTGGTTTTTTTCCATTCTCTTATTTACCATTGAATTTTGATTTTTCTGTAGTTCGATAACTATGGTTCTTAGGCAGAAAGTGCCTATAATCATCAAACACTTCCTTTGCTAAACTCCTTGAACGACGAGATTTTATCCTGGAACCGCAAGATGGACATGCAAATTTACCCTTTGTTTGAAGACATACAAGATATATGAATTAGTGTAGCGAATTAGAATTACCATTTAAAATAATGCATGATATTTTCAATAGATCTATATAATATTAAAGAACAAAATAAAGTAACAATATACCACAAAAATATGTTAACCCGGGAGCATCATGAATTGTCCATCCAAGTATTCCATGGAATTGAAATTGTCTTTGCCCTATTGGTCTAGAGATGTCATACATAGTGACACCAGCCCATAACTTCAACAACTCATCGATAAGAGGCTCAATATATACATTCATATCTTTAACCTGGTACTTACCTAATTGGTACAACATACATGATTAATTATATTTAGCTATATCTCATTATATACAAAAGACATAATTATCATGCACAAAACAAAGAAATGAAATATTTAGTGATCATACTTTCAAGTAAAAAAATACAAATTAATTAAATACCTAGAACAATCATTGCCAACATTGTGTGCTCTCTCTTGACCGACATCCAAGGAGGAAGGTTATTGTTTATAACAAAAACATGCCACACTAAGCAGGTAGAACGAAGCTCTCCAAATGGATTGACACCATCAGCTGTCAATGAAAGTTTAACATTATGAGGTTCTTCTTTGAAAATTGGCCATTTTTCTTCAATGCATCTAAATGCAAACCCATATGCAGGAATTCGAAGAACATCATGTTGAATTCTATTCTTCGCATGGAAATCCATAAACTGTACTATACTTTGACACTTGGACAACTACTGGAGACATGGAATTATTAGAATATAATGAAGAACTTTGTGAGGCACCTTTTTTGTCACTTTATCGGTTCGATACCTACTTGTTTGACATTGTGGGCATTCATTTTCTAATGCATATTGTCAATAGTATATGATATGATCATTAAGAAAGCATCAATAGCTTGATACTCCATTAATTCTTTCATAATCACATATATCTCTTGATATGTGCATGGTGAAATATTTTACGTTGGTAATAGAAATTCACCTAACAATCTAGAAAATTCAAAAGAATAAGTCAATGTAAACAATATTAATCATAAATATCGCATCCATACTTTACAAATTAGATAACAATAGCAATATAGGAAAAAAGTCAACCCTTTATGTACACATGAACATGCAGGCATGAATAATTAACAAATTACATACCTTAGTATTTGTGTGAGACAGGTGTTTGATAAACCATTCAAAACCTTCAACTTCACTAACAACAATATAGCATATAGAAGATTTGTTTTTGAGCCTTCATAAAGAGGTTGATGTGCCTTCTCGAGTAGAGGATCAACATCATGACTATCATCCTGGTTCTCCTCATCCATTGGAGCAAATGTGTCTTGGATCAATCTATGTATCTCATATTCCTGATTTGTGTCACTAACATTATCTCCATCCACATCATCATTACGAACTTGATCAACTTCAATATTATGATCTAGATGTTTGTCACCCTGTAAATGAGTATTTCTGCTAGTACTTAGTAAATAACTCTCTGGAAGGGGACATTTTGGGGGCATTGTCTATTTATTTACAAACACCGTAGTAAAATTAGTATGTGTAGATCATATAATAAAATGATAAGAAATTTTACTGAAATTCATAACATGATGACTATTACAGAGAATACAATAAAAATTGAATAACCTCTTACCAAGGGACGCTATTCATAACCCCCTTCGGCGTGCCCCTTCTCCCTACAATGTCTTTCAGCTGTCATTCTTAAAATTCTTCTTCTTTGCAAGCCCCTGCAATCAGAGCAAGGGAAATAAAATTTTCCATCTCCCCTCGCCTCTAATGCTGCTCTAAATTGAGCAAGCTTCCTTGCACTTTCATTCATAGTGAAAAATCCTTGTAGTGACAAGTAATTGTCTTACGTACACCATACCAAACAATAACTTGTCAAATACATTATATATAAGTATATTTCTAAATGTAGTATATTATATACCAATTTATATAAAGAAAAACATGAAGACTGTGATGAATAGGATTGTCATTGATGACAACATTAATGACAATCATTTTGGAAAAATATGGTAATTTGGTGAAAAACAGAAAAATGACTAAGTGTTGGAAAACTGGCTCAGGTAGCCTTGAGAAAATTCCCGCCACAAATTGTGTGTTGAAGAAAATGCCCGCACCATATGGGGGTCTTGTAGAATGATATTTGGCCTACCTGACCAAGTCTTCAGATTGTCTTGGAAGTATCCGAGGAAGAATTTATGAACCTGCAAAAAGAGTGTTTTAGGCATATTGGACTAGACTAAGAAAATTGTCAGTGTTGGAAAAAATGGCTCATGTGGTCTTGGGAAAATGCACGTCGTACCTTACATGTGTATGATAAAAATTATCTGAATCTATCATCCTACAGCTTTTTGAAGAGGCTATATCACCATGGTCTTAGTTATCAAAGAATATGTTTTATGAAAAAGATAATGGTCTTCCAAAACAGAGTTTCAGCCAATTTTGCACTATTCCAGTACTGGAAAAACTGCCTCAATGGCCTCAGGGAAATTCCCGCTCTATCTCATAGGATGATGAGAAAAATAATATGAAAGTGTTAGGATATAGCTTGTGGATGGGTGCATCTAACCCTTGTATCAGTTATCCTATGGAGTGTTTTATGACAAAGATATAAATATGCCAAAAGTAAGAAAAATACTATTTTGCATTTTAAGAACACAAGAAAATTGGTTAAATGTTAGATTTAGGAAATTGAAAAGGCATTTTGAAATGCCCGCAAGGAGGGGTTATTTTGATGATAAAATTCATCAGGTAGCATAGGCATGTTCCTTGGTGAACTGACTATCCATCCACACCTTTAGGTTGTCTTATCATGGTCTGATATGCAAAATATCAATCTGCTAAAAATAAGAAAAATAATATCTTGCATAGTGAGAACAAAAGAAATTTGATCAAGTGTTAAAATAGGAGTTTGAGAGGTCAGTTGGAAATGCCCTCCAAGGGTTGTCTTTGTGCAAGTAAATTTATCAAATGTCATGGATCCATTCTTTGGTAAGTTTTCCAAATGCTCATGACTTCGAGTCTCCATAGAGTGTTCACACGTGTGAAATAGGAGTCTGCCAAAATGGGAAGGAATATGTTTTGATCTTCAAAAGAGGTTGAGAAGCTATTTTGAAATGCTTTCCAGAGGTTGTGTGTGTGTCAAAATATTTATCTTGTGATATGGTCTTGTTCATTTTTGAAATGGCTATCTAGCCATGATTGTAGGTTTCCTTATGGTGAACACATGAGGGAGAAATCAATCTGCCAAAGTAGAAGAAAAATTGTTTTTACAAGTTAAATTTTTTTTTGGTCTAAGTGTTGAATTAAACAGTTTGGAAGCCTATATGTTGATGTGGACAGTAATAAAGACAAGATACTGTTGGTGTATGGAAATATTTGAGATAAGGTTGCAGTATGGTGTATGTTGAATGACTTGCTAAGAATAGAATGAAGACTTGCTGATTGGTATTTTTGATGTGTGTGCCTGTGGCAAACTTTGGAAGAGTGTGATGTATCAATTGTAATTTGTAATCTGAAATTTGTATAGTGATGTTGGGTGGATATGAGGAAAGACTTATTGGTCTTTTGACAAGTTAAAGCTTCTTTGGATGTTGTATCATCCCAATCAGTTGTAGCTGGCTGAACCATTTTGGTGGGTGGTGCCATCTTATGGGTTGTAGCCCATATTGGAGATTGAAGTATCCACTTATATAAAGATTACAAAACTATATCTTATGTCCCTTGCACAATGTCTAATTGATAATGATGTGTTTAATTGATGAATGACATGTGCCTAGTTGATATTGTTCTTTGATAAATATGTTGTTGAAGCAATTGTGAAATAATGATATAAGATTGGTAGAAAAAGTTGAAATTGAGTTGAATCCTTAGCTCACTGATTCACCCCCCCCCTCTTAGTGAACATTGTGTCTAATAGACTGAAGTTTTCATTGATGCCAACAAGTGTTGTGCAGTGTCCTTTGATTTACTGAAAAGGAGACCTTGATAGTTTGGGAATTGGAACACTAGGTGGCCCAAATGGTCCAAATGAAATTTGTCATTCTATTGTGGAAAGTGATTAACACTGTGTCAACAAACAATAGCTTAGTGGAGCATCGGGTCTATAAAAAAAACGAATTGGCTAGATTCATTGTTGATGTGACCCTCTTGTTGCAATTACTCTGGTTTAAATAAAAGGAGGGAGTTGCGGGGTTGTTAAATTCATTCGTAAGGTACATGAACCAAAGAATACAACTATTATTTTGAGCCTCAATGTTAGTTTGTATACCCCCAAAAAGGATGCATTCTTACCTTTTATGAATTTATGGCCAGATGATTGTTGCAGAGTATGACTGATCTCTCTAGTTTTGGATATGGTTGATAAAGAAATCCAGGCTCAATCCACACTCAATCAATCGCAACTATAGAAAATGTGCCAAAAATGCATGAGTAAAGCGGTACAACGGACGGACGATTCCATGCACATTCTCACATTACACTTTCAATTATGGAAGGATTGAGTTTTTAGCCTCGAGACTCCACACACACTTTGTGTGCTTTTCAGAGAGGGACTGGGAGGCAGCTAATGCAACTTGTTGATCATTTTTATAAATAAAACACTTATTTTAGACATGGTACCTCTTCACCCAGACCCAATAGATTTGTAACACAAAATAAAATTTTAAATATGAGTAGAGTTGTGAAGCTTCAGCAAAAAGAGAAGCCTGCTCTAACTCAAAAAGGATAATTATTAATTCCATTACAACTTGACCCACGCCTAAACAACCATGAGATATTAATTCCATTACAACTTGACCTGCATGTAAACAACCTTTGAAAGATGGAATTGGTTTAGTGGGTGTCCAAAGATAGCCATATATTGTTGATATAGAGACGAAAGTTCGTTGAAAATTAAAAACGTCGATATTGCCACAATTTTTCTGCCATGATAAAAAAATGAAGTATTAATCCACGAATGTTCAAAACCTGGAAGTATTTCATGGAAAAATATGCCCAAATGTATTAGTGTCCTCACAGTTGTGCCTTTTCATTCTTAGTTCGTGCCTCTTCATGGAAACACAATTTTTCATTTTAATAATTCTCTAACTCTATTTAAATTGCCGCTCCGCAATGATAATTCCGCAACAAAAATCCTTCCGCAAATTCCTTTCTGCAACGATATTTCCGCAACCATCCTGAGTTATTTGATCTATTGCAGACTCTTTCCTCTCCTTCGATCTGAGATCAGATAGCAGATTGCAGATTGTGTTTTGACTTTTCTCAAGAAGTCCTTCCACAATTTCCTTTCTGCAACTACCTTTCCACATTTTTTTTTTCGTACTGTTGATTTCTTGTGGAGTATTCCATTGATATTTTAGATCAGACCCAGATTACGGATTATGTATTTTTCCAAAATTCTTAAAAGTGATTCTGAAATTTGCTTTCCACAATATTTATTCTGCGGCATCAATCTCATGTGGATGCTTTCCTGACTGTTGATCTTCGGATTGCAGAATGCAGAATCACACTTTCATATTTTGTACCTCCATAATTTTCTTCCGCAACTTTGTTTTCACATTTCTTTTGAACAGTCGATTTCCTTGCGGGTTCACTCCTATCCATTGATCTACAATCAAATGTGGATTTGTGAATATTCATTTTTCTTGGGCAAAAATCATTCACCACCGTCGATCTTCTCAAAATATGCTTTTGCAATATCTCTCAACTAATCTGGGCCATTGATTTCTTTGCCGCTTCACTCCAAACTGTCAATCTATGATAAAATATGGATTGTGCTATAACATTGTTGATCGCTCTACAAACGTAGATCTTTTGCAGACTTTCTTCTAACCATCAGATCTGTTCATTGCCGCCTCTTCCAAAAGTTAGGGGGCATGACAGGTCGTCCCAGACTCTAGGATGGCGACTTCTCATGGAGTCCAAGCACCTAGGTCCCCCACAATACCTTTGCTATACACGTCGAATAACCATAGTGAATCCAGTGCATAGAAACACATACATACTAAAACACGTTTCCATTCATTGAATCAATCTGTACCGTTTGATCACCTGATTGGATGGTTGTTGAGTCTTCGTAATGAACTTTGATGTAGATCCTCATCTCTTCTGCCTCTTTCATCAATCAACCGCTACTAATCGAACTACCACAGGAATTTGTAATTCCTTTTTCTTACATAGATTTTACCCTATCATCATGTTCACTAGTTATTCCTTTTGCATTGTTGAACTCTTTTGACATCAATTGACAACTATTTTCAACATTCTCCCCCTTTGGCATTGATGGCAATATTTTCTCTTGGTCAATTTTCTCCCCCCTTTGACAACAATGACAAAGGATTCCTTTTGACAACTCCCCTTGTCATCATATCTCCCCCTGAGCTTACGCTTCTACTTTTACAACTGTTGTAAGGATATTACTCCCAAATTTCGTCTAAGATGCTCAAAAGCTTCCTTGGGTAGTGTCTTGGTAAAGATATCAACAATTAGTTCTTTTGTGTCAACATACTCTAGCTTGACAAACTTCTGGGATACTTGTTCTCTCAGGAAGTAATACTTTATTGGTATGTGGTTTGTCTTAGAGTGCACGGCAATATTTTTTGACATATTTATGGCACTGGTATTATCAAAATTTATTACTATTGGGTGCTCATACTTCACAAGTAAGTCTTCTAGTGTCTTCTTCATCCAAATGAATCGAGTGTAGCATGACGCAACGACAATGTATTCAGCTTCTGTTGTGGAGAGTGAAATGAAGGATTGTTTCTTGGTTTACTAAGACACCAAACAATTTCCCAAGAATAATGTTGCTCCACTGGTGCTTTTTCGATCATCAATAGTTCCTGCCTAATTTGCAACAGTAAATGTTTTCAAGATAAAGTCTTGAATTTTTGGGTACCATAACCCATACTGCAAACTACCTTTCAAATATTTGAAGATTCTTTTTACTGCTGTTACATGTGTTTCTTTGGGGCTTGACTGGAACCTAGCAACCAATACCTATAGCTTGCATCACATCTGGTCTTTTAGCTATCACATATAGAAGGATTCCTATCATGGATCTATACATGGTATGGTCCACTTCTAGATACTTGTTGTCCTTACTTAATTTACAACCTGTGATAATAGGGGTACTAAGACATTTGGAGTCTTCCATCTTAAATGTTTTAAGCATGTCTTTGATCTACTTAGTTTGAGAGATAAAGATTCCTTTGTCTATTTGGTAAACTTGTAATCCCAAAAAGATTGTTTGTTCACCCAACATTGACATTTCTAATTCCTTCTTCATTTTAGAAGCAAAGTTTACACTTAGTATTTTTAAATTGATTCCAAATATGATGTCATCTACATAAACAACAATAATGACCATATTTTCATATTCGATTTTTAAGTAGAGATTACTTTCAATGGCCCCTCTCTTAAATCCTTGATGCTTTAAGTAGTTGTCCAGCCTTGAAAACCATGCCCTTGGAGCTTGTTTGAGGCCATAGAGTTCCTTTTTGCATTTACAAACAAAGACTTTGTTTTCTAATAAGAGAAAACCTTCAGGTTGTTCAATATAAACCTCTTCTTCTAGTTTTCCATTCAGAAATGCAGAATTGACATCCATTTGATATAGTTTAAATTTTTTATGGCATGAAAGTTCTAAAAACATTATGATTGCTCCAAGTCTTGCTACAGGGGCATAAGTTTCTTCAAAATCAATCCATTCCACTTGAGCATACCCTTTACATACTAATCTTGCCTTGTTCCGTATCACTTGACCATATTAATTGAATTTGTTCTTGAAAATCAATTTGGTCCCTATAGCATTTTTTATTTGGGTCTTGGGACAGGTTCCCAGGTTTCGTTCTTCTCAATCTGATCCAATTATTCATTCCTGGCTTTGATCCATTCATCATTCTAGCTAGATTCTGTAAAATTCTTAGGTTCCACTACTGAGAGTAGGGATTTTCATTAAATAGTATTTGTCTCCTTGTACTAACTTCAACATCTTTGTCACTAATGATCTATGTCTCAGGATGATCCTTTTGTACTCTTCTAGATGGATTTTTTGTATAAGATCTTGGAGAATACTCTTGAATTTCCTGTGTATCTTCATCCTCTAATTCTTCTTCTTCATCATAAATACTTTCATATTTTTGCAGGTCTTCCTTTTCTTCATCATTTGTACTTACATCGCCATCATGAATTCTTATTCTTATTGGTTTTATGTCATCTATTATTACATATGCACTTTCTACAATCTCGTGTAACTTTTTATTGTAACATCTATGTGCCTTGTTGGTGGATGAATATCCTAAAATTTTTCCTTCATCACTCCTAGAATCAAATTTGCCAAGATCATCCTCGTTCCTTCTAATGTAGCAATTGTTGCCAAATACTATGAAATAGTTGACTGATGCTGGTCTTCGATACCATAGTTCATAAGGATTATTGTCCTTATTCACTCTAAGTTGTCCTCTATTAAATATATAGACAGATGTGTATATTGCTTCTCTCCAAAATGCATCTGACAACTTTGCTTCATTAAGCATTGTCCTGACAGCTTTTTGGACTGTTCTGTTCTTCCTTTCAACAACACCATTCTAATGAGGAGTCTTTGAAGCTAAAAAATTTCTTTTAATCCCATGTATCGCACAAAACTAGTTGAACTCATTTGAGGTAAACTCTCCCCCATTGTCTGATCTAAGACATTTGTTTTCTGATTTGTTTCATTTTCAACCATTTCTTTGAAGAATTTGAAATTTTCAAAAGCTTATGATTTTTCTCTGAGAAAAGTTACCCAAGTCATCCTGGTGTAGTCATCAATGAGTAGCATAAAATAATATTCTCCTGGCATACTTTTAGTCCTTGTTGGTCCACAAAGACCAGTGTGAACTATTTCTACAGGATGTGAGGTCATATGTTCTTTTTTTTGAAACTGGATTTAGTTTGCTTCCCATGTTGACAATGTCTACAAACTGAGTTTAGAGGTTTCACAATTTTAGTCAAGACTCTCATAACTTCTTTCTTAGTTACCTTGACAAGGTTATCAAAGTTTAAGTGTCCCATAATTCTATGCCATAACCAACTTTCATCAACCATACTCAAGTAACATTGATTTTCATTTTCAAGAATGTCTACATTTCTTGAATTCCTTACAATAGTCCCAACAATCCTTCCAGAGTCCTTTTTTTTATTTCACATTTATCAAAGTCGAAAATACAGATGTGCCCTTGGTCACATGTTTGACTTACACTGAGGATATTAGTCTTAAGTTTTTCTACAAGCAACACATTTTCTTCTTTGATCTTACTATTGACAACAACTGTCCCTTTGCCATATATTTTGGAAGTCATATTATCTCCAAATGTGATTCTAGCCTTATTATCTTTTCTTAGTTTTATGAATTTTTTTGGGTCACCTTTGATATGTTTTGAACACCCACTATCCAATTGCCATAGATTTTGTTTCTCTATTGTGCATAGGGAAATCATGGAACTCTCCTTTTCTTTTCGTTTCTTCCAATCCTTCTTTTGTTTTTTGTCTTGAAACTCATTTGCAACAATCTTCTTTGTAGGAGTCATCAGTTTACAATATTTTTCCATATGTCCATGGTTATTATATTTGTAACACTCTAGGTCGTGTCTTTGAGGACGTGTAAAATGGTTATGATTCCTTTCTTTTGGTTTGCCATTAGGTGAGTTCTTCTTGTATTCACGAAATTTTCCATAGGATCTGCAATTTAGGGCTTTATGACCAAAGTTATTACAAGAGTAACGATGACCAAGGAAGATCTGTAGATATCTATTCATCATTGGTTTCTTAGGCATCACATTAATCTTGTTTTTTTGATGAGAGTTTGGAATAGATTTATTGCTTTTAACTGGACTATTTAGTGCAACAGCATAGCCTTTTTTATTTCCAACTTGGCTTGTGAAAGAATAATAGTTTGGCCTATATCCTAGTGTATATTTATCATTTGAATTTCTTTGGCTATTTAGGATATCATATAATATCTTTGAGCTTCCCTCAAATTTTGATTTCATAGCTTCTTCATCAAGATTTTTCCTAAACTGCATGATCTCTTCTTCAAGCTTTTAAGATTCTTGTATTCTTATTTTGAGCTGCAAATTCATGTCCTCTTCAATCGTTTTGGCTTATAGAAGTTTAGTTTCCAACTCGCTAATGACATGGTTTGACTTTTTGTTCTTTCTCTTGCATTTTTCAAGTTCTTCAAGAGCACTAATGAGTTCAACTTTAAAGTCTACCTCACCTTCCTTATCCGATTCACTATTATGAGCTTGAGTATCTACTCCCATGAATAGAATTTTTGTTTCTTCATATCCACTTGTATATTAATATTCATTATCTTCCATAGTGTAATGACTTTTATTTTTCTCGTAGTACTTCTTTTTGTTTCCCATTTTACCCTTTTTGAACTTCCTTGAGTCTTCTTTCTCATCACTATCATCTTGTTTAGGGTAAGGATATTTTGAAGCAAAGTGTCCAATTATTCCACATCTAAAACACTTTAGGGGTATATTTCCTTTTTATTTTCGAGTACCTCTCTCAATTTTTTTAATAAAGAGGGCTTCTTCATCATCTAAAATCTTTGAATGGTTTTTGGATGGGGATTCATACTTCTTTGATTCATTTATCCTTGAATGTTGCCTCTTTTCTTGAAAATCGTTATGTCTCGTTCTCATCTCATATGCAGTGAATATCCCATGTAGTTCATATACTGTTAAGGAATCAAGGTCATCTCATTCTCCTAAAGCGGACAATTTTGAGTCATACTTCATTGGCAATGTTCTTAGTACCTTGGCAACTACTTCCCTTTCTTTTAATTCTCCTCTAAGGCCTCTAATGGGGTTTACAGCTTCATATCCTCTTATAACGTATTCTCCAATATTTTCTTCTCCTTCCATGTTTAGGATTTTAAACTATCCTTTATATGTATGAATCTTGGATTCCTTGACTTTGGATGCTCCTTAAAAGACAATTTTTAACTTATCCCAAGCTTGTTTGGTAGTATTGCAGCTCATGTCGTTTACAAACACAGAGTTTGTTAATCCACTCAAGATGGAATTTAGGGATTTTGCATTACCCTCATATTGGTATAGTTCCAATTTGTCTATAGGTAGGTTGTCTGCCGTTTCAAAATCCTTTTTAGTCGCAACACAAACCTTCCATCCAAGAGGCATCAGATGGCACTTCATTCTCACTCTCCAATATGCATATTTTTCTCCTGTGAATAATGGTGGTCTGTTGGTGGCTAACCATTCTTGTTGATCCATCATGGTTTTTAAGTAGGATATTCCTTCCAGTGGTTAAACTGTGGTGAAGGAACCTACTCTGATACCAATTGTTGGAATACTGGACAATACTGAGAGGGGGGGGGGGTGAATCAGTATTGATAACTTTTAACACTTTAAACCACTTTTAATTTATTCATTAACACACATGATCAACAAGAACACATAGAACACCAATTTATCATCAAATCCCAATTGATTAAACCACCAATACTTCCTATTACTACAAAATTTGATTTACAAATAGATTCTTCCTTCTAATACAGACACGGATGGTATTACACCCTATTTACAAGAAACTATTGGAAGGAGGATATGACCCCTTGGTTTTATCATCTACTACTGAAAGGATGCTACTACACCCTATTTACCATCTACTACTGGATGGAGGCTATGACCCCCTTGTAGGATTGTGGCCTGCCCTTGTACCACCCTACCATCTGAATTTGATTTCATCAGACTTCCAGATCTTCTTTATGTTTTCAACCCTGTCACTGGTTTTCCTTCTTTGGTCTCTGTCTACTACTGATGCTACATAGATCTGGATGATAGAGACAAATTATGTCACTCATCACTTTGTCTATAAATACATTCTAACATGTTTTCTACGAATGCATCTCCTCACAATTGCGCCTTTTCATTCTTAGTTCGTGCCTCTTCATGAAAACACAATTCTTCATTTTAATAATTCTTTAACTCTATTTAAATTGCCTCTCCACAATGATAATTCTGCAACAAAAATCCTTTCGCAATTTGTTATCATGTAAAATGACACCTCTTCGTTCGAGTACTGACACCCAATGTGTTAGCACACAAAAGGTCAAACTGGATTGAAGTAGCCAAAACACTATAGATGGGCCATGGGGGCATCACCTAGGGACCAATATGATATCACATTCGTTCATATTGGGGGGTTAAAAATAAAAAAATTACAAAACAATATATTGGTGGTATATTAGGGGTAAAAAGGGTTTTTTTTTTAACTATATAAATATGTGATATGTTAGGGGATATTTTATTTCACAATACTACCCGCGCTTTCACCATAAGCTTGCTTGATGCTGCATAGGGTTTTCCTGTGGTTTTTCTCCATCATTTTTTCTTGGGTTTTCTCCATCGTGTTTTCTAGATAACGAGGGTGTTTTTTCTGGTGTGTAGTAGTGTTGGTCCTTGGGTTTTCTCCATCATGTTTTCTGGATAACAAGGGCATTTTTTCTGGTGCATAGCAATGTTGGTCCTTGGGTTTCCTCCATCGTGTTTCTGATGCATAGCAGTGTTGGTCCTTGGGTTTCCTCCATCATGTTTCTGATGCATAGCAGTGTTGGTCCTTGGGTTTCCTCCATTGTGTTTTCTGGATAACGAGGGCATTTTTTCTGGTGTGTAGCAGTGTTGGTCCTTTGGTGCATAGCGTTTTTCACCATTTTTTTCCACCATGGTGCATAGCATTGTTGCTCCTCTGGTGCATAGTGTTTTTTCACCGTTTTCTGGTTGTGGGTTTGTGGTGGGTTTCTTTGGTGCATATCAGTGTTGGAGGAGGAACGTTGGAGAGCCACTACATAACATTCTTAGAGGTAAGGTATACTGTGTTTAATCCTCTAATTAAAAATTCCTTTTAATTATTTTATTTATTGGGGGATTTGTTCCACATAGCTGAGTGATTACTCAATTGAGTACATATCACATTCAACTGTCTATTCCAGTGCTACAAGCCCTCACTCCAATGGTATCAATCTATGAGATGCTAACATACTGACAAGATATGGTCAGGATGCTACAAGTTCATAATTACTCCTATTTTGTGATCTTAATTAGATTGAAACTCCCTGAACGCATGCTAAATGATTTCTTATGGATCAATTTTAACAACATAGGGTGAAACAAATTCCCTCTACGTTCGGTGGAGCATGCCCCCAATCTGTTGGTCATCGATCAATCACTCAATCAATCCCAGCATGAATCAATAATGGGATTCGATCCAACCAGCCCATCCCATACCGGCTCAGCCCACCCATCTGCCTACTACGCTTTGTTACACCTTTTGACAAAAACCTTTTATGCTTCACTCGAATCAGATGGTAACAAGCTGTTTGGGATTTACCAAATTGAACCTTTTATTCATTTTATTTTTTCATCACGATTATGCAGGCTTTACCTCTTGAATAAATACCAAATAAAATTTCTATTTCCGTTGCAGATTGATCCTTTCGGGTAACCTATTGTTCAGGTGATACCTCTGTTGAGATATGCCTGGATCCCTACCCCTTTTGATCCTTGAACCTTATATCCTTGACAAATAGATAGTAGACCCCCAATGGATATAGATGCTCCTCATTGTTAGATTTTTATCATTCAAGCTAGCATTATCTTAGGATCTTATTTGAGAGAATAAGATGCACAACAATAAACACATTATACAAGAGACACAAATAATTTTCCTTGGGGAAACCATAAAGAAGAAAACCCCACAACTTCCTCAGAGATAGAATGGGCACCAGTGGAAGCAGTAAAACCCGAAAATAAAAAAGATGATCTCCACAACTTGTTCTCTCTCTCACACTCGAGAGAGCTACTTCTCACTCACTCATGTGCCCCAATGAGTGAGTGTGTGTGAGATAAATAGAGAGGCTCACTCTCTATTTATATTCTTTCATTCACATAATGTCCACTTTAACATGTAGGCCCCACTTAACAATTACTTACTAGAGCCAACATCTCTAGGAGAGTCTAATAACCCTAGTGCCCCACAATTGTGGGGACTTTGCCCTCCGATCAACAAGGAGGGTTAACCTTGACACAACTGTGGGGACTATTTCCTCGACTTACAATGGAGGGTTAACCTCAATGACTTTACATGACTTTTTACATTATTGAATCTCTCGATCGGAACATCGGGGCATGACATGAATCAAATACATTATAGACACTTTCCAGAATAAACATTGGAGTTCAATATATGAAATATACAAGTTAATACATTATGAAGTTACAAATACATCAACACTCCCTCTTAACTAGGAAGGTATTCTCTTGACACAATTTATCAGCACAAGTCTTCTTCTCTGTATCATATGGATCATCATTGAGTTCTCGTCATCTTCATCTTCAAGTCATCTTCATCTGGATCTGGATCATCACTCGATTTGGATCATCATCACTGGATCTAGATCATCACTGGATTTGGATCATCATCACTGGATTTGGATCATCACTCGATCTGGATCATCATCACTGAATCTGGATCATCACTGGATCGGGATCATCACTACTGGATCATCATTACAGGTGCTATCTTATGATTCTTCTCGTCACAGGAAGTTATACAGAGCTAGCCCTTTTTCATGCTGGTTGTAGGCCTAGCCTCCATGTAGGTCTTTTCCACCACTTATATCTGACCCTAAGTCAGAATGGCCTGCCCAGCACTTACATCTGATCATGTAGGAACCAATCCTATAATCACATCAGAAAGGCATGCCCAACACTCACATCTAACGATGTGGGAACACATCCCACAACCCTGTCAGAAAGGCCCAACACTCACATCTAACAACCAATGTCAGAAACGTCCAGTACTTACATTCGACCATGTGAGGAACCAATCGTCCATGCCAAAAGGGCTTTGCACTTACATCTGATCATTGTAGGAACCAATCCTACAATTGCCTCAAAATGGCTTTGCACTTACATCTGATCATTGTAGGAACCAATCCTACAATCACCTCAGAATGGCTCTACACTCACATCTGATCATGTAGGAACCAATCCTACAGTCACATCAGAATGGCCCTCAGTCCCAGATTGAGCTTTCCTGGTAATTGACCAGGTGCCTCCATTCCAAGAATGGAATTCAACACTTATATTTGATCATGTAGGAACCAATCCTACAGTCACATCATAATGGCTCAACACTCATATCTGACATGTGAGGAACCAATCCTCTCATCATGACAGCATGGCTCAGCCATTACATCTAAACATGGAAGAAACCAATCCTCTCACCATGTCAGAATGGCTCACGGACTCATCACTTCCCTTTGAAGGGAACCTTGATGTGGAGAACACCAAGATTCTCCCTGAAGTACTCAAACTTCACTCTGGCTAATGGATTTGGCAACACATCACCTATCTGTTCGTCTGTCGCAACATACTAGAGATTCACTACTCCCCTCTGCACCATATCCCTGATATAGTGATACTTGATATTGATATGCTTTGACTTGTCATGGACCACCGGGTTCTCTGACAACTTGACACAACTCTTGTTGTCACAATGTATACAAGTAGCATCCAACTGGAGATCAAATAAATCAGACATCAGCTTCCTTAGCCATACTGCCTCACAACTAGCTGAACAAGCTGCGACATACTCTGCTTCAACTGTACTCAATGCCACATGGGATTGCTTCCTGCTAAACCAAGATATCACACCTGATCACATACTGAAGCAACACCCTGAAGTGCTCTTCCTATTGATGGCACTACTTGCCCAATCTGAATCAACATAACCCTCCAGGTTAATATTTTGATTCACCTCATACTTGAGCCCATAATCAACTGTATCCTTTAGGTACCTTAGAATATGATTTGCAGCAATCAAGTGAACATGTCTTAGATCTATCAGGAACTAGGTCAAGGTGTTCACAACAAAGCAAATATCTGGTCTCGTGTTTGTCAGGTACATCAAGGACCCAATAATCTGATGATACATCGGAGCATTAACTGTCTCTAATGAAGCATCACTCAATAGCTTCATGTTCGATGCCATAGGTGTGGTCATGGCCTTGCAGTCCATCATCCTGAACCTCTTCAGGATCTCTACTGCATACTTCCCTTGTCCAAGGAAGATTCCATCCGCATTCTGCCACACCTCCATGCCTAGAAAATAGTGCATTGACACATAACAGGAGCATCACTGGTCTTTCGCCTTCAGCCTTGAAGCAAAGGTTGGAATCCACTTTACTCTCAGTAAAGCCTGGAGTCATCAGTAATCTATCCATTATGTCGTACCATGTCGAACCTCAGGATCTTCTGCAGTCACTCCCTCCGTCTTCTGTACACTATGTGCTGAAACATTATGTATTGGAGTGACAAGTAGCTTCATCTGCTACTCATATTCTATGTATCCATCTAGGGTCACTGGATACCAAGATCCTCTATCTTTGAAAGCATTCTTCTCGCACCCACATATGAGCTTGTCATCCTCTATAGGCTTTCATCTTCAACCTTGTAGCAAAGGTTAAGATATTCATCAAGCTCCTCATGTATGTGTTATCCCATGGGTGTCTTCTAAGCTCGTACAAGGCCTTCTTTCATTTTCACACATGATTCTGCTTGTCATGTGACTTCACTTGCAGTGGCTTCAAATATCTCTTCGTAGTCTATGCCTTCTTTTTGTGAGAAGACTCGTGCTATGAATCTTGCCTTCTATCCCACGATGTTTCCATCTATGCATGATGGAACTATGAACTTCCCTTCATGTATCGATACTGCATCCTAGACATCATTCTTCTTGAACTGGTATTCCTTTTTTAGTCTTGGTTACGTCTTCATAGCTGGAAGGTTCTGCATCAATGATGTCGCTGCATTCATCATATTATTCTTCATCTTGAACTGTCATCACTTGTTCTTAGGAACAAGTCTCATCCTTCTTTTCTTGTAGGATATTATGTATGCAATCTTTCCTACAAGTCAAATGCATTTGTATGGTTAGAAAAATTTCATAAGGAATATTCATAATGGAAAATTCTTATGCATAAATATATGATCATGCAACTATTTTAGCCAATACAACAGTCATCCATATCTCACGAAAACTTTCTAGATGCCTTCCATCTCTACCAAGACAACATTGAGATTGTGCACTAATCCAATATGTCAGCAAAGAGGTTTCATTCTAGATAAGTAGCAATGGAGAGTTGTATAGCACCATGAGACACTTACAAATTACATGCATGTTATTAGTATACTGTCATTAATGCAAACATTGTATCATGCATAATACATTAACTGAATATAAACAAATGCATCACAAAACAATATCATGAAATGACAATTGAATACTTATCTTTATTTGTTTCATGGGTAGACTCCTTCTTGAGCCTCCAGCTTTATCATCTTCTTCATTCATAATAGCATTGTTTCTTATCCACATGCTAAGATGGATAAGAGGTTCTTCAAGATTTGAGTCCTTCGTATTCCTCATCGCTTGAGGGATCTTCTTTGGATGGTGAGAGCTTGATCTTCAATTGCTCCCATCTTCTCTTCTCTTATTATGAGTCGAGCTTCTTCTTCGTCCTAGAGTCTGCTGAAAGTAATCACTTCCTTTTGGCACACATTCCTCACACGAATGAATCCCATGATCTTGGGAGGCCATTCAAGGTGGCTATCACCACTTATATATTTTCCACTTCTTCTTCTATTGCTACAAGTTGTTCTTTGATTTGAGAGACCCTCGTAAAGTATGACTGTATGGTCTCTGCATTCCGGATCTTCACATTCTACAACTGTTTTCTCAAAGTCATTTTCTGATTTATGTTCTTCCCTTAAAATAGCTTGGTCAAGCAGTCAAACATCTCTTTTAGTGTCTATAGGGAATACACTTATGGTATAAGGTGATCTGTGATTGAATCAACAATGATCTTCTTGACCTTGACCAATTTCTTCTTGTGTAAGGCTTTTAGCATCATCTCCCTCTGGAACTGGAACCTCTCCACTCATGTGGGTGTCCAATTCATTTTATTCAGAGAGATCATATAATTCCATGCTTGGAATTTGTCAACTTCACCAAGCTTATCATCAAGCTGATGTGATAGATCATTTTGAAATGAGAACCTCAAATGAAACTAGCAAAATATTAGATCTTACCAATTTGAGGTGTCCGTCCTGGTTCCAGAGCTGGATGATCTAGGGTTTGTCAGAGAAACCCTAATTTTCAAAACTTGGAATATTTTAGATCTGATTGGATAGAAATATATATATCTTCAAGGTGAGCTGTCCAATGTACTCATTTTCTGAAAACAGTAGAGGGAAGCTCTTGGAACAAGAAGCCCTAGTTTTCCAATTTCTTTTGCAGAAATGCTTGATACTATTTCTTTGGTATCTCCTAAATTACTACTCCTCTATGTATAAAAATTTTCACTATGGTATCCTCACCTATCCCTATTCCAACATCATAGGTTTCATCAAAATTGGTTTCACCAATTGGGACTTATGAGCGTTTTCCCAAGGTGACTTGTTTCAGGACTGTTCAGCATAGCGAAGTTGTATGGATTTCCACGTGCCAGTGTTTCCTCCTCTGGGTCTGAAACTAGGACCACAGAAATTACAGTCCATTCAATTTCTAGAAAATCTTCATAAATTTCATTTGGACCTTTGTAGCCTGAGATATAGCAATTCTCCCTAGGTGTCCTGTTTAGGGATGAATCCTAGAAGAGGCTAGAACCCTAACTTGGAGGGATCATATCTCTTAGAATATAGTGAATCTGAGGCTGATTATTGGATACAGTGTAAATAAGGATTTTATCTTCAGCCTATGAAATTTTCAGCTCTTGAGTATTCTCCAATACTGATATATAGCGAATGTACCAAAACTTATCATTTTTAATATTTTAGGGTTTTTCCAGCTTGAGGTCAAACTAGGGTTTGACTTTCCCGAAGTTACACCCAACCAAAAATGTCGACCTATGCCTCTAAACTTCAATTTTGATGAGGAGAGAAATCGTATGCCGAGATCACTATAAAATTCCTCTTCTGTAAGAAGCCCTAATTTCCCATACCAAAAACTGAAAATGTCCGGAATCGAATTCTGCTTCGACAGAAAGATGCGCCCTTCAATGGAGAGTCAGCCTAGCATAATTTTGTTGATAGATTGTGGAGGGAGACCCAAAAATTAAGAATCCCTAGCTTCTCTAGCTGCACAATGCCTTTTTCTCAGGTTATATCTGATATCATGTTAGATTTTTATCATTCAAGCTTGCATTATGTTAGGATCTTATCTGAGAGAATAACATGCACAACAATAAACACAAGAGACAACAAACACAAAGAATTTTCCTCTGGGTAACCATAAAGGAGAAAACCCCGCAACTTCCTCAGAGATAGAATGAGTACCAATGGCAGCAGTAAAACCCAAAAATAGAAAAGATGATCTCCACATCTTGTTCTCTCTCTCACACTTGAGAGAGCTACTTCTCTCTCACTCGTGCACCCCAATGAGTGAGTGTGTGTGTGAGAAACAGAGAGACTCACTCTCTATTTATATTCTTTCATTCACTTAATGTCCACTTTAACATGTCAGCCCCACTTAACAATTACTTACTAGAGCCGACATCTCTAGGAGAGTCTAATAACCCTAGTGCCTCACAACTATGGGGACTTTGCCCTCCGATCAACAAGGAGGGTTAACCTTGACACAACTATGGGGACTATTGCCCCAACTTACAATGGAGGGTTAACCTCAATGAATTTACATGACTTGTTACATTATTGAATCTCTTGATCGAAACATCGGGGCATGACATGACTCAAATACATTACAGACACTTCCTGGAATAAACATTGGGGTACAATATATGAAATATACAAGTGAATACATTCCGAAGTTACAAATACATCAACACTCATCTCGCAGAAAACTGTTCTAGAAATATTTTGGGTAATTTCTCAATCATATTGGAAACTTCTGGAAACTGCCTGTGGTTTTTAGTTTCAACAATTTTTTGATTTTGTTTTTGGGTTTTCCAGACAGTTTTTTTCTCCCTCTAATCTTCTGAACTTTAATGATTTTGAGACTGGAACGTAGAGATATTTCGGGACAAAGGAACTCGATTAAGAAGGAATATTGAAACAAGGGAGAGCTCATATCATTCGGTAATGCATTGGCACTCTCCTTAGTTTTATAAGTAGTGTTTATTTTTAGAAGAAAAAAACATGCAACTTGTTATTCATTTGAATCAAAGTTGCATAAACTAGGCTTCTATTTCAAGTAGGCTCACAACAAAATCAATATGAAAGTTCCACTTTCAACAAAATAGGAACCAACCTTCAAACCATCTAAAAAACCTTACAAAACTAAGAGACTTCCCATCAAAGACTATCACTTTAGTTTTTAGAACAAGCCGACAAAAAGAGAAAAAAACTCTCAAAATTCTCTGACAAAAGACAAAGACTTTGAAGGAATCACGAAGGAGTCTTCCTATTCTAAGAACTGTTTACAAAGTTCATCTTAGGAAGAATGTTATTTATGTTGTTTTTAAGTTGACAGTACGTTAATGTAGAAATTATAGGTATCATAGAGAATGCATTTCTCCATTAAAGGAAAGTGTTACAAATAAATGAATAAATGTATCATTGGCAGGTTGATACAGAGCTGGCAGTAAGAGTTTGAATTAGTTAGAGAGCTGGCAATATGTCTCCCAATTAGCTAGATAGGTGTCCATTCTGATCTAATTTTAAAGGGATGTGATGATCATATATATATATATATATATATATATATCCATATCAGTTCTAATAATAAAGTGTGATCCATATCCTTATTGTGTGCGATTTTGTTTTGATGTGTTTTTAATTTGATCTACATTTGAGAGTGTCTCTCTTCTCATCATGTGTGAAAGGAATGTATAATCATAACAATATCATTAAACCCTCTTTGAATTAGTACATACACAAAAGTTGGCATTGATAATCAATGTTTCCTCCTCCAAGTGGATATTGTGTCATTGTGGCCACATTCTGGAATCAACATGCCACCTTCTATAGGAAGCATGCCACCTCATAAAGGACTCATGAAAAACCACTATTGTGTACTATCTCTCCAAACTTAGTATTAAAAAGATAAGTGCAAATGGATGAGAGAATAATCCAATTGTCAAACTGGGTACCTACAAGCAAAGATGTACACAAGGTAAAGAACCATGTTGACATAGGAGCTCTCAACACGGATAATTGGAAAGGATTTACTCATTTCAAATTGCATTGGAATAGGAAAATATTTTCCTTTCATATTGATATTAATTCCAAAATTAAAAAGTGTTAGTGCAAAGGTGATGCAGGAGAACTTTTGAGGAAAACAACTTTTTTCTCGATTCTCTTGCAAGGATGGGTAATAAAGTTGGAAGGTTGGGTATTGTGAGGAGAGAGAGAGTAGGAGGTGAAGGATCTGCTAGTATAGTAGTATCACTTTGCAAACTAAGAAATCAGGATTTTGGGAGACTTGGGAAACATGTAGAATGTGAAAACCATTGGTTACACATATTTTTAAGTCTATCAAATCCATTAGTTTGAGATCTAGCCTATCAATATAGCACAAGCTTTGGAAAAACATTGGAAATAGGTTGTCTTCCCATATCCTCTTTCCTCTTTTGTTTATTGTCATGCATGCAAATTTAACGAAAATTTGATTGAGAATCTAGACTAGTGTGAGTTTGTGAGCTTAACCCACTTGCTCAGAGGATCAACTTAGTACATAGGTGAATCCATTCACAATAGGGGTGAAATGTATACTAGTGTAAGTTTGTGAGCTTAACCCACTTGTCGAGAGGATCAACTTAGTACATAGGTGAATCCATTCACAATAGGGGTGAAATGTATAGAATATTCAAATAGGAGGATTACCCTAATATGACCCATCCTAGTGACCCAACAAATATGAACACTGATGATAATTTGTTTTCTAATACTAAGAACATTGTTGCGAGAACCCTTGTTCTACCTTGCTGAGAGCCCATACAATGGAACATAAAACACACTAATATAAAGAGAATAATACTTGTAAATGATAATAAACAATGCATTTATTCCTTTTCAATTATCAGAATTGGAGAAGTATTACAGAGTACATGAACATGAAGCATAATTGATTATTGAATGAGTGGAAATCAATGCTGGCGGCTGGGAGAAGAGAACTCAACACAACGTTCTTCAGCCTATGAAAAAAAGGAATAGGTTAATAAATAGGAAATCAAATATATCAAAACCATGCAAGAAGAAATGAAAATATGTAGCACTACCACTAAGTTTCTTACTTCTCATAGTTGCTTGCACTTGAGTTTTGTGGCACATATTTAGACAAAGGCAGAGAGGAAATCAATTTTGTACCAAGACCTCTACTATGTGTCCCAACAACTTAGCTCAAAGCAACGAGTTCCTTCCATTAAAGTGGCAATTTACATATGAGCACTCATTAAAGATAATCATAGCAACGAGTACATCTGAGCACTCATAAACTTGAATCCTTTGTCAAGGAAAGCCTTGGATTATTTGTTTGGTTGGCTTATCAAGTTCATAAAACTTAGAAACACAGGTTGTTTAGGTAAAATAACTGAGTTTACACCAAGGTTGAACATTGAAAATGATAGAATTAAGATTTTGAGATGAGAAAATAGTTATTTTGATCATTTTTGAAATGAGGAAACAATCAACTATACTATAGCCATTTGGATAAGACGTTGTCACCATAAAATTTTTCTTGTTTTTCCTTTTTTTCTGCTTTTTATATTGGCAAATTTAAAGCACTTATTCCAAGTGTGATGGAGTTTATACACTTTCATAATTTCTTAAAACCCAATGTACAAGTTTGTAGGACATCACTAATTCAGTATAGTGACCTACACATTTTTTTATATTGGCAACTTTAACTCACTTCTTCCAAGTGTGGTGGAGTTTATGCACTTTGAGAATTTCTTAAACCCTGATGTACAAGTTTGTAGGACATCACTAATTCAGTATAGTGACATACTCATTTTTTTGTTCCATAGATCTCTGCAGGATATCACTAATTAAGTATAGTGTGACCTACATCGATTTTTGTTGCACATGCAAAGTATGCATTAATGGTTTTATGGTTAGAAGAATGCATCTTATTGTAGTCACCTTTGTACAAATTTATTGATCTTTGCAAAGATTACATTGTGCAGTTAATGCTCATTAGAGTACATCCTATTAAATTATCTCTACAGTTCGTTGTTCCTTTCATGGTGATTACAAATGAGGAGATGAATTCTTCTCTCTCCTATATGTCAGTTTTGGGCTATAGTTCTAGAACAAGTTGATATGTTCTTGATGAGATTTTTCATATGTACTCATTTTATATCTCTACATATTTCTTTCTTTGAGCTAGTATCTTATCTCTTTGTAGATTTTCTCTTATATCATAGACCTTTTCATGTTGTCATTAGTGTAGCTATAAGAACTGCTTGTGCAGTCCCACTATGTATTGCAATGGTTGTACTGTTTTAGTCCCAATGACCCACTTTTGTGGTCATTCATTGAACATTATTAAAATTAGATTATATTATCTTATTTACCTGTTAATTATGCTTTTGTGGAAGATTACAAACTATTTTGGATGAGTTTCTGGTGAAAACTAGTAGCTTCTCAATCCCATTGTCTATTAAATTGTTCCTTGGACAAATTTTTAAACTTATGGTAACTTTTAGCTGTGTGCCTGTGTTTTCTGCAATCTAGAAATACAAAAGTCAATTGTAGAGTTTAAATGAATGACAGAGGACTTAAAAATAATGTAGTTCACTCTGTATACAGTCCCATCCATAAACAAGTAGGGAGTAGAACATTGTGTTGGTGTTTTTTTCATAGGCTGGAAGCAAGTAGAAGAGAACTTCAGGTTGGGAGGAAGGAACTCACTGCTGGCGGCTAGGAGAAGAGAAGACAGGCTGCTGGGAGATAAATAAATGTTTCCCTATTTACGCCAACCCTGTCCGCACAGTAAAAAAGCACCTGCCCTTAATTATGCTCATCAATGGTCTTAGGTTTAGGGAAAATATTTTCCCTCAAATGATTTTGTAGACCCTATGTGAATAACCTAAATCTGGGTATGCTCTTGGATATCAAAATTAATCAATCTGATCAACTCTTAAATGGGTGTTTCGATGGGATATGAAACTAAATACTGCAAGATTCTGATTGCATTGCATTTGTCAAATGCATAGTCTATATGCCACAAACACGTCAACATTAAATAAAGACATGACATAAGATATATTTAACACTGAGATGGATGATATTCATTAATTAATATACGTGCTAGCAGTCACAGAGGAGAATTCAATGCTAGTTGCATCCTTTCCAACGTTCAATCTTCCATATGTTGCTTTTCTTATATTTTGACAGCCAAAGTATTCAAACAAGCAAAAAATAACTTCTGGAAAATATCTGTTGTCACTGCAATTTGGAAATTCCCATTTGCATGGAATGGAATTCCTAAATTGACAGGAAATTTGCATGGAATGGAATTCCCTATGCTGAGATGTTTTGTGATTCCTTTCCATGTTTCATCATACCATCCTTTCTGAATACAACTTCAAAGAGAAAAGCATGAATACCATTATTTACTATAATATCATGAGGGAATGCAACAAAACCGGGGATGAATATTTACTAGATCTACACTTTTAGGTGTACATGATAATTAAGGACCTCTAAAATATGGACATCCCTCCCTCCTTTGAATTCCAAGTGTATTCAATGAGATTAGGGCATTCTCCATTCATGCTAATAAAATTGATGGAAGGTGTCTCTCTATAATGGCAAAGCCTCCTCAAAAATATTCAAATAATAACTTCCCAAATATTTGGAACATGAGCTGACTGTTAGATGCTTTCCCTAAAGCTAGTACATTCCTCAAATCAAGGGGTTAATCCAACTAAATCCTTAAATGGCTGATTCAGTATGGATACATGTGCAAGATAGTATTTGATCCGTGTACCAAGAAACCATATTTCCTTAAAATATGCCAAAACAATGGAATGCTCCTCCTAAATCAGTCTCAATTTCCATCATATATACTTCATTAAGTGGAACACTTTTTCTCTTCATGATGCATTGAGGGCTTAGACTTTCTCCTTTTCACTTTTTCACTTTTTCTCTTCTTGATGCATTGATGCATTGATGATAAGTGATCCTCCCTTTTTCTGAAGATGACTGAGGTGCACTCTACTAACAGAGAGAGCTTGGGCAAGAGTGATGAGAGTCTGCCCCTGCACTAAAGATCACTTCCTTCTAAATCTTCCATTCTTGGTGTGTGTAGCTAGTGCCTGATCTTCATTGTCATTTAGCTTCTCTTCTCTATTTATTATCCTTCCTTACTTTTTATTATCCTTCTTCTTTTATAATTTCTAATTTGAAATCACCGCTTACAACATTCATATATTTAATTTAGTGTAACATTCAGTCAATTTACATACCATTAATAGATAAGAAGAAAGCTACCCTTACAAATGCTTTTCCTTCATGTAGAATTTCATGACTTTTCTAAATGATGGTATTTGGTAAAGAAAGGGATAATGTCTTACAACATTCTTAGAGTTAACCTAGAGTAATATCTAGTCAGTTTACATTACAATAATGCCGAGAAGCAAGCTATCTTAGCCAATGTTTTTCCTTTGTGTAGAATTTCATGACTATTCTAAATGTTGGTATTAGGTAAAGAAAGGGATTTCATAATTTTCAAAACCTTATAATTTGTGTTGAAATCCTAAGAATAAGAGGTAAACCATGCTCCTACCCTAGATTAGAGAACTATATAATGCATAAATTGTTGTCGCTTCTAGTAGGGTTGATCATAGTTCTCAATTGTGTACGTTTGATGGTTTTTATCATTCACATTTAATATTTAAATATTCTATGAATATTTTTGGGGAGTTGTGAATATATTTGTGAAGCTTCTTTCCCAACTAGGATCCTCTACATTTATACTGAAACCATGGCTCACCTAATTAAAGTAGCACCAAAAAATACTGTTGGTGTCTTCTGGATTCATAGCACATTGTGCATCAATAAGCATCATAAAAAATGTAAACTTGGTATTATATAGAGCTAAGATCTTACAAAATCTACAAAATGGACCATAGATGTTTGAAAAGACACATTTCTGGCAGGTTTTATAGCAGTAATTGAATTAATAATTCAGATCTGTAGTTTGATGGAATTTACACATTTATTAATTAATATTCGAACTGTAACTCTTCACTAATAAAGAACATTGAAAAAAGTTCTGAAATCATTTAACATCATTTCTGAAATCAACTTAACATAAACTAACATCTTTATGAAAACATTTATTTAACATCAACTTGATTTACAGCAAGAAATCATTCATAGTTGATGTAGAAACCTAAGTCTCTCTGAAATTGCATTTATCTTTACAACTTAGCTGCTCTTAGGTAAGCCCTCCATGTGTTGGATTAAACCCAAACCGAGGGAAGTAGTTTCTTTGGTGACAATGATAACTCTTCTCAAGAATCGGGAATATGGATGGTGTCAAAATATCAGGAATCTCGAACCATCCTTTCTTTCCCTTGATTTTGCTCATGTCTACAAAGAATACAACAAGAAGGTAGATGGCTTATCCAAGGAGGCACTCTCTATGGAATCTGGCCTCTTACAGTTCACTGAAATATGTGAAGGTGAAATAGTGGGGAATGAATCGATGAAGATCTTTTAATTTGAGCTTGAACTACTCTCTTTGACATCTTTGATGTTTTTTTTTCAAGAGTATGACTGAATTTATATTTTTTACATCCTTTGGATGTCTGAGGCAGACGTTTATCTCCTCTTGTATCAGTTTCTTGGTAGGTCCATAAGTGCCTCCCTAGATAAGTCATGACTGGGTTCTTCTTGTATTCCCTTGTGGACATCTTTTGAAGTCAGGATGAATATGGGATGTATTCCTTGGTATTTTGATCTTGGTGGTGAAGTTGGTTATCTGACCTCTCACTGTAGCTATCTGGAAGAGTCTCTGAACTAGATGTCTTTATATGAATTTTGATAATTCATTTTTGGCATATTATAACCTTAAAAAAACATTTTATGCATTCTATTATACGCCCCTTGCTTACAACCTAAAAGGTGACCAATCCAATGTTGACAGAGAATATTTCATAGAATATCTTCTACATAGCTAAATTATTTAATAGAAGAAGAGTAATTTCAGAACTATATTTAATACTAATTGTCGTTATATGAAGTTTGATAATTCATTTTTTTCAAATTATATAACATTTATAAAACATGTTATGCCTTCTATAGTATATGTGCCTTGTTTACCAAAAGGTGACCAGTCCAATCTTATGTTAACAAAGGATGTGTCATCACATCTACATACCTAAAAACTTGTGTAAGAGTAATTCCAACACTGTCTACATCAGTTTGACTAGGTCTACAATGTTGATGATAAAAGGAGTATGCATATTAAGATTATGATGTGAAATTAAATGCCTCCCTTCCAAAATCTTTCCTATTTCTCTTTGTTACCTGTCATTAGAGCTAAAATACCTATTCACACTAATGTGAGATATTTAGGTCGCTTAAAGTGTTATGGCTGCAATTTCATTGTGTTGTTGAGCTGTGGAAGCTCTACCAACTACATAATCTTCACCATTTGGATGTAAAATTGATCTCAAAGATCTAGGGAGTGAATTTAAGAGTTGTTGCATTTATGTAGGAAGTTTCCAAAATGGTTTACTTGAGATTTGTGAGTGACTATTGAACACATTTATCTCTCCTTGGACCATTATTCATTTATTAGGCAATTTCACTTATTACTAAGTTGTTTTTCTTACTCCAAGGCCAAACACCATGTAGAATAGGGCTTAGTCTTGCAGGTTGGGAATATTAGTCAATTAAGATGTTTTTATCATTTCATAGAGTGGACTATAATGCTTGGGGCATTTCCATAAAAAAGAACAAGACTAAATTCCAAAAAGAGCAAAGACCTTTGATCACCTCTATGTTTTTTCATCTCTTGTTTTGATCACCTTTTGATCTTCTGCAGGTACGTTGAAGCTGACTCTTCATTTTGGGGAGGGCTATTTGAATAAGCCACTAATAATACATTTTGTTTCAAGGTGTTTCATCCCGATAGTAATATTTCTTCTTCCTTTTTAGAGATTTGAATTGAAAGTGCATACTTTGCTTCCTAGCTCTTTGTTTTATTAATGAACTAATATGCATGTGTAAATTTGAATTACTTTTTTTTTCATTTATTTATGGATGCACTCACCTCATTTCGTAGCCTTATTATATCCAAAATTTTGAAAAAAATGTTATAATTTTATTCATTTCTTACCCAACTAAAAGGTACACATGGATGTAAATGTAGATGGATCCAAATGATGTTGTGGACTTTAGGAATTTTTATTGGTGAAGAGAATTGTCCCCTTGGCACAGTCCAGTGCCAAAAAGTTTGTACATATGCTGATATCCATTTTGAAATTGTGAATGATGAAGTTGTTGAATATCCTTTTGATTTTATTATTGGCTCAACTGGATGTCCTTTAAATGCAAAGCAAGAGGAAAGAAGGAAACCTACAACAACAAATGTAGGCATCAAGAGGAAAGTATGCACGATGGTTGCTGATACATTAGAATCAAATGTAATGGAGGGAACACCAATCTTTGAAAACATTGAAGGGAATGTGGAGGAACCTATGCATAAACAACCAAGAGTTGGTAATGTGTCTGAGTCAGTGGAACAAGTTGTGGTTTATCCTAATGTATTGGCATCTTGGGAACATAAAGTGAATAGTTTAATGGAAGAGTTTGTCAAGGAGAAGCTAACACTAAAGGTATATTTAGAAAATGGAAAACATAATATAAATATCTGCTGTGAAATCTGTGGCATTGATTGTGAAATGAGGGAAGTATCCTTGGCAGTGCAAACAATTTGTAACTTGAAAAACAATCATATAAAAACAGGGTCCCATCAACGTCAAATTTCAATGTTGGGAATTAATGAAATTCCTTCAGGTAACAAAGAAAAGCAGACAACAGTGGCTAGATATCAACTAGAGATTGATCAAGCATTCAAACTTCTACATGATTTCAACCAAACGCAAAATCCTAATTTGTTCAAGGTGGTGGAAGCAACACTTGCAAACTATGAGGACAAGAAAAAAGTAAGAGTGGAATGTACACGATGCAATAGATGGTTCTCTTTGGTGCCAGCAAGTGGTAATATTTTCAGTTCTCTAAATGAACACATGAAATCAAAGAAGCACACTACTAATACTACAGTTGAGGCTTCACATGATACAATTATGTTGAGGAGTGGAACAGTTGGGAGACCAAAGAAGCCTACCAATGAAAAGTCCCAACAAAGTTTGTCTAAGTTCTTGATCCCATCACTACCATCACCATTACATGGGGCTTCTACAAGTCCACATCCTTCTACTTCAGGTGTGGAAATTACCCAAGTTTTAATTTAATTTGAATTTGAATATGCACATTACTTTATTTATTATTACTTGTTAGTAGCAGTTAGTAGATCATTAACCAATGTGTTTTTTCATCTTGTTCTAGGACAAATACCTCCCTCAATATTATTATGTTGGGGGGTATTGGGATCCCTATCTTGAGAGAAGAGGGGAGAGATTGGACACAAAGGTTCTAATGGATGACCAACGTGGTGGAAAAATGTGGGCCATAGAGAAACATACCAAGAGAACACTAAATTATCATGGTATTGAATGCAGTATTAATGGTACATACATACATATTAATTGCAAGAGGGATTCTGAAACAGGAATACCTTTTGATTGATTGACATGCAATTTTTGTAAGAAGATACCTAATTGTGATGAATTTTGAATGCGATTATATCGCGAATCAAGGAGAAACATGAAAAGACATGGGAGAGATACAGGGAAAGGGAGAAGGTTGGACCATTTGACTCAAACTGAACTCAAAATTGTTGCAAGAGAAGAAAATGATACACATAGGTTAACAATGCGATCTATTTCGAGGGAGAGGACAAAGGTTGCTACAATGTCTACAAGAACAAGGCCTCTAAGGGAAAATTTGTTCGAATCTACAGGAAGGAAGGATGTGTTTAGGTTTTGCAAGGATGTGTGTGAGGATCATAAGCAAGGAAAATTACAAGGTAAAGATGTAGTTTTGGAATTTTTTCAAGATATATTTCACAACCTAGTTCGTTTAAAGTCAGGTAGAAGGTATAGTGCATCCACTCAATCCATTTATGAGATGATTAAGTTATGGGGAGGTCCTAGATTACATAGCTTTATTAGCTTGAATCTGGATGGCCCTTTGATATCTACAACTTTAAGGCAAGTTAGAAAATCATTGACATATATCCCATGGGAGCAAGAGTACATTTTTGAGACAATTAGAAAATTTTATGCTTCCTATAAATCCAAACATGGTATAGAGGGCCCAATTCCCGTATGCCTTGCTGAAGATGAAATTGTTGTGAAAAAATATGTAAGGTGGGTAGAAAAAAGTGATACATTGGTGGGTTTTTGCGGTAAGAAAGAAGAACATAAGTGCCAATCACATTTCTTGGTGATAGTTGGTGAGGGCGCTGCAGGCTATGAGATTATTATAGATGCCTTCAAGAATTGTGTGATTGGCCATTATGCACGTGTTATTATTGCAAAACCTTTACATGAGAAGCTTCCTCATTTGGTTGTGGTTGTTTATATAACGTGCAATAGGTTTGATGCAAATTTTGTCCATCGACAATAGGAAAAAGTAGAAGACCTATGGAAGAAACATGTGGAATATTTTTTAGGACCTATTATTGGTCATTCCTCAGATGGGGATAGTAGGAGAAGAATGCTTATGCTGAAGGATTATTAATTAACGATAGGCATGCGATATCAAATTCCTTGGGAAGGGTGGAGGCTAATTGGGTTGTATGATAGCTTTAAAGTAACAGGACTTTATGACCAGGATTACATCCACAATGGAAAAAACATAGTGAATCCTTTGTTTAGTGGTCAACGAGATCTAATTGTTGGAAAATAGTTGATTAGTTTTAACCATGTAAGAATGGTTTATAACAATTTTAAAGTGGATGACCACAAGCTTAAAATTGAGGATATAGAGAGGATTTATCACCAAAACTGGGGTTCAGCACAATGCATTGCTTCAAGGCATGTCCAAAGGTGCTTGAAGGAAATTAGAAGTACAGGTGGAAGGATAGAGAAGACATCGGGTACAGAGACCTATATAGCAATCATTGCTGACTATATTGATATTTTTTTGTCTTCGAGTTTAACTCTTTGGGAAAGAGTGCGAAATTATTCAAGATTCCATCATTTCTTCACCTTATGGCTATGTTGGGTTAGAGAACAGGAAAATACTAATGTCAACATTAATTTCATCAATAGAGAGGCATATCAAGATGTGAAAATTTCTTGCCACTTTGCGGTTTTGTTGATGAGATTATTTCATGATCAATACTGTAACTTACCATGTGCATTGCACCTGACTGGGTTAGATGTATGTGAGAAATTCTTTAGCAAAGTCGGTGGCATGGTTGGAGTAGAGAGGGCAGATGATTTTGCTGATTTACTTCATGCTATTGGAACCCTTAATAGAGTTGCTGAAGAAGAATCGAATGCCCAAGGGCTTCGTTTCAATAAATCTCATAAGAAACAAATGAGTATGTGGAACAAATTGCATCAACAAACAATAGAAGAAGGTGATGTATTGTCACAATATGATTCAATTTCCATTTATAATAAAATCATAGAAGCTCTCAAGATAGGATTGGAGGATGCACAAGAAATTTTACAAGGTCTTGGCATGCAACCAAAAAGACACACAGAATATTCTTGGTGGTTTAAACCATATATAGAGGATCACAATGTTCCAACATTTGAAGATGTGGATGAGGTAGTTGATAATTCTCCACCGGGTCATTCCACATACATATTCCAATCTTTGTCTTTTATGGTACTCAATGATAGTGAATTGCAAACGATGGAAAGTGAGTGGAGGCATGAGTTGGATGGAATTTTAGATTCTGTTGATGAATATGTAAATATAACTACCAAACCAGTGGTGGAGCTCGATGGAAACACTACAACAAATCCTGGAATTAGCGTCCCATTTAGCGTCCCTTTTTAGTGTAATTTTTTTTACATTGAGTGGTCAAACTAGGGGCTAAATGGGATGCGTCATGGACAAAACTTAAAGCGTCCCAAAAAATGTCTTTTTTTGCTTCCTAAATAGCATCCTTTATGACATCCAAAATAGCGTCTCTTTTTTTGCTTCTAGAATAGCGTCCAACTTTGCTTCCTAAACAACGTCAAGGTTTTCTTCCAGAATAGTGCCCAACTTTTCTTCATAAACAACATTGAGGTTTGCTTCCTAAATAACGTCCTTCTTTGCTTCCTAGCAAGTGTCCACTTTTGCTTCTTAAATGACACCCCCGTTAGCGCCATATTGGCATCCTTAATAGCACCATGTTAGCATCCAAATTAGCATCCATTTTTGCTACCACTTTAGCATCCCATTTTGCACCATGTTTTACTTCCAAATATGTGCCAATTTTCACTTCCAAATTTGCACCATTTTTTGCATCATGTTTTGCTACCAAAATGACGCCAAATATTTCTTCTATTGTTGCACCATATTTTTCTTCCTATGTAGCGCCATGTTTTGCATCCAAAGTAACATCTTATTTTGCTACCATATCAATGCCATGTTTGGCTTCATCATTAGCGCCATGTGTTGCATCCTTTTTAATACCTAGCTTCACGTCTCTCATGTTTTGGTCACTAATTTAGTCGTTTATAGTATTTAACCGATATTATAACATCATTAGGGCATTGAGGAATCAAACCACCAACCTCCTACTTGTAAGGCAGGTGCTCTTCCATTGAGCTAGAACCCTTTAAGAATTTGAGAACCTAACTTACAGAGTCCTCTGTAATGGTAAAAAGGATCAATACACAACTTTGAGTATCTAATGGTCAAACAAGGAAACAAAGAAAGGGGATTTTTTGATACCAGAAAGGACAT
Source organism: Pseudotsuga menziesii (assembly GCA_001517045.1). Lineage (NCBI taxonomy): Eukaryota > Viridiplantae > Streptophyta > Pinopsida > Pinales > Pinaceae > Pseudotsuga > Pseudotsuga menziesii. The sequence continues at coordinate 129,192 of LPNX010032352.1, forward strand.
TCATCAACATCAATAGTGTTGCATGTATCAAAATATGACAATGTAATAATACCAATTTGGTTACCTAAAATCATGTAGCTTGGGAATTCTGGTTATATCAGGACCCGATAAGCCTTGTGATTAGCAATACACATTAGTACATGCACATGACCAAAGAAAAAAACAATGTTCCACCAGTTTAGCTAGCAGCCAAATTATGACAACCTGGTTACAAACATGTAATATCTTGCACCTTATTCTAGTAGACAGACAATTCTACTGTTGGTCCTAGCTGCATGTGATTACACACGATATAAGTTATAACTTATGTACCAACATAGTTACCTGCATAAGATCAGTTCTAACAGAGTGGGGAAACAAGAGTGAAAACAAACATAGTGTGCCTTGAAACAGATTTTATATCATTGCGATGAATTGTGAATTGTCGATTCAAGCATTTAAAAGCATGAGAATTGAGAATTAACCGCAGAAATGCATTTGGGAAATAGCATGAGTGCTATAAGGAAACTTAATTCCAATGTATTTAAATATTTGTAAGGCGCAGTAGGAATAGACCACTCATTAAATATGCTGGGGGTGGGGGTTGAAGGTATTATGGAAGGAATTTTCGGTGGTAACATCATACATTGAGAATCTACAATATCTTCCTGAACATAAAAAATGGCGAGTACAAAAGAGTAATGTGGCTGAACTACACCGAGTGGATAATGGTACTCATTATGATGAAGGGATCAAAGGGATCAAAAAGAAAGTTTAGAGAAAAGACTAGTACCATTTCTAAAATACTGACCATTCCAAGAACTCCCTAGGAATGGTTTGTTTTCGTCCATTTCTTGTCATTTTTTGGGAACTTTTCTATGATGTATCCTTCAGGAGATGGGTCATTCCCATAAAACAAATGCAGTAACAATCATTTCATCCTGTAGAGAATATTGTATGCCCTCATTTGGATATAAAGGAAATGAGCGTAAAGTTTAAGAAAAACCAACAAGAAGCTTAGGTTAGTCTCACCTAATATATTGCTAGTAATCAAATACTTAACAGAAGTCAACTATGATAATTTATCTAGTTATCAGTCAGAATCTAAAGTTACCAGGATATAGATAGATATATGTACATATATGAGAACAAATTGGATACAATATGGTTGGATATGCATATATAAAAATACATGTAAAATATGTGTGAGCATGTAAAATACATGTATTTCCTAATATTTCCACAGTTTTAACAAAGTATTTCCCTTGGCTTAATGTATTTCCTAATAAAATGCTCTACAAAAATAGCTATTGACCCATTTTCCATTTTTCATATGGCATAGAGTTCCTATTCAAAACGTTCTTAAGCTCACAGCTTGGCCCAATAGAAGGGTGCTATCCTTAGTGGGTGTTATTGAATAGTTAAAAAATGTATAGCTATGTTTTTTTCAAAATAAGGCCCAAATACATACAACTGACAAAGGTTTTCATAATTTCATATAAACTAAATGTGTACCTCATGAATATGACCTCGCTTTTGAAAAATCCTATCCTCTTATGTTCCAACAGCCTGAATAAAATGCTCCACCTTGTCCAATATTACCTGCATGATAAAATGTTCCACATTTTAGTGTGATATCAGCTTAGCTGGAAATGCTACTTGTATCCAAACCAGTTAACACCCTTTCATTCAATGTTTAGTAATTTCAGACACAGGAGACGTCCTATAGCATTTATTAAAATACATGTGCATTTGAAATTTCAGAAAGAGAAAACATTATACAGCTTTAATGCCAACAATTGGATAAATCTAGTCAAGATGAGCTCGGTATCACTTCCATCAATCTAGGGGCATGAGATCTTGCGATTCAAGTGATATTTAAAATTTTAAAGGCCACACAACTTTAGATTGCAAGATTTAGAAGACCAAAGTGAAAATATCACAATATCTAGTAACATATAGTGAAGTCCTTCAGTCAACATAATATTTGCCAACAAAAACTATATAATAAATGCAATCAGTGTCATAATACCTCGCCTGCATCTATCAAATAGCCACCCATTGCACTGAATTCTTTCTTGTATACAACCTTGAGCAAATTAATTGAACCCTGTAAAATAGAAAATAGCCACCAACAAATTATCTTCCTGGAGAATATTGTCACAGAACCAAAACAAAGAATGTGAGCTGTAAAAATAGATCTATAATAAACTGTTTACACACTAGAGATAATCATGCTTAGAAGTTAGAACAACAATAAACTTGGACATAAAAATATTCCAAGCGTTTCAACTGAAATCAATTTCAGAACAAAATGTAAATTTAGATAATATTTATTTAGCGACTATTTAAGGAATTCAAATAGAATATAGGAGGTGTAACATCTCTACATACAAACCTCACGAATTTCCAATGTAGACATGCGTGGAAGGAAATCATTGCGAACAAAGAAACAGATGAAGACAAAATCATCCACAACCCGTTCAAAATCAATCTCTATTGGAGGTTTTGGAATCTTCATATCATACTCTAAATATTCATGTAAAACCTAGATGTTGACAAACTGCCAAATATTTGAGATATCAGAAACAAGTTAGATGTAAAAATAATAGTAAAACATCCACATGATCTATAATAATCTTAAAAATTGCTTTAATTATCATGACCTAAATGGGATCTTTATTAGTATTAATGCAACCATACAACATTAACAAAAAGAAAAAACCTCCAAGCATGCATAACCAAAATCCTAACATAAAAAACTATACATATATCTGACTTACTTGATAAGGATCTTTAGGATTAACATTCAGTTCACCACCTTTCTCGTCAAAATCTCCTTGCTTTCTTTTTGGTTGTCCTTCACATGCATTTGCAAAATGACCAACCTGACCACAAAGGAAGCATTTGTCTTGTTGTCCAGGCGTAACCACAATCTGCACAATTACATATATAAGGAAATAGGCAATGTTATCATATTCCTCTCACTGTTTTTAAAGACTATAGTAAAAGAGATGACACTGCGATCTGAATGATTTTCAGTCATACAAACCTATCAGGCAATTTAAAAATTTCATCTTAAACAAAGGATGAGCGTTAATTTCTGTTTTTCATAAAGGACAAACTGTTAAAAGAGAGTCTCTACTTTTGTGGGGATGATTTTGTCACTGACCATGCTTGGATATGGTGCATGTGTAGCATTTCTAAGCATAACTCCTACCCTCAATGGTTTTTGGTATTTGTCTCCCGGTAACACTCAAGAGTAAAGCCTAGAAATGAGGTTAGTATTGAAATTTGAACATAGATGAGTATAACAGTTCAGGAGTTTATTGGGTTAACGTTCAGACATTTATTGGGTTTGGTGAAGGTCATCAACATATAAAACATATCTAGAGATCAATAAGAGTGATATAAATTTGAAAGTACTTCCCATGAGTTCGAAGATAGGACTACTAGAACCTCTTCCCAATACAAATATGCAATGATTATTTCTAAGAGTTTGACAATGTATGAACCATTTCCGCTTCAAGGAAACATGATCTAAGAGAATGGGTGGATGTTACAATATGTAATGCACCAAAGTGCAATAAAAAAATCAGATAGCGATACAAATGTACTCATTAAATCCTTAAAAGAAAAACCTAGTGGCTGCGTGTGCATGTCAATGCATCATGACCCATATCAAATGAAAATAAGGACCTTGATCTTGATTCTAAGCAAATAATCATGAGATTGAACTACTACACAACAGTGAAGAATACCAATAGTTCTATTACACTCTGTTCTCTATAAATCAGGAGCATTAACCTCTCTCAAAATTGAGAAGTGCACCTCATGAATAGACAATGCTAACATGATTAGATCAGCATCCTACAGCCATTGGGACAAAGGCATTTACCAACAACCATTTGGGACAAAGGAATTTACCAACAGCAATATGGCATTTACCACCCTTTTATTCCTGCAACATGCATCACCATCTGAATATGATGCCAAACAAGAGTTTGCCAGAGAGCATTCTAAGATATGGCTATTACAATCTATTTTGATGCTAATTTCCCCTGATATTTTAGGCCTGTCAACCCTATGCCTCACCGGCCATTATTTTTACATGTAACAAAAATCAAAGTCATATTATTTGAACACAGGATCAACCCAACAAATTTGAAGATCAGGAATATCATTTGGATTCAAGAAAACTAGCAAAAATTCTAAAATGAAATTGATACAAATAGAAAAAGCTAAAAAAATGCTAATTTTTTTACCAAAACAAGAATTTTTTTGTAGACTATGGAAGTTTCTAGTATGGACTCATCAAGTTTCTGTTATGGAATTTCCATCTTCGTTTATACTAACTGAATAATTGTCAAATCTTGGAAACCCTCCCCACTATTTACTGAGTATGGTTAGCTCATTTCATCAGTAATCTTGATTCAGTGAGTGTTTTGACTCCTCATTGAGTCTGTAATAATATTAGAACAGCTACAACAACCTCTAAGAATGCAACATTAATCTACAAAAATGGTTTTGATCCCCACTGAGATCTTCAATAATATTAAAGCAACTACAACAACCTCCAAGGATGCAACATTTATCTACAAAAATGGTTTTGATCCCCACTGAGATCTTCAATAATATTAAAGCAACTACAACAACCTCCAAGGATGCAACATTTATCTACAAAAATGGTTTTTGACCTTTGGGCCTAATACTGCAAGTATACAGATCTTCCTTCCTTGGCTGCTTCAAATTGCTACAATAGCCAAAGAGCTGTCATTTATTTACCACTATTAATACCCCAGCTTGAACCAATCAGGGCAAAAAAATTCAGATCATTTGCCCCAAGTTTTGGCAAGAGTGGTTATCTAATAAATTCAACATATTTAAAAAAAAAATTGGCAAATTAATAATGTGTGGTATTTATATGACTTCGATCGTAATATTAAAAATGGCCTTTGGATATCTAAGCCTGTATATAAGAATGATCATATATATACATATATATCAGGCACATAGGATCTTGTATGTTTTTTCATTTGTTTAAACTTTTTCTACTAACATGGCAGAATAGATGACAAAGATATTATTGCAGAACAACTTTTTTAACTATCACTGTTGCTGGAAAAAATAATACATGGAAGAGAAAACCTTAATGTGAGTACTGAAAATAGGCCACAGTAAATTTATCTTTATGATCCATAAAAAGCAACAACATACAAATTATATAATGAAATCATTCAGACGATATATTAAATTGTTTTCGCTTAGATCCAAAATTAGGGCAAGAACCAGTTGTCAAATTTGGCTTTGGTATCCCATTCTCTTTAGAAGAGGGAAAAAAACACACTTCAGAAGAGGGGAAAAAGGCATAATAGGAATGAGAGAATGCGGCCAGGCATATTGGATTCATAACCGCGTCGAGTATTTGAAAATAGCATCATAAGCACTTTATATAGAGATATGGAAGTTATTAATAGTATAGTGGTGGATTGTATCATACAGGCAAGCTATCACTCAAAACTACTTGAAATAACCAAACAAGAGAAATGAAATGAAACTAAAGTCCACAAATGACAAAAATAGGTCAATGAGACATGAAACTAGGAAGTAGAACATTTGACAATAGCATTAAGGAGTGCCTATAGCGTCACACCTAAGAAGTTCTAATATACAGTTAAGGTGAGTACATTCAAGCCCATACTAAAAAACATGAAGAATTTCAAGGCCAAAAATATTGACAATAGATGATACATATATATGAACATGTAGGGTCATTTATGGAGGCTAAAACTTCAAAAAATAATTGTTGCATAGACTGACAGAAAACACTTACCGTGATATCCGAAGTAGCCAAGCTATAACACTTTGGTGAGCTTCATCTTCTTGTGGACAGACTTCACTCAGGATTCCGAATCATCCTTCAAATTTTCCATCCAAAAGGATGCTACTTGCTTGAACATCCATGTAATCCAAAAGTAGTCATTGTTCAATATTCTAAAAGACAGTATGCCGGCGTGAGAGTAGTTCCCCTAAAGTATATGCATATCATGAAAAGACAAGTAATAGCTAGACAATAAATTATGATATAAAAGCGTAACAAACTTGGAAAGGTAGATCATAAAAATTTGGTCTCAATGGGAAGTTAAGAATTCCATTCAATTGATTCAAATTTCATTCAACCATTACAACCAATGAAATAATTCAAAATTCACTAATATATATGCCTCGTGATAATGGGATGACTAAATATAAATTTTATAATAATAATTGGAATTAGTTACACAATAAATGAAAGTCAAAATCCTCCTACTTCAAAAGAAATTCATATATTGGTTATAACTTATAATAAGCTTCACTACAAGCTAATTACATGCAAAAGTAGAGACACAATAACGTACTTTCAAGACATCCTTTTATTACTAAAATATATGTGGTATACATGTGATTTGGAGTTTGACTTTTACCTTAAACATCATAGAAACCAAATTGGTAACAATAACAGTACAAAAGTCTTGTCATTGGTACAGTACAAAGAAAAACCCGTCAAACTTTAAATAGTACAAAAGTCTTGTCATCGGTAACAATCACAATTTGGAATATGATCTTGGTTTGAAAGAAACCATATTAAAAAAAGCAGTATGAAACAAAGACCAAATAGAGAATGAATAGATTTAAAAGTGTCTTAAAATCAATCTTTCAAAACTTGATTTAGTGAAAAACTCAGCCAGGCAGGAGAGTTTGAAATTAATTTAGAGTTTGGAAAAACTCAAGTAATTTTATTGAGCATAATGGCAGTTATTATTTCATGTTTGGGTTACTTAAAATAATAAAGGGGCCCACTGAATCCTTCATCGGGCTCATCAGTCAATCTTGTCGACCCCAAGAAAAACTCAAAAAATACCCATGGGTGCTTGCGAGTCAAATTTGACCGGTTTGGTTTGTTTTCTGTGTTGAAAATGATTCAAGATGTGCTCCTAACAATCATTGCAATGCCATTGATGTATCTCAATTACAAATAGCACTGTCCACCCTACTGCGTAGGATTAAATGTTGTGTGGGGTTGTGTGTACACAGTTGGATATAAAAAAAATCAGATCCAACTGCATAGACACCACCCCATGTTGCATTTAACACTCTACCGTAGGGTGGATATTGCTCACCCTGGCTCACTCTACTTGAAACAAGACTTGTGGTAGGATAAGCTTTCCACAATGGACTGGCAGGGGGTAAACAATCATCAATGTAATTTCTTTAATTTTACCATAATTCCTGAAAATACAAATATGAAATAACCCCCGAGTTTGGATTATTATAATGAAGATAAATAAGGTCAAAATATTCTCTCTCAACCTTGTATTGAAATCAAAATCCAATGAAATACAAGTACCTTGGTCTATTCTCTAGACTTCTAGTTTCTTTTTGGGATGCTATTTTGCTAAATAGTTGCTAGAATAAATATTGATGACATTTTATATTATGTTTTATCACTTTATGAACATGTTTTTAAATTTCAATGAAGATGTACACTCTAATGTTTTCAAAATATATGTTTAATCATGATTCATTTTTGATGCCATATTTTTATTTATATGATTCAATGGCTATCGTGTTCAAAGTTCAAACTTCATTCATTGTTGTCATGTTCATTATTTCTATGATTCTATGACTATCATGTTCATTGTTTATGTGTTTAATGTTCATAGTTTAATGAGCATAATGAATTTTATTGAAAATTTTCATATATTTTTTAATTTCCATACATTTTAGTCATTCGAACTTAATGCCGAATTTTATGCCGATTTTTATCGCCAAAATTTTAAGAGCCGAAGTTTTTCCAAATTTTAAGGTTGTCGAATTTGAACACGAACTCGAACCAGGTGACGTAGGTCCAGATTGGCCTCATAAATTATTTTCTCTCGATGTTGAATAATTAATGATGTATCATTGGCTACAACAGTTTCTCCAAGATGTCTAAATCCATCTCTTGCATTGTCCAAATCTTGAGGCATTCCTTCATCCTCAAGACCATAGGGAATGATGTCACCTACAACCATACACTTTGAAGAATTGACAATTGCTTTGGGCAAAAGAAGGTGCAATTATTGCACACGAAGGTTGTCGTCCAAATGATAGTGTTGTAAACTTGTAGAGACATAGTGATTATAAGCATGTGCAAGCACTAGAGAATTGTTTCCATGTCGAAAGTAGTTGATCCTAACATAAGAGGGCAGCCCACACTTCCTCTTGTGAATTTTCTATGTGATGGCATTGCCTATTGGGGACTCACTAAACAAGCGAACACTAGATTTCGACTTGGAATTTTCTATGTGATGGCATTGCCTGTTGGGGCCTCACTAAACAAGAAAAGACTAGATTTCGACTTGGATTCCCTTGGCCACCAAGATAGGCCATCTCCAAGTCTAAGAATGAAAGAGTTTTACATGTTGAATATGAGAATGAATTCTAATTGAAGAGTTTATATTTGAAGATTGCTCAAAGTAGAGAATCAATGAGAAAACTTCTGTGCTATGGGAACAAGCGAGCAAAAAACTAGAGCCATAGCCATAGCCAAAGATAGTAGCTAGAGCCATGAGCCAAAGTTAGAACTATAGCAAAGAGCCAGATTTGAAAACCGTATTCCAAAGAAGTATATGTAAGGCACACTGATCCAAAGCATGGTTTCCTTCTAAGTTTTTGGAGACCAAAAAGCCTGTCAATGGAGAAGTGTAATCTGAAATGGGTACGAAGATTCCAAACAAAATGAATGGGTTTTAAAGCTTAGTAAACAAAAAAAATTTGACGATGTATGAGGGTTGAAACAAAAAAGACAATGCAGGAAATACGAAATTAAATGAGAGAAAACATAAAAAACGAATTAAATGAGAATAAAAATAAAAATAGGAGGGAAGAGAGATGGGAATAGGAAATGAAAGGTGAGGTATTTGGAGCTTTATCATCTTGTAATTGCACTTGCAAAGGGTTTTTGTTGGCCAAGAGGTGAGGGTGCACAAAATATAAGTTGTATAAATTGTTGAATGGTCATGGATCCATGAGCTGCATTGTAACTTAAAATTGTTAAAATGAAGGTTGAAAAACATTTGAAGTTTCTTTTCATATTTGGGTTTTCAGGGTAAAATCTCTGAGTTTTATTCTGTGTAATGGTATTGTTGCATTCTGCCTCCCTAAAGAATTGTTATGATAAATTTCAGAATAGAATCAAGCCTGGCCCATCATATTGCTATTTCCAACAGGAAAATATCCTACACTGTTCATTTAATGGTGTCCACGAGATCAATGGTTGTAATAGTATGATTGTTGAGCTACATTCTATCCTCCTAATTTCATAAATAATTATCCATTCCTGTTCTAAGAGGTCACTGAGAAACCAACAGGCCGTACGAATCCCTTTTATTGTCATACGCATTCCTCTTATGGTCTGTGTGCCGTCCAAAGGAGAATCGAACTCTCCAATCTGAGCAATGGGAGAATATCCTCCTACAGTATCCTCGTACAACCATTCAATTGATGTGAAACTCTTCTCAGATGATAGTTCTATTGTTTAATTACACCATAGTAGGAGAAATTTCCTTCATCTATCTTAATCACTAGCCTTGATTGACAAAACACCACAACTATGGTTATTTGGGTTGTATTCTTACTTGGGGGTAAAGGAGCCTTTGAAGCAAAGGCGTTACAATTATTCTCAACTGCTGGAGCATTTTATTTTTATTTCCTGTGGGAAATGATATCTCAAATTCTATAGTAATTTGTTGGAATTGTGGTTGTTCTGCCTTTGGATTGCAATAAAGCATTCCTTCCTTGGGTGACAATGAATGGAAAGAGGCTTTAGAATGTTCCTTCCATTGGTAACAATTAAAGAGTAATACAAATCTCATTGAAATCAACAGTTTTCTGTGTTTTTAAATAGAGTTTAGACAGGACATTTAATTGGGTACACCATACTCTAATTGCATGAGCAACGATTTGTAACTAATTGGTAAAATAATTAATTGAAAAACATGTATAACCAGTGTGGGTGTAAAAAATAGGGTGAGTGTACCGGTGTGCAAAATTTTCAATAGTTCACCACTGGGCCAAAACAGCTACATCGTACAATTATGCAGACATGCCAATTCATAGAAGTTTTAAAGATCCCAACCAATGTTCAAAGTTGTCAAGGAAAAGCTCTAAATCGAAAAAAGTTCAATAAGAATTTATGAGACTAACATGGGTGAGAAAAGACATTCAAATTCTTTTAGGATGATGCCAATACACACAGAGAAATGAAATGAAATTAAAGTCCACGAATGACCAAAAGAGTGGATAGACAAGAAGGGAACGGTACATCCAATCAAGAAGAAATTGTATTTACTTACATGATGCAAATTGCTCTGCAACCCATACCAGTGTAATTTTATTGTATTTCCACCTTCATCTGTAGTAAAACCCACATGCAAAGGCTGCATTTTTTCATTCATCAGTATCAATGAATAAGTTTCCAATACAGGCAGTGACCTTTTGAAGTCAAAACAAAAAACAAAACTCCCTTTTACATTTTAATTTATCCTTTCTGAATTTTCATGTAGTGAGCACATGTATTTGAATTTTTCATATGGGAAATTAATAAATAAACAGTAGAGGACCTGATGGATATCTCCCATGAAATGAGAGTGAAATAGTAAGGCTTCTGTTAAATTATCTGCAAGTTATACAACTGTGCATTAGTATCCATTGGTAAAATAAGACAACATTTAAATATAATTTACAATGAAAGAAGCAAAATGAGGAACACACCACAGATAGACAACTCATTCTAATAGGATGACTATCCAAAAAATCATACAATTTTCACCTGTGGCTCTGCTGCCATAATTTCCCAACTGGAAAGTGTAAACTTTTATGGCACCATCAACACACATGCCTTCCTCTCCTTCAACATTATGGCAGTCCCCTGTTTGCAAATAAACATAAAATAAAAAATGCTCTGATAAGGATGCTACTTAGATATTTATATGCTGCAAACCCTTCAGTATCAGTGGCTCCTGAAGATACAAATAATTCTCTTGAGAAATTCAAGTTATACCCATATTATGATGTAAAACTCTACACACCGTGACAAATAGAAGACAAAATTGACGAGCAAGCAAAATGAGACTATTTGACAAAAGCAGAGACAAAAAACCAAATTAAAATAGCTAATCATGAGAATGAAGTGTGTTTTAGAAAATAAAACTTACTAGAATATGTATAGGTACACTTTTTATCTGGTGTGTCAATGAAATGTAATGGAATTGACCAGCGATATCTGAACCACTCTTGATCATCCCATGAACAAAGAGAAGAAAGATTTCCTTCTGCATAGTCAGGGAGGAGTTTGTTCACTGCCGCTGATGCTTCTTCACTAAGAAGTGGTTGTACCTGTTAATAAAGCAATAATTCAAACTATTAACCAATTTATAAAACATATCAATTATTAAAACAACTAAATATATATATATATATATATTTATATATATATCAATTCCCCAAGTTCGCTGAGCCGCGGGCTCAATTGACAGTCCTGCTTCCATCGACTTTTATATAAGGGGTCCCTCTAATGAAGGATTTTTTCAAGGCCTTAGCATCTTAGTAAACTTTTGAACAAATTGTGAAGATGGGAGATGGATAGTTCACCAAGCAATAGGAAGTGGAGGAGGTGTTCGTTAGCAATTATAGAGCAGGTTTTCCAGTATCCAGGCCTCACGAAGCAATGCAGGGGAGCCACATGAAATTACTTGTTGATCATCTAGAAAAAACTATTATTGTACATATCAGATAGCCTACAATCAACTACTTGCACCTTCCAACCTATCTTCTTTTCAAAATATGACTCATAGATGAATTGATCAGGTGTGTTCCGATCTGCTTTCCATGTTAGCTCCAAAGGATTTGCAGGCACCCCATAGGAATATTCTCCACCCATGTAGATAATTTGCGTTTCATTTCTGGTTGCAGCCCCACCAATAGGATCGAAAGTAATACAAAATGCAGCATCATGCCCGGCCTGTATTGAGAATGTAACTGGTACACCCCTTTCAACTCTCAAAATAGGATCCTCCTTCCTGCTTATATACAAAACCTTCTATGGGTTTGGTGGGTTAGGATAATGCACTGCATTTTCCACTCCAACAATGAGAGGGGATTTCCCATCTGCAACAATTAAAGGACGGTCATCCTCTTTGTTTTGTGCCTCTAAAGGTCCCAAACATTTGTCTACGCTCATGAGACTGAGGAAGGTATAAAGGTCGAAGACTACCTACTAGCCTCATCAAACCTAGAACCCAAATCACAGTCATATTATCAGTGGCATTCACTGAGACATCAAATTTTGTGTCCTGGCTTTCAAGAGGCCTCTGGTAACAGACAAGAGACATTCCATTTTATCTTTAACTATAAACAAGTTTCGTGTTATTAACATCAACATTTCCATCACGATCGGCATAAAGAAAATCTAGAAAGACTCTCGACGGAGGTCCATCTTTGTCCAATACACATTCAATATAATTAGTAATATAGTAATCATCTGCAAAGGGGTTGCCTTGGTCAGTAAATCCAGCCACTGTGACATCGGCTCAACAATAAAAGTTACTCGATGACCCTGGATGTGCCCATCCAAATGCCATGTAATGGCGTTTAGTTATAGCTGCTCCAATTCCAATATGAATTGCATCTCTGTTTCTGTTCAAAGACCATCACAAACGAAAATTGGGTACAAGTTCTATACATTTGTCGAACATCATCGTCTGTTTGGAACCCCCTTTAACCCTTCCACCTAAATATGCAGATCCATTTGGGCTTGATTTAGCAGGAGCAAGGGCTAGGCTCGAAGAAAAAACTTCATAACCAGAAGATTCATTTGCAATTTCCAGCAGGACATGACTGAAATCTAATGTCGTAGCCATGTCCCATACTCCTAGAACCTTAAACTGGTCCAATGTATAATTAGTCAATCTAACCACCATAGAATCATTCTTATAGGTTCTATTCAGCTTCTCATCTGATATAATAAACCCATTAGTCAAATTCTCAAAATCATCCCCATAGGCCCCCCACCAATAAACCTCGACCCCTTCAATCATATCAAAATTGGTCACCATGAAGGAGCAACCATCCAATACACTGATCACCCCTCGGAGCTATTTGAGGGTGCAAAACCATACCATGGAGCTATTGAGGGTGCAACTTCTTTTCAAAGAATCTACATCTGAAAAACTTCCCAACATGCCCAAACCCATGAAAACTATGACCTAGAACAAAAACAAAAATCTCCTCATGTTGACCTCCATCGAAGAATCTCACTAGCCCAGTCCAGAGAGATAGAAACACGCTAAAATAAATTCGAAGGAAAAAATCTCTAAGCCGCTTGGAAATTGAAAATATTCACATGAAATTATCGGAGTTTAATGGTTTCCCCTAAATTGATTTGTAGCTGAGACATACCTTTAGGTACATGGAGAGATCTACCGCAAATTGGAACCTAATTTTAGCAAGACTGTTCGCTGAGCCGATCCGTGTCGCATAGATGAAGACTAGGATAAAATGCTCTTTAGATCCCTTAATGTCATTGTTGATCCTGGTGCTGTTTTTTTTGGTGTTTATGAAGGTCGTGGTTGTGGCCTTGGATTTCACCATGGCCGAAGTGTTCCACAAAACGCTTTAATGACAATAGATCAAAAGCTCCAGTGATCAAATTTGAAAGGTGGGTTTTAATTTCGATTGGAAGGGCATTTCTTCTGGGATCCCTTCAAAGATGAAGTGAAATATAAATAATTGCACTTCAAATGGAAGAAGTGGAAGAAGTATAAAGTAACTAAACCTTTTCACCAAAAAAATACAAAAATTAAATATTGTTTTTCTAAATTTTTATAATTTTAAACAATTGAGCATCTCTCATATATTTTCAATAAAACTTTTTTTGAAACATTAATTTGTCATATATGTATTATTAATTTTATAGTTAAGTAACATAACAATTATTTTATTGTATTTTTTGGAGTTGGAGTACACTTCATTATATAGAAAAAAACTACTTAGACTATGCGATAACCATATTTGGGCATCTGCATGATCTTATGCATAGTGCATGTCGTAGCTAGATATAGTCTTAAAGAAAAACTAGAACCATGAAAGAATTACTTACTATTAACTATGTACAAAACGAAGCCACTAAGCAAAACGAGTCAAAAATAAACCTACAACCAAATATATATATATATATATAACCAACCAAAAACTTAATTCAAACCAGAGAGATGAAACAATCCAAACTTGAGAGATGTAAGAATGACGGGGATTGGGCACCTAAGAAAAAATAATACACAACTAAGAAAACATAAAAGAAAAAATCCTACATACCAAGCAATTTAGCAACGCTAACATAACCAGGGTCAGGGCATCTTCAAACAAGGGCTCTTCAAACACTGAAATTGATGGGAGATGAGATCTAATTTAGTGAAGGTATGAATGGGATATTTATTGTGAATGAAATTAGGAGAAAGTGTAATGGAAGAATGGGGCACCACTGACATTGTCCTTGCATTGATGAGGCGCCAATGACACTGGCATGGTCTTCACTTGTCTTTTTATTCATCCTTCCTCTCTTTCTTTCCCTCTCATTCTCTCTCTCTTCTCCTTCATCTCCATCTCTCCATATCCCTCCTACTCTTCCCATCTTCCCTTTCTCTTATCTCTCATCTCCCTTCTTCCATTTCTCTTCCTCTCTCCCTATAGTCCCATAAATTCCATAATGTCTATTAGAGAATCATCTACCACTATAGTCAAATCAATTTTAAATAGGTTTTCCTAATGATTTGTTTTGAGTAAAAATGATGTAAAAATGATGATCATCTACCACTTGGAAGATGTGACACATGATGCAAAAGTTGTGTACTTTGATGCTAATACAATGATAATAAATTAAAATACATTGCCAACATGACGCTAATGGTACTAACGATGATGCTAATACAATGCATACTAACTCTAAAATAATGCAAAAAACGTGTTTGTAACACAAAAAAAGACAAAAAGATGACTTTGAAAAGTTTTTTTCCAAACATTATTGATGCAACGAAGATCAAACTAATACAACAAATTGACGCAAATACTTCCCTCTGTTGGAATTAAATGCCACTTCAAAGAGTGTTCATAGAAATGAGTGACACAAATCTAACCCAAAATACGATGTCTCGATGTGCTTCACACTTTGTGTCATACAAATTTATTTATTTATTGCAAAAAACTAGACCGCAACACTATTAAATGTGACATTATACCCTTGTATTGTAGTAGTGGATGTTGTGTATAATGCATTTAAGAAGGATATAGGCTAGTCATTTTTATTTAATAAAATAGTGTTTTCCTTCATGTTCTTTTTAGTTGTTTGCTTTTATAGATGTGCTTTCTCATCGAGTTTAGTTTTTTGTTGTTCTTAAGATTACTTTTATTTTGCTTAGTTCCAAGAACTTTATTTTTTTTTCTTTTTTCACTCTACAAGTGTGATCGTGGCATGAATTAGGCTAAGAGCACTGATGCACATAGCATGGTTATACCATGTTATTTGTAGATAACAATTTTCCATTTCCAAGAAACCTTAGATTCCTCGATATGGCATGCTACTAAATATTAACTTGTAGCATGCTCAAATTAACAATTAAAATACCCAAGAACTCAACTTGTGCACACTAAATTAGTTGGTCGTGTGAAGTGAAAGCTAGAAATTGCGTCAACCCAAGAAATTGTGTTGACTCAGCCAAGGAAATGAAGAAAAATACATTAAAAGGGGTATGGATGTAAAAAGTGAATCAAAATGGGATGCAATTCATAGGTTGACAATGAGATGAAGAGACATTATTAACCTATACTATAAGTGTAACAAGTACAATGCAGGTTAACCTATGCCAATTCACAAAAATATTTGTGTGTTATCATTATGATAATTCCTAATGACCATTCAAATCTACATTGACAATTTTAAATGATGGTATAACCATGACCCTTTTATATACACTTAAGGAATATGTGGAAAAAACAAACTTTAACTAATCCTTAGAGAGATGCATGCATGAGTATTTCCTTGATCCCTTTTCACCCTTTAGTTTTATCCTCAATGAGATTAAAATGAATCAACAAAGGGATGTAGAATATAAATATAAGTGATGTGGTGATAAAGGGATGTACTATGAAAATTGTTCATCCCAATAGTGATCTATTTTTCTAACCCCCCTAGGTCCTACTTTACATGATAGGATCCAATTTTCTTGTAGCCCTAATTTATCCATTATTTCTCTTACATGGATTTCTTTTCAACTACATATATCAATAGGAAATAGTTTCTAGGTAGAGATGTTGAATTCAACAAACTCACCATATGACATGAAAAGAGCTAGTTCAAAACGTTTTGAAAATTAAAGGTTAAAATACTGAAATATATTCGAGGCTATACTCCTTACTATGAGAAGGTAAAGGAAAATCACATTTCCACGCTTTAGATATGTTGAATTTCAAAACTAACAAATCCATATTTACCCATGATATCAAAGACTATGATCATTATACGAGATATTTGGTTTGTTTCAATGCTTTTATATAAATTGAATGCATATTCAAAAACCCCTTAGGATTTAAAACACTCACTAAAATTAAATGAAATTTATGAATAGAGATATGTTGTAGTGTAGCTTTAGTGGAAATAAAGGTTAATGTTAAACAAGATTCCCCTATATAATACAAGTTAAGAATCCATGTATAAAAAAATACATATTCTACATATTAGCAAGTATGTTAGAGAGTTGGAGCGTTATCCTATGCATATATATTTAATTTAGATGTTATTCTTTGTGTCTCTTCCTATGTTGGTTTTATGCATGTGTATTTTCAAAATGTTCATGTCAAGTCATGTATATATTTTATTACATGAATTTTTGCACTTAACTTAGTAGAATGTTGTTGTAATATATCTATAGGTTATACATATTCTAGTGGATATTTCTCAAATGATGAAACTAGACATAGGGAAAGAGAGTAATATGAGAGAAGAAAAGGAAACATATCCCAATTAATGAAGACAATACCGGTGACAAGACATTGATGAATTGTAATTACATATTTTAAGATTTCATAAAGTATTGAAAAATGTGTATTTATTTAACAAAGAGTTGCATTTATAATTCTAATTATTACTTATTATAATGTGTTTTATGTTGCGAAAAAGCTTAATTAAAAACCTAACATCATTTCTCAAGATTATAACAAAAATAGAAAGAGACCTAGCTATGGGCTACTTGTATTGAATGTAGTGGGGATAAAATTATAGTAGTCTTAGTCGTAATAGATGTAAACATGATAGACATGGTATGATATGTCATACATGTTTTAGAGAAATTTAGAATGTAATTGTTATCTAATACACTAACTTTTTTGTTACACTTATTTATTCTATTACGTGCATATTGATGGTGTGAGCATAAAGTGCAAATATGACGATGAATAGAGACAAAGACTTGTTTCATCAATATAATATAAAGAAAATACTTTCAATTATGATGATATAAAAGTTACTAATGAAGGGAAACTTTTAGAATACACAATTCCGTCGCTATAGCGATGTTTGCCTTTCGACAGTATGGGATTTTGTCACAAGAGTGATAGAACACACTATTTCGTCACAATAGCGAGGAACGTCGGGATAATTTTGAATTTTTTCAACAAATTAAAATTGTTTAGCGACGAAAGCAATGATTTTACCTGTTTCATGGCAAATTTTTGTGGGACTTTTGACCCATATGTAGTAGTGGGTATAGATAAGTATTATGACATGCATAATCATCGTGGACATTGACATTGTCATCATCATCATCAATGCCATATGGTAGATCAACATCATCTTGATCATCATCCTCATTATCATCATCATCATCAACATCAAGTACATCATCAACAAAATCATCGTCATCATTGTCATTATGGTCACACATATGCCATTAGTGTTCTTAATCACTCATCGACATTAGGATTCATGTCATGTAATTGTTAAGGTAATTTATATTCCGTTATAGTCATTACGATGGTAATAGGGTTGTTTAGATGTCGTTACAGACATTTAGGTGCCATTAGAAAAAATTAGGATCCAAAAGTGATACCATATACATAATCATCATTGACATCCACATCGTCATCATCATCATACAATAAATCATCACCATTGTCATTGTCGTAGTCATCATCAATATAATTGCGATAATAATGAGCAAGGAGTTGTACTACCTCACAAGAATGGATTATATACTCTTATACTTATCAAATCATATCCATATGCACCATCATAATTATCGTAATGCATCATCGGCATGTTGTTAGGGAGAATCATATGACATTAGGGTATATCAAATGTTGTTGGGGACACTAAAATACCATAAGAGCAATTTAGGTGACATTAAGGTAATTTACCCCTCATTAGGATTAATCATGATGCGAAGGTGCCATGATTATGATCATTTTGGTGCCACTATGATAAATCAAGATCCAAAAGTACTATCACATGGATCATGATCATTGACATTGACATTGATATATCTGACGTTATGTCAGACGTTTCCTGAACACAATCCCTAGCTCTAAATCTATTGAATTCCTAGCGTAGTTCCTTTAGAAATTTTTGGCATTGCTCCAGGTGCTATACCTGGCGCTATGTTGGATGTTTTTCCTACTGAAATTCATGGCACAATTCCTATCGCTAACCTTGGATTGATATATGGTGTATGTTATTCAAGACATTTTTTTGGAGGCTATTCTTGGTGTTATATGGGATGCCTTTGTGGATGCTAATTAGGACATTAATTGGGATGCTAATTGGGATGCTAATTGGGATGCTAATTGTGATGTTAATTGGGACGTTAATTGGGATGCTAATTAGCGTCCAAAATAACACCAAATTTTAAAAAGGGACGATAATTGGGATGCTAATTGGGATGCTAATTGGTTTTTTAATTGGGATGATAATTGGGACACTATTTGGGATGCTAATTGGGATGTTAATTGGGATGCTAATTAGCATCCAAAATAGCGTCAACTTTTAAAATGGGATGTTAATTGGGATGCTAATTGAGATGCTAATTGAGATGCTATTTGGGATTCTAATTGGGATGTTAATTGGAAAGCTAATTGGGACATAATTGGGATGCTAATTAACGTCCAAAATAGCACCAACTTTTAAAAAGGGACGCTAATTGGAATGCTAACTGGGATGCTAATTGGGACGCTATTTGGGACTCTAATTAGGAGGCTAATTGGGACGCTAATTGGGATGCTAATTGGGATGCTAATTAGCATCCAAAATAGCACCAACTTTTAAAAATGGACGCAAAAAATGCCATTAAAAGTGCCATCTCCTGGAAAAGCGTCCACTTTGTCCAAAACATGATGGAAAATACACTAAAAGTGATAGTGGATTCTAAAAAGGAAGCTAAAAGAGACGCTAATCATAGGTTTTTGTTGTAGTGAAAGGACATGTACAAATATTGTTTGGTTAGTCAATTGAATGGGAACCTGACATTATCGAAAGATAGATTGACAAAAGTGAGGAATGGAGTATATGTCAGGAGAGATGAGAGGGCCCCCCAAAAGGGTGTTGTAATTGGTTTTGGAATTGGATCAGGTTGTGCGGTGTTGTTTGAGAGCGATTCTATAGTTGTAGTTGAACGTACTACAAGAAAAGGTGTATCTCAAAGTACAAAGCACGACGTTTCTTCTGGGACTTGGTACATTGGAAGAGTTCAAATAATAAGAAAGAAGGATGGTAATAGGGTGTTTGATTACCATAATGACATTGATATTTTGGATAGGCTTGAAGGTGTTGAGCTTCAATGTTGTTGGTATAATAGAATAAAGGGGCAACACATGTACAAGTATGATTCAACAGATCATCTATTCATACAACTTGAATCTATTATAGCAACGACAAACCTATCATATAATATCAAGAAAGACACATACAAGTTAGAAGAAAGCGACCACAGATTTTTTGAGGATTTCATTAAAAATTTAAATAGGGTGAAGTTTTCAAACCATTCCAATTTATCTTATCTTTTGTACTACTATCTTATATCTTATTTATGAAGTAGTATTTTTTGTATTATTGTTGATTCGTTTGTATAAATTTCATACTCATTTTAATTTATCTTATCTTCAGGTGCGGTGAATGGTTCAGATGCCGAACGGTTGGGATAACTCTATGTGAAGTTATCGATTGTCAAATATTTCTCTATGCGTTCTTGAAGCATGGTTCTTAAGGGTTTCTGAAATATTGGCTAGTTCAACAATTATGTTTAATATTACTTTTAAAAGGATGAAACTCGTTTTTGTTTGTCAAATTTTGGTGCCCATGCCCATGTTAGAGTTTTCATATACTTTATTTTGCTACTTCAATACTTAAATGGAATATTACTTAATGTGTGTTTCTTGAAATGTGTTTTCCAAATGTTT
Organism: Pseudotsuga menziesii; assembly: GCA_001517045.1. NCBI lineage: Eukaryota > Viridiplantae > Streptophyta > Pinopsida > Pinales > Pinaceae > Pseudotsuga > Pseudotsuga menziesii. Next base: position 149,691 of record LPNX010032352.1, read on the forward strand.
TCTTAAATGGCATATCATGTTCTTTAATTTCGTCATGTTTGTGTGGAGTGCATATTAACTCACTAGAAATTGTGATTGTTGTTGATTCGAAAGATGGCTATGGTGTGGAATTCTCTTGTTATAAAACTCATTGTTGTGCACCTGTTATGGTATGGAGTGGGTATGATTGGTTATACTTTCTATAACCAATGAATCTTATACAGCGATGACAAAAATATATAAAACAATGTACCTTGAGAGAGAGAATTGGTCTTGTTGGTCCTATAAAGGAGTTGCATGTCCACCTTACATGGTTCACCTTGATCTTTTGGGTTTGTTTTTTGTTTTGTTGTGGCCACCTGGGTTGACTCATGATCCTTTATCTTACTTTTTCCATAGGTGATGTTTATTAATGTTTTGATACCTTACCTTAAGGAGTGTGACTGAACTCTCTCCCTTTGTGTGATCTTTGCATGATATTTGTTGATGCTCCACGTGATATCTTGCTACACCACCCCTATGACTAAGATTTCCTTGTTACACCTTCCACGTGGTCCCAGTGTGATCATGAATCTGTTGGATTTTGGGTCCTCCCCCAGCATGACCGTGGCCTGTTTCTTGGGTGGGTTGTGGGTTCTTCCACAGTGTAACCATATGTTTCTTGGTGGACTATTGGTCCTTCACCAGTGTGACCGTGATTTGTTTCTTTTCACTTTCTTGGTGGACTGTGGGTCCTTCAACACGACCAAAAAACCTGTTGATACCTTGAGAGGTCCTTCTCCAGCATGACTATGATCTATTTTATTGGGTGGAATTTGGGTCATTCACCAGCATGAATGTGATCTGTTTCTTGGTGGACTGTGGGTGCTTCCCCAGCATGACTGTGATCTATTTTCTTGAGTGGATTGTGGGTCCTTCCCCAACATGACAGTGATCTATTTTCTTGGTGGACTATGTGTCCTTCTCTAGCATGATCATGATCTATTTTCTCGGGTGGACTGTGGGTCCTTCCCTAGTGTGACCATGAGCCTGTTTTCTTGTGTGGACTGTGGGGTCTTCCCTAGTGTGACATTGAGTTTCACTTTATGGGTGGACTATGTTTTTTCAAGCATGACTGTGCGAAGTATGCTTGTGTGTCTCTGCAGTATGTGACTGCATCCTTACCCAGAATGACTATGTTGACAGATTGATTGTACTAGGTATGAATGTGCTTGTTGACTAATAAGTCTTGGTCAATATGTTGTCAGTATGCTTATGCTTTAACCCTCTCTGGATCTCTCTCAAGGTACATAAATTGTTTGTCTAGATTGACTTGTCCCTTCGGTGACAAGATCAAATCTGAAAAATCTGAGTATATGGTTGATTCAAATATTGGTTATGATTATTTACTGTTGATATCTACTGTACATTAGCTTATCATGTTGTTAATGTACATGGAATTTGATTATTCTTGAGGACCAACTTTAACGCAGTGAATAATGGAGCGTTAAGTTGAAAGAGATGAAAATTATGTTTGTTTGGTGTTATTGAAAAGTATAGGAAGCTTACTTTATAATTCTCTTTTCCTTTAATGACACATCTAATTCTCATGTCCCTGATCTAAGAATTAGTGCTATTTTTCCTTTTATGTTAGATATTACTTGTTTACCATATGGAATTTATGTAGGTTTTGAGTTGTAGTTACCAGAACAAAAATAGGATATGGATGAGAATATGTATTCCAGTTCTTATATTTCTTTTTGGATATGATACATATGGATATGGCATGGAGGTGTAGTTATTAATAAGGCTGAAAGATGGTGGTTGGACATGCATGTTATTCAATATATTGTCTTAGCATGCATGAAGACTTTCAAGGACCCTGTTCACTATGCATCGACATATGTTCCACAATATCCGAGGTATGTGATCTTCGTACTCTATTGAATAAAGAAGTGAATTAAAGTTTAGGCTTGGATTGTTGAGAATCCATTTTTTTAAGAATGCCACTGTAATACTATTTCATGTGGATGGTCACACAACTAATATAAGACTTACACTTGTCTAAGCTTGTTTGATTTTTCTAAATGCAACTCTATAGATAGTGACACACCATTCAATTTCATTGCTACAGTATCGTTTATCGCCACCTTAAATTTTAATGAACCTGTCACCTTTTTTTATGAAGGTTCAATGCCATATTTTATAGGGGAAACTTGCTCATGATTGTGAATAGACAACTGCTTAGCTAATTTCCCTTGGTTAAACTTCTCTGATCCATACTTCCCATGATCTTTCTTAAGGCCTCTGCTATTTTTCTTTGTTAGGGTCGCACAAGATTGATTCACCCTGATGCCCTTTGAGTTGTATTCATATTACTCAGCCTCACCCTTTTGTGTAACATATGCCTTGATAGGAGGTGTGCTGATTGAATTGAATTTCCTTCAAGCTAAATTTGAAACATCTTACTTCTTTGGACAAGACAGCACTGGTGCAGTCACGCTCTATAGCTTTTGTTCTTCCATTTTTGGATCACCCAATGATTCAGGAGACATTTTAGCATGTGCACTCCTCTTATCCTTATCTCCAATCTTCCATTTATCCATATGCTTAGAGGACATTGAATCTTCAAACCATGGATCCATCTGCTTCTCCTCTACCCATTTAGTAGGTTCTAAAGAAAACCTTATAAATGATTGATATGAATCTGAAGACACCACAGGTTTCTTACTACCTCCTGTTTTGGTTGCTTCTTTTTGGAGTGTGTCTACTTTGACACATTCCTCAATTCCCTTAACTGACTTCTTTTCATTATCAAAGCATTTAGTATAAGATTTTTCAACTAAAGAAATCTTGTATGCATCATCCTGTCCAGTCACACCAGTTGCCACTGGCTCCACTAAAGCAGTTGCAACCTTTGCAACACATGCATACATAGCTTCCTGAACATATCACCCTTCAATTTTTTTTTATAGTTTGGAACCTGAATGCTCTCTTCAGTGTTTCCATGTTTAAAAGATTCAAAATTGCTGACAATGTTATATGTCACTAATTTTCTATGATCTAGGAACTCGCGATATTTATCAGCTTTTGGTGGCAGACACATTTAGAATTAATTTTTGTGTGAGGTCTTGTTGGTAATCAAATCCTTATATATGATCGAACAAATTTCCAAAGCCTTGGATACTATTATCTGTGTGCATCATTGAGCAAGTTCCAATCTACATAATAATGGTTGAAAAATATACAGAAAAATTAGTAACTTAGATAGAGTCGAGGGGAATGAGCAAACTCAAGGAAGGATCCACACCCTTTGAATTAAACAAAATATCAAATCTTGGAGTACAACCTTTGAATTAAACAACATATCAAATCTTGGAGTATATCTACAACACTGCTTTCTTTGTGCATTTGATAGGGTTTATGTGGTTTGAGCATCCTTTGTTCTCTTAGAATTGATATCTTATACATCCTACAAGGACCATGAGTGGCCATTTGCATGTCATAAGGCTATTGGGTGAATTTTGAAAACATCCCTTGGTCTTGAGGATGGGTCATTTGATGTTTTCAAGGCAATTTTCATCGATAGAAGCATTGTATGTTGGTTGTGAGCATGGTTACACTAGATTTCTTGCTAAAGTTTGTACCAAAGGTCTCCCACAAGGCATTGAACTACACACTAATGAAATTATTGTGGATATTTCTATTGATAAGTATTCCAATTTTTGTGACAAGTTTAGAAAGCACACACTTCTCTGTATTTTGCTCAAGGCCATCATAATGCTTGGGTTATGGAATTCTAGAGGCCACACAACATAATTTTCCAAGTACCCTAATCCCAACAAAAGGATTTAATTTTTTGTTTTCATTTCAATAAGAGTCATTGTCCTTCTATCTGAGAAAATATATCAGAGTTTCCTGTCGTGAAAAATTGAGCTAAAAATCTCTGTATTATGTATGTTCTAGTGCATAAACAGTGGATATTATTAGTGATTTAGGCCTTGGGTTGGCAGGACAACGAGTTATGTTAATGTCCACATAGTTTGGATGGAAGTTAAGCTGCTGGAAAAAATTTAACCCAAGTAGAGTGGAGATTTCAACAGTGCATATACTAAATGAAAACTAAGTATGATTCCCCTTTGGTCTATAAAGTAAGAGATATCTATGTTGAGTTTCCCATCGTTTCACTGCTTCTTGTAGATGGTCATTTTATGATTTTTCTTGGTCTGTCTTAGCATGAGGATTTTTTGCAGCTCAAGCATTCTAGAATATAAATGTTTTTTTATTTTTAAATTTACATTTTTTTACTTCTCAATATTTAGTTAGATATTTTCATGACATTTTGGAGTTTTTGTTGTGTGCTTGAGTCTGATTAATTAGATATTTTCATGACATTTTTTATTGCTCACTATAATTTCTATGATAGTAATTGATGCAAAGAGACTAAGCCCCCTGTGAATTGGAGCAAAGTGCAAACACAGTGGAACAATGACAACTTAAATGCATATGTTTTTGCAAATTAATTTATCAGAGGCATCACGCATCATCATCTATATGCATTAATCTATTCTTTCATCGAAATTTCCCAGATTGTCATAATTGATTTTCATGTAACACTTCCAAATATCCTAAAATGGTTGACCAAAGATGGATTTCTTTTCCATAGTTCATAAGGTGTTTTGTCACAATTAACTTTTAGTTAAGCTCTGTTTAATATATATATGACAACTCCAACTACTTCTCTCCAAAATTTTTGAGGTAACTTACCTTCAATAGTCAATATTTTTTGTATTTACCTTTTAAACTTATTGTAATTCACTATTTCTGTTGAATGGTCTCTGAAACTAAGCACTTATTTTTGAATTTTGTGGCAGCTTTGTGCATGGATAAAATTATGATCCTAACAGAGAAAGGGCACAGAGAAATAAGTTGGAGCACCAGATCAAGAAGGAGGAAAAGGGTTCTACCAGTGAACTGCACAAGGATAACTAATTTTTGCAGGAAGTGAAGGCAAGAGAAAGGGCTTTGGCAGAGGAGGAGAGAGCAGAAAAGTATAAGAAAGAAATGTCTTTCTTACAGGAGCAAGAATCTAATTCTAGGTCTGGGCAATTAGGAAGAGGAAATAAAATAAAGTAGGCACAATACCATGGTATTTATCATTGTCACCATAGAACTTGGAAGCTCATTTAACTTTGGAAGGGAGTTTTTAGTAGAGGTTGCATTGCCATGGAATCTAATAGAGGCTTTGTTAAACAGTCAATTGAGGGAGTTACATTTGACTGTGTAATTTTTTTTTTAAAATCATAGTCTTTGTAATGTTCAATTGACAAATATATATTTAAAAAAGATATCATTGTCACCATAGAATATGGAAACTCATTTAACTTTGACAAGGAGTTTTAGTAGAGGTTACATTGGCATGGAATGTCATAGAGGCTTTGTTAAACAGTCAATCAAGGGAGTTACTATTATACCAAAATCCTGTCACCATCATGTGATAAGACATTTGACATACCTACTTGCCCAGAATCCCAGCTTCTGGAGTGGAAAATAAATGTTTTTTCATCAATATGTCATACAAATTCCCAACACCGCACATGCCCCTTTATCCAGGAGCGGTACCCCTGCTCGCACCGCCTTTCATTGGTTGTCCACAAGTGGTGCCACTGCCCATTGCCCTTGGTCCATAGGCGGTTATTACCAGAATTGCTCTGTTATAGAAGGAGAAACGCGGTACCCTAGGTAAAAAGGGAAAAAGAGAAGTTTATTGAGGCTTCTAGATGATAAGCCTCATGTACTGCCTTATTCCTACTGTTGTGGGTTGGTTGAGCTTGATACCCCTCATCCTAGGATCTTATGTTGTTGGATTGATTCTTGGCCCAAGATCATTTGGAGAGAGCATAGAGAGCTAGAGTTGGAGCTTTTGGGGATGAAGAGCTGGTTTCATGGAGATGCATGTCAATACTAAGGCTTGGTTGTAAACTTCTTCATATTTCTAATGCAAGTTGATTTTTGTCCCACATATGATGTTGTTGTTGTGATTTCACATATATTTGTTGCTAGATTCCTTAGTCAATAGCATAGATTAGTAGATCATATTCTGGTTGCTTTGATTCATTTCATGTTGAGATTTTTTGCAGGTACACAGGTGAACTGTCAAAGCCTTGTATTCCAGATATCTACAGCGTCTAGGGAGAGTCTTCAACCTCTACCCTCTATTTGTCCTGGATCTAAACCATTCAGACCGGTGGAACACCTTGTTGTTTACAGGAGGTGAAATATTCCAGCTAACAGTTACATTTGACTATGTAATGTTTCTTTTAAAATCATAGTCTTTGTATTGTTCAAATGACAAATATAATATATATATATATATATTGACTGGTTCAACAATCTAGATTTTACATTTTTCTTCATTGACAATTCTGGAAGAAAAATAAAGAACAAAATATAGATTAACTTGTAAATTTGTAATGTTTTTAACAAAATTAAATAATAGTGGGTTTGAGTAGGATGACAAGGTGATCTGAAGGGTTTGTACTGGTGATGTGAACCAGGTTGTATGGTCATCCCTTTATGTCAAAATCTGTGGCATGCTTCAAGATGTGTGTAGTCTTAGCAATAGTTTAATCCTTGCTTCTGGTTTGTGCCCTCACAGCACCAATGCCTTTCTGATCTCCCTTGGCTCTGGTGCTATTGTGACGTATCACATTATAGAGATTTGGATATCTGTTATAGCACAATACATAGAGATAGGGCACAATATAGACTCTAGAGAGATATGGAAATCCATTGCCCATATCGCCAGGTCTGTGAACATTGAAAAAACTCACAGAATTATCGACATCTCTGTGATGTGACTTCTTTTGAGAGCTTTAATTTGGAAGAGCACTCATCTTAGTAGTCTCTCGCATGGTCATATAAGGGATTAGGCCATAAAAAAATCTGGGTGGTGTGATGATGAGAATAATGGGATAATGCCTATGACAACATGAATGGGGTCATTACAATGCATGGGCTCTTTGATGGCCTATAACTAAAAAGGAAGGCCTACTTCCCTCCATTATTGTCAACAACATCATTAGGGTTTGTCTGAAGGTGTATATAGCAAAACCAATTGGGTATATCTGATATCTGTGAAAAAACAGTTGGGTATCTATGCAATGAAGAGAAATCATTGAATTACAGTTTCAGCTAATAATCATTTGCTTCTATATTGTTGAAAAATGTATTGGGGATACAGGGTTTTCCCTGTGAAGGTCACTAGGTATACATTGGTATTTTCTGTGAAAACATTGTTGGGTATACAAGGCTTTTTTGTGTGAAGATTCATTTGGTGTAGATGGTTTTTTCTTGTGAAAATTCATTGGATTTTCACAAGTTTTTTTGTGACAATTCATTGGGTACACAGTTTCTTTTTTGTAAGTATCATTTGGATTTTCAGTGATGGGAAGTAAGTGGAGAAAGGAAAAAAGTGCCATGGCATTGAATGGCTTCAGCAGGCATAGGTGCACCTCTCATTCTGAACTCTATTTCCATCAAGTTATCCTTCCCCTTTGGGCTATGAACAGGTAGCAGGACCTCCAGGGTGGGATTATTGTTTTGATATAATCTTTGCTTTAATTCATTCTCTCTCTCTCAGACTTTTATTTGTGTCATTTTTGTTTTATGATGCATACTTACTTTTACAAGCACAAAGGTATAAATATAAGGTTCATTTTATTTGATATTTTGGGAAAAATCTAGCTTGTTGTTAAGGTTCTTGCCATGAGTAATTTCTAATTTCTTCTCCTTTATTCTAGTAGCAACAAGAATTGTTTCGCTAGTGTTAACACATACTCTGCTCCGTCACAATCATCATTCTAAATGAGGGAAGAATTCTCTTTACTTTTGGGTGCACATTGGATAACTGATCACACATAAAACAACACCATGTTTTTAGGGCAGCATATTTGAGGCATAATAAAAGGAATGGTAATATGATTGGCACTTGGCAGTTCTCAAAATTGTTCATTTGAAGCACTTAGGCCTACTCTGAAACTATAAATGCTCCAGGCTTGTGTCCTATCATAAATAAAGAGTTATCAATACTCAAGATGTCCTTGGGTATTTCCAGGCAACCCTGAATGAATCTTAAGACTAGCGAAGTGGAGGGAAATTTGGTGCATTTTGGATCTTGTGATCAATCGTCAGGGTTTTGTTGACCATAGTGGGAGCAACAGGATAACAAGCACTACAAAACGAGCAGTAGTCTCTCCTAATGAAGTGCCCAAATACTCATACAATATGTTCTTGATGTAAATCTAGGGTAAGAAATTGGTGTCCAATGTACAGTTGCAATCTTGGTAATATTAGGTGCTTCGATCTTGATACAGAGGTGCCATAACTTGCTTGTAACTATCAAAGCTATGGTTGTTAAATAAACATGTTGTGTTACCCCATATACGCATGGGAGTACCCTATAGCTGTTCTGGGCACTGTTACATCAGGCCTGGGCTTTCAACGAACCTTGGGCTTGAGCAACAAGAAAAAATATCAGGGTGTGGGTGAATTTCCAAGCAATCAGGGCTTGGGCAGTCCTTTGAATTTAGAACAGTCACTTGCAGCATTTGGAGATTCTTGGGGATAAATCAACACCATAGCAATAGATAAGTGCATCATCAAAATATGGGCAGCAAACCCTATGTTCTAAACATATTTTGATGATAAACAACAATAGGGCTATGTTATATCTCAAAATGACACATCTCTTCCTGTGACCACTTTCCCATGATTTCGTCGCATGTCGGCACTTCATGAAAGTCACTGAAAAACACCTATCTTGGAGGACCCATATCTTGAGTTTTGTAACTCTGTTTGACCTCATTTCTACACCATTGGAAAGTTATTTCAGTTAGCTAAAACTTTCCAGCAGACATCAAAGTCTGAAAATGCCCAAAAATACCTTAAAAATGCGTTTTTTGTGTATTCATGACTCTCCTTATGTGCAACTCACGAATCAATCACGACTCTTGTGTTTTGCAAGTCGCGAATGCATATATTCGCAGGTTGCTCTTGTCCAAACTCATGGATATTTCATGGGTTGTCCTCCTTCATAGTCGTGAATAGGTTTCTTAACATTTAAACATAAAAACACGCCTTTTCGGATTAGTTTGGGTAGTTATACAACTAACTCCTTCAGTTGTAACCACTTTGGCTTCGCCCCTAACTCTTCTTCAGCATATAAATAGAGGTAGGGAGGTCCATGAAAGAGGACTTGAATTTTTGCACTGTTATGCTGGAGGAATTGGAACTCTCTTTGCCCACACCTTTGCCCTAGAGGTCTTCCCCTTGTGTTACAGAGCTTGGAGGATGAGTTCTTTAGAGAAGAGAAGCAGCAGATCCAGATCAAGGTTTCGTGAGGTGCCAAACTTGAAGAGAAGGTATACTTGTACTTGTTTTCAAGATTAATAAAGATGTGATGTCCTTCTTCTTCCCAAATCATTGTTCAATGTGTGATTGAATCTCTGTTTATGATCTTATGATGATGTTATTCAGATTATTATTTTAGATTTGTTTGATTATCATTGTTTTATATGTGGTCATAACGGTTTGAGGAAGGTATAATTCGTTTTGCAGGTCTCTTGGAGCGAGAGGAGCAAGAAGAGGATTGAAGAGAAAGCTTGGACCAGCCTTCAGTTAGTCAGGTGTGGAGATTTCTTATCTCTGATCTTGCTTCTATTTACTTGCTGAACATTGTGCATCTCTCTTTCAACCCCTGTACGTTGATGGCCTCTTAAACCCTAGCCATAGGATACTTTCCTTTACAACAGAACTGGCGACTCCGCTGGGGACTAGCCTTGTCTGTTTGGGGTTTTTCTCTTGTTTTCTTTCAGTCTGTTGCATTGTTTCAAGTCCTTCTTGCCACTTAGGAACACCTTATAACTCTGATAGCAAACTTCCCCTGCCTTTTTAAGGCAATTTGTTGACTTTTTTGTGATTTTTCTCCCTATTCGCGAGTTGCTCTTCTGAACAGTCATGAATACAAGCTTGCATTCATGGGTTGCTGCAATGAACAGTTGCGAGTCATTCACGAGTTGCGCTTATAGACAGTCGCGAATATACCTGGAAGTTAGGATTTTTTAAGTTAAATTTTTGCTTGTTCCCTTCTTTTGGGTAATCCCTGTTTGTGAGTGGATGTTCTTTATGAATGCTGTAGCTTGTATGAAGACCTTTTGCTGATCACACTTCTTGCTTTTTTGAAAGCCTTGGTTGTTCTTTATCAATGTGGTAACCCTTTTTATAGCATTAGAGTTTGTTCTTTGCTCCACCCCCCACCTCCTTTGCTTGGTTTGATTTTTTGGCCTATGTTTCTGATCAACCTCTGTCAGTGATCTTTGTTTGATTTCATAAGCTTGTTGGTGTTGGTTTCATTCTTGTTTTGGTGGTCAGCTTCACCATGCAAAAGTAGTTGTCTTGTCTCTTATGCAAGCCTTCCTTCCAAGTAGGGTTTATACTGTCTTTAGTTCATTCTAGATTTTGTTTGGTGGTTGTATAGCAAAGTTCCTTTTGCCTTGTTCTTATTATCTGCATACTTTGCTTTGTAGGTAGTTTTCTTTTGCCTTTATAAAAGAAAATTAAAAAGAACTCATACTTGTTGTTGCCGCTTTACCCCCTACCTCTTTCTTTGGCTTGACCTTGTTGGACAAGGTACTGAGCAGCCTTTGTTTGTAGGTTTAGATTGATGCTTGGGACTTCTTGACCTTTGTTTATGTCAGTCTTTTTGCTCAGTCTTTTCATTCCAAAGTTGTTGGCTTGTTTTCCTTTGAGAGTCTTCATTTTAAGAGAGGTTTATATTCAACTTTAGGGAGACCTAGGTTTTGTTTGGGGTGTGAAGTAGTTGTCTATTTGCTTTGCTTACAGTACTTGCTTGCATTAGTTGATAGGCTGATTTTTCTTTTGCATTTATAAAAGAAAAAGACAAAAACATATGTTTGCTTTATGTGCATGTAGATTAGTCTTTTTAGTCTAGATTGCATGGCATATCATTGTTTTTGAAAAAATTTAAAAATTTAAAAAGATTTGATCTTTTTTGGCTTTTAAGTTTCTATTTGAAGATATAAAGAGAATAGTTTGCTTTTTGCATTTCATTTCTTTTTGTTTAGTCATTTTGTTTCAATTTTGAGTCAAAACACCACATAAGTTTTATGCCATTTACCCTTTGACTAAAAACAACCCTTAAAATAAACGATATAATTTAAAATTTACTAGTAAGTTTTATTTTATAGGGTCATACACCAACTAGCTTAGGCTAGACTTGTGGGATAGGGAGTTTAAACTCCCCACAAGTGTTAAATTTCAGACGTAGTTGGCCAATCACTAGGTAAATCCTTTTCTACATTGATTGTATCTGGGAAGCTCCTCTCAAACGGGAGTTAAGCACTAGGCCACGTAGAGGCTTGGACAGAGGAGATAACCCTCTGAATCCTTGTCAAAACGTAACCTAGGACTTTTACGCATCTGGGGATTCTGTCCTAGATAGAGTTTCAGGCTCAACTACCCTGCCCATGCGTACGAGTTCGGCTGACGAATGTCCCCCCAGACTGTCAATTTAGTTAAGGTAGCCTCTAGTCTCTTTGACATCTAGGGTTCATACACAGGTAAATCGGAAGGTTATTTCTGGTTGACCTTGGACGGGCTTGGAAGGTAACCCCGGTAGAAAGTGTGGGAGGGCGGTGGGTGATTCCTCTGCTTGTGCCTAAGAACATCTACATGGGACGCCAAGTAACTGTCTATCAGCTTTCTTCTAGAAAGTACATCTTATACTCGTTTGTCTGCTTGGGCTTTAGGAAGTTTTAGTGAGTGCTGTGTGGTTTGTTTGTACTTAGTGGGCCTTTAGGTGTTTGCTTTGTAATTTTGGTTGACCATCAACCTCAGACTTTGTCTCTTGTTTTGAAATTACGGCTAGCACCCCTTTGAACACTAACCAAGAGATCCCTTCGATGGGAACTCCTTGTCCTATTCCTCTCACAGGGAATGTTGGTGTTCCCTTGATGGCCACCTTGAATCTTTCGAGATTCACCCTAGGGCTACCGGTGTGGTTGTTTTCCACTCCAACTGTCCTGAATGATCCTGATGCTTCTCAAGTAAGCTCCTTATATCAAGGGCATCAAAACACTGTCTCCCCTTCACCTGTAGTTAGTTCTCCTCCTCATTCTACCTCATGCGGTGAAAGTACTGATCCTAGTAACCGGTAGTCTAAAAGGAGTAAAAGAAGGAGAAATAGGAAGAAAGCACATAAGCAAGGGGGCACCCGTTCGACCTCTGCCAGTCAAGTTGAACCTCACCACCCAGCCTCTGTTGTTCAAGTTGGGGGCACCCATCCAACCTCTGCTGATCATGTTGGAGCTAGTCACTCAACCTCTGGTGTTCACGTTGAGTGCACCTATTCAACCTCTGGTTTTCAAGTTGAACCTTCCTATCCAACCTCTGTTGGAGCTATCAATCCAGCCTCTGGTGATCAAGCTGGTGGGATCCTTCCAACCTTTCTAGGTCATGTCGAGTCCTCTCACTCAACCTCTGTTGTTCAAGCTGAGTGCATCCGTTCAATCTCTGGTTTTCAAGTTGAACCTACCCATTCAACCTCTGCAAGTCAAGTTGATATTCGCCATCTAGTATCTGTTGGTCATGATGGTAGGATCCTTCCAACCTTTTTAGGTCATGTCGGATCCGGTCACTCAGCCTCTGGTGTTCACGTTGAGTGCACTCGTTCAACCTCTGGTGTTCAAGTTGAACCTCCCCATCCAACCTCTGTTGTTCACGTTGGATCCGTTCACCCAGCCACTGTTGTTCATGCTGGGGGCACACACTCAACTGCTGCAAAGCATGTTGATCCTTACCATTCAGCCTCTGTTGTTTATGTTGATGGTACTCACTCTACCTCTGCAAGTCATGTTGGACCTAGTCTCTCGGCCTCTGCAAGTCAAGCTGGGGGCAATCTTTCAGCCTCTGTGGTTCAAGCTGAAGACAACTCGTCAACCACTGTGAGTCATGTTGACACTGTTGACAAGTCTACCCATTCAAAACACAAGCTCAAGTTTCCTTGTAAGCTTTGTGAGGGAGACCACCTTACTTATAAATGCCCTTCTATTGTGGAGGTGCGAAGAGTTTGGATTCATGATCATCCCGTTTTTGAACATTCTGGAGTCTCTCAACAACCAGCCTCTCTTAGTGAGGTTGGATCCAGTCACTCAGCCTCTGTTGTTCATGCTGGGGGCAAACTATTAGCCTCTGCCAGTCATGCTAAGAGCAAAGAGTCATCCAATGCTAGTCATGCTGCTACAGTTGAGAAAACTGGTCGTTCGAAGCATCATCTTAAAATCCATTGTGTGCTATGCAAGGGAGATCACCTTACTCATCTGTGCCCTGCTATCCCAGAGGTGCGAAGAGTGTGGTCCGAGACTCATGGATTTCATTCTTCTGAACACCCTATAGTTTCTCAACATCCTACTCAACCTTTGGTTGATCAAGTGGTCGAACAAATCTCAGATTTGGTTGATCCCACTCTTCTTTCGGAGAGTGTCCCTCACGTGATTGAACCAATATCATCTTTGGTCAATCCCACTCTCCCTTTGGAGAGTGACTTTCACCAAGCGGTTGAATCGATTCCATTATCGATCAATCCCACTCTTCCTTTGGAGAGTGAAGTGTCTACTAGCCACATTTTCTTCATTGCCAGTTCAGAACTTGTTGGAGCAGGGTCTCGCAGCTATAGAAGAAGCTGCTAGTTTTGGCAGAGAGATAAAGTTTTGGCTGAAAGAAGACAAGGCAGAGCTAAGACGCCGTAGCACATTTCCAGCTCGAGAGCAGAGCCAGAAACCATGAATTTTTTAGATAGAAAAGTCAAGAAGGCAACGGTACCCGAGTGACCGAGAGAAGAAAGCTCAACCACTGCATTGAAGGCAGCGGCGGAAGATAGGAGGGCTCAGCGATCCTCATAAAGAAGAAGGAGCAACAAGGCTCAAGCATTGAAGGCGAAGGACAGAGAGTGAAGCGGTGCATAGTACCCATTGTCAGTGCCGGGAAGCATGGAAGACCGTAGTGAGCTGTGGTGTGACGGGAAGCGGCTACCTCAAGGACAGAGAGGACCGACTGTCACTAAATAGGGTATGGGTTTACTGTTGGGACAGGCCCACAGTGTTGTAATGGCGAGACCTTCAGGCTGCCTATAAAAGCTTGTATTTTGTATTGTAAAGGGTTGGTCAGTTAGCTAGTGAGTCGTTAATTAGTTAGTTGATTATTGTTGTAGACTCAGGAGTCAGTCAGATAGACTGTGTTGTAATGATCCATACATCTAGCTTGTCTGTGAGTCATTTTGAGTCTGTATGTAACGATCCACAGAGATTGACAGAGGGGGAAGGATATATTGAAAGAAAGACAATATAGAGATAGAAGTAGGCCAGAGGTCTAGAAGAGATCTCGTGCTGCATATGCGGTGCAACAGACTGTACTAACTTCCCTCAAGATATATAATAGAAGCACAGTTTGGTGGACGTAGCTCCCATCCTGGGGGTGAACCACGTTAAATCTGCGTGTTATGTGTTACATGAATGTGGTTGTACTTGTTTATTGTTACTGGTTATTATGCATGTGATGTTAGTTGCAGTAAGTAAATGTATGTATTGTCTAGTTCACGGTAATACAGGAGGATAGAGATAAGTTGAAGTAGTTTAGTAAGCTGCTTAAAGACTCCTTTACACTCATTTCTGACGACCATTTAATCACAATATAACTTCTGGGAAGTGGATTTTTTCCCATAGACACAGTCAACGATGAGAGTGCAAAGTCGTGGAGGTAGGATATCGTAGAGAGGCGATATTGCACCGGCAGAGGAGCTGCGGTGCGCGATACTGTGAGCTGAGGGCTTAGCGTTGAGGCGAGGTTGGGTGCCCTGCGGTGCGCAGGGATGCGATAAGGTTTAAGGTATTGTGAGTAAGAGGAAGTTGTGCGACGTGGGAGGAAGTCGTGCGGCTTGCGCGTGGACGCGAATTGCGCAGCTAAAAGAGCTACGAGTAGAAGGGAATGTGCGACGTGCAGAATTAACCGACGCAAAGAGAAGTAGGATGCTCAGAACCTAGTCCAAGACACTTGAGTCTTGGCCAACCCATTAGATTCACTTCGGGTGAGACTTTAGATCACTTCACGGTCTGTCGCCGAAAGGGCCAGTGAGCTAGGGGTGTTGTTGGTTGATTATAGTAAACCCGGGTCTGCCCATGCAATCAACAAATGGTTCCGTTGCCGGCTTAAACGACTGGGAGTCAATGTTCTGTTGGCATCCTGCCAGAGAAGAGTTTCACCAGTGGCTGGATTCAGATTTAAGGGAGTTTTCCAAGAAAGAAAACCGAAGCCCTAAACTGAGCACAGAGGACTGGCTAGTAAAGCATATCGCTTCAGACATACACGCTATATTTTTTGAAACCTACGGAAATGAGCTTTTCGACTGGTTATCCAAGTTGAAAGCTAGCAACACATTCAAGAAGAAAAGAAACATTGTCTGGACACCGGAGCTCATTCATACTGTGCAGAACCTTGACAATCCGATCATGAGAGCAGTGGACTTCTGGCTTACCAGCATGCTAGACGGCTTTGTTACAGAATTTGCAGTCGATCAGAGAAAGAGCTTTAGCGAAGCTGAACGATACTTCTTCATAGGATATCATGGTAAGTACCTAAGATCTCTAAACTTGTCCCTTAAGATGCTGCTATATGAAAAAGGAAGAATGGATCTAGTCACAGATGAATAAGTAAAGATAGTAATGTCACAAGAGTTTGAAAGTGATTTTGATGACATTGGACGAACACGTAGTGGAAAGAAGTATAAAGTAGATTTTAGCTCTCCTATATTTGAAGACAGTTCAGACAGTATTAGACAACAGAGCCCTAGCACCACAGAAGAACCAGAGGGGGGTATCCCTTACCACCCCTATACTCCACAGAAACAGACAGGGACTCAGAATAACCCCGTAGGTACTCAATCTAGTAGTTCACAGACAATACCTACTTCCACTACATTAACTTTACCTACACCGCTGAGTGGTAGTATCCCAGTCAATCAGAACCCACCACAAAGAAATAGAATGGGAGACGACATGAAGCTACCTATTTTTAAAGGTACTGGAGCAGAAGACCCGGAACAACATTGGTTCCTATGCGAAGCCATGTGGACCATTAAAGCAATCAACGATGATAACCTTAAACTTGTACAGTTGGTCACCACACTTAGAGATAGAGCCTTGACATGGTACATAAAGTATACTACATTGCCCAAGACGCTTGCCTAGGTCAACAATGCCATGATCAAAGAGTTTAAGAAACCTAAGTCTGAGCCTCAGTGCATTACAGAGCTTAAGGATATTAAGCAGTTACCATCAGAGTCAGTATGGGACTTTGACCAGAAATTCAAAGCTCTTATAGACCAAGTAAGTTTTGAGTTTGCACCGGAGCAGCATAAGGAATGGTTTATTGCAGCACTGCTCCCTCATATCAGAATGCCACTAATGTAGCAGAAACTCACTACCCAAGATGAAGCGCTGGAGATGGCAATGAAACTAGAGGCTTCACCCTTGGCAGAAACCAGTGCAGGCATGACAACGCTACAGACCCAGTTGGCCAACCTCACGTTACAGATACACGAACTTAAAAAAGGCAAAGAGGTTATGCAAGACATATGGTGTATAAAGTGTAGAGCACGGGCCCATAGTAAATACAACTGTCCAGTCTTTGCAGACTATTTAGCGTCAGGGGCTCCTAACCCCTTACCACGAACGCAAGGGCCATGGTGTGAAATATGTAAAACACAAGGACATCCACATCAACAATTCCCTTTACTTCAGAAGTATGTACAGACACCTAAAAATCTATATTGTGTTTTCTGTAAATCCGTCGGGCATGATCAACAGGACTGCCGAGCTTATGATCTCATGTCAGAGAGACAACATGATGTGTACAGAGTCCAAGCAGACACACAGGGTCCAGCAGCAGGGCCACCACCAGATCAGACTTATGGAGGCCATGGAGGAGGATTCAGAGGATGAGGCCGTGGGGGAGGCTTCGCACGAGGAGAAGGATTTGGCCGGGGAGGAGGTTTTGGCCAAGGTCGTGGACCAGTCACTTGCTATAATTGTGGAATTGTAGGACACTATGCTAGGGACTGTCAGAATGCCACCACTACTTGTAACTACTGCAAATCTTATGACCATACCATAGAAGAGTGCCCTATCCTGATAGCTAAGATGAAAGACCCTAAGCCAGCAGTACACCAGAACATCCAGCTTATTGATGCTGAACCTAAGGAACCAGACCCAACAGTTAACATTGTAACTAGAAGCGGTGCTTCCACCAGTGGTACATCGTACGCTATTGAGAAGAACGCAGGTCAGTCGTCGGTACACAGAGCTCCTAGTAAAACAACATCATTAGACTTATAGAAGAATAAAGAGACATTTCATGAAGCCAAGGATTCCTTTGATGAACCGACCCCATCAGGATCTCAGGTACCGCCATCTAGAGGCATACCACAGCAAACACCTTGTGGCGATAGCCCTGAGCAGGCACAGCAGGCTACCACATCGGGAAGATGCGATGAGGATGAATCGATAGGAAGTGTACAATCCTTCCTGCACAGCTGCATGAAACTCATGAGAAATGACAAAGCTGTCGGTGAGCTACAACGCATGATAGATCAGTGTCAGCAACCATCTCTCTTGGGAGTGCACACCACGCTGTCCATAATATTACAAGACATACAAGGACAGGGAGAGAGATGCAATTCACAGAGTAGATTTGTGAATTTGAAATGGATGAGGTTGTCTTAGATCTAGGATCAGAGGTCAATGTTCTAACTAAGAAGACATGGGAACAGATGGGTAGTCCTTAGTTAGCCCTATCGCCTATCCACCTAAGATTAGATAATCAGCAGCGGGTATCACCATTGGGTCGACTACCGCAGGTACCAGTTGATATTGACGGAGTTCGTACTTTTGTGGACTTCGAGGTTATAGAAATCATGGGCGACAGTCGACCTTATCCAGCACTATTAAGTATTGATTGGGCGATCGGTAGCAAGGCTGTCATCGACCTAAAGAGAAGACAGATGACCTTCGAGGATGCGCAGATCCGAGTCATTGCACCATTGGATCCTCTCCAGGGTCCTAGATATGTTGAACTTATCAGAGTAGAAGAAGAGGCATTTAACATCGATAATCTCTACCAGATGACTGCAAACCAGAATGACTATATAAATCCCACCGCAGAAGGGCATATTAGTTGGCGATGCGATAGCTCATGCGCATCGGACTCCGATGTCGACTTAGAGAACTGGCAGAACAGACTTTACGAAGTCTCAGCGCGCAGATGTGCGTTTATAAGCAAGTCACTACGATGGATTGGTACAGAAATCAATGAGATCCCATCCTATCATGGACTGACAGATATCTAGGACTTCCTTGAGCAGTTTGAGCAGCAGATCCCTTATGAGCAGAGAATCCCAGCTATGGACCTTGCAGTTCGAGCCACACCTGTAAGATGGTGGTATGCACACAAAGAAAATATTGCTTCATGGGACGATATTAAAAGACTCATGACGATCAGATTTTCTGTCGACAGAGAGTATATCCAACACAAGTACATAGGAGAAACTGACCCCAGAAAACACATTCAGGCATGTGAACAGAGCTGGTTGAACGTCCCCGAGGTCGAGTGGATTCACCGATTCATCCACACATTGGATATAGTTCCCAGTAACTAGTACACTGAGACCGAATTGCACAAGGGGACGACCACATGGTCACTAATGACAGACAGTTTCTTACTCACCTTTGCGTTTGAGTCAGAACATCCAAGTGTTGCTCAGGCCCTATACATAATCAAGACTAAGATATTTGAAGATTACCCCACATCAGCGCCAGCCGAACCTGAGTGGGCTGTCCAGTTAAAAGAGGCGTTGGAATGCTATAATTTTGCATCAGAAACAGAGGAGGCGGATGAGGATCCTCACAATACCAACATTCCTGAATCGAAAGGGACTCGTGATGTGAAGGGACCCCAATTAGAGATTCCAGCAATTACCGAGCCTGTCAAAATAAAAAAAATCAATATTGGCACAGACGAAGAACCTAAGTTTGCTTCTATTGGAGACTACTGGAATGATGAAACAGTCGGACAGATTGTAGATCTGCTACATGACTATCAGGACCTATTTCCCACCAAGTTCACAGAGATGAAGGGAATAGTTGGAGACTTGGGAGTCATGAGGATACCATTGAAGGAGGATGCTAGACCAATCAAGTAGCGTCCATATAGATTGAATCCGCGCTACAAAGAAAAAGTAAAGGATGAAATCGATAAAATGCTAGCAGCAGGCATCATTGAGCTAGTAGAGGAAAGCGAATGGGTTAGTCCTATGGTAGTGCAGGAAAAGAAAACAAAAGGGGACATCAGGATCTATGTTGATCTGCGAAAACTCAATGATGCATCACTCCATGATCCATTTCCAACACCGTTCACTGATGAAGTATTAGACAACGTAGGAGGACAGGAAGTCTACTCCTTCACCGATGGGTTTTCAGGTTACCATCAGATCAGAATACATCCAGAAGATCGATCCAAGACCACCTTTGCAATAGAATGGGGCTCGTTCTAGTATACGGTAATGCCCTTTGGTCTTAAGAATGCACCAGCTATATTTTCTAGAGTAATAGTTGCTGTCTTTAAAGAATACATCCATAAGTTCTTAGAAGTATATTTTGACGACTGGACTGTATTTGGGTTAATAGATAAGCACATAGGAGATCTAAGACTGATGTTAGAGAAATGTAGGCAGTACCAAATATCTTTAAACTTGAAGAAATGTATATTCTGCGCACCATTTGGTATTTTGTTGGGCCACATTGTTTGCAGACAAGGCTTGATGGTAGACCCCGCGAAGATCGCTATCATTGTAAACCTTCCAGCACCGAACTCAGTCAAGCAACTGAGGACAGTATTTGGTCATACCAGGTACTACAGAAAGTTCATCAAGGGCTACGCAAATATTACAACGTCGATGGAGAAATTGCTAAAGAAGGATGTAAAATTCCTATGGAATGAGGAATGCCAGCAGAGTCTAGATATACTTAAGGAGAAGATGGTTACATCACCCATCCTAGTATTTCCGGACTGGACTAAGCCTTTCCATGTACATGTGGATGCATCCGGCATCGCATTAGGAGTCGTCTTGACCCAGCCAGGAGAAGGGGATCTTGACCATCCCATTGCATATTCCAGCAGAAAGCTATCAACAGCGGAAAATAACTACACCACAACAGAAAGGGAGGGCTTAGCTATGGTATATGCGCTGCAGAAGTTTAGGCACTATCTATTGGGTGCCTCGTTTAAAATGTTTACTGACCATTCCGCATTGAAGTACCTAGTCAATAAACCATTGTTAGGGGGGAGAATCTGTAGGTGGTTACTCCTCTTCCAGGAGTATGATTTTGAAATCATTGTGAAACCAGGAAGACTGAATGTAGGACCGGACCATCTGTCACGGTTAGACTCAGGAGAAGAGCCCAGTAACCTAGAAGACAATCTGCCAGATGCGTCGTTGTTTTCCATACAGATTGCAGATGAGTACTATGCCGACATTATTCAATTCCTCACCATAGGAGTAGCACCTGATGAGTTTACGAAGCAGCAAAAGAAGCAGTTGGTTGTTAAAGCAGCAGAATTCACCCTCATCGTAGGACACCTATACAAATTAGGTCCGGATGAAGTTCTGCGCAGATGCGTGATGCCGCATGAAAAAGACGCTATTATCAGAGAGGCTCATTCAGGAACCGCAGGAGGTCATTTTGCTGGAAAGCCGACTGCGCAGAAAATCCTGGAGGCAGGATTATGGTGGCCTACATTGCATAAAGACACTAAGGACTTCTGTAGATGCTGCGACATCTGCTAGAGGGTAGGAAAACCCTCGCGACGCGATGAAATGCCGTTGCGACCGCAAGTCACGCTGCGCGCATTTGACAAATGGGAAATAGATTTTGTGGGTCCTATCAACCCACCAGGAAAGCGCACGGGTGTGAGATACATTATCACCGGAACAGAGTACCTCACTAGATGGGCAGAGGCCAAGGTAGTAAGAAACTATGATGCTGTTACAGCCTCACAATTCCTCTTCAAAAATATCATTAGTATATTTGGGTGCCCAGTAATTCTGATGAGCAATCAAGGCACACATTTCTTAAACCACACCATCGAGGATTTAACAGAAGAATTCCAGATTCAGCACCATAAGAGCACTCCTTACCATCCACATGCTAATGGTACGGTGGAGGCCTTCAATAAGATTCTAGAGAATGCTTTGACTAATATCTGCAATAGCCAAAGGAATGATTGGGACCTTCGAGTTAACGTTGTATTATGGGCATATAGAACTACATGCAAGAAACTCACGGGACACACACCTTTCAGCTTGGTGTATGGGCAGGAGGCTGTGATGCCTATGGAGTATATTCTTCCCAGTTTAAGAATCGCTCAGATTACCGGGATGACTGATGTAGACACAGTGGAGGAAAGGTTAGCACAACTGCTTACCTTGGAAGAAGACAGATTCAACGTTGGATTCCATCAGACAGTGCAGAAAGCACGAGAAAAAGCATGGCATGATAGACACATTAAGAACAAGACTTTCCAGATCGGAGACCTAGTGCTCCTGTATGACAGTAAATTCATTAAGTTTCCAGGGAAGTTCAGAACGCATTGGTTGGGGCCATACCAGATCCAACAAGTCACAGAGGGAGGTGCTGTTCAACTCAGTCAGCTGAACGGGGAGCTTCTTCCCACATGGATTAACAGCAGTAGGCTTAAGCTCTATAGTGACAGCCTCCCCACCCTTCAGTCCTAGCATGAATAGTTTATGAAGATGCAGATGTCCCACTCTTCCTTTGGAGAGTGAAGTGTCTACTAGCCACATTTTCTTCACTGCCAGTTCAGAACTTGTTGGAGCAGGGTCCCGCAGCTACAGAAGAAGCTGCTAGTTTTGGCGGAGAGATAAAGTTTTGGCGGAAAGAAGACAAGGCAGAGCTACGACGCCGTAACATGTTTCCAGCTGGAGAGCAGAGCCAGAAACCATGAATTTTTTAGATAGAAAAGTCAAGAAGGCAACGGTACCCGAGCGACCGAGAGAAGAAAGCTCAACCACAGCATTGAAGGCAGCGGTGGAAGATAGGAGGGCTCAGCGACCCTCATAAAGAAGAAGGAGCAACGAGGCTCAAGCATTGAAGGTGAAGGACAGAGAGTGAAGCGGTGCATAATACCCATGGTCAGTGTCGGGAAGCATGGAAGACCGCAGTGAGCTGTGGTGTGACGGGAAGCAGCTACCTCAAGGACAGAGAGGACCGACTGTCACTAATTAGGGTATGGGTTTACTGTTGGGACATGCCCACAGTGTTGTAATGGCGAGACCTTCGGGCTGCCTATAAAAGCTTGTACTTTGTATTGTAAAGGGTTGGTCAGTTAGCTAGTGAGTCGTTAATTAGTTAGTTGATTATTGTTGTAGACTCAGGAGTCGGTCAGATAGACTGTGTTGTAACGATCCAGACACCTAGCTTGTCTGTGAGTCATTTTGAGTCTGTATGTAACGATCCACAGAGATTGACAGAGGGGGAAGGATATATTGAAAGAAAGACAATATAGAGATAGAAGTAGGCCAGAGGTCTAGAAGAGATCTCGCGCTGCATATGCGGTGCAACAGACTGTGCTAACTTCCCTCAAGATATATAATAGAAGCACAGTTTGGTGGACGTAGCTCCCATCCTAGGGGTGAACCACGTTAAATCTGTGTGTTATGTGTTACATGAATGTGGTTGTACTTGTTTATTGTTACTGGTTATTATGCATGTGATGTTAGTTGCAGTAAGTAAATGTATGTATTGTCCAGTTCACGGTAATACAGGAGGATAGAGATAAGTTGAAGTAGTTTAGTAAGCTACTTAAAGACTCCTTTACGCTCATTTTTGACGACCATTTAATCACAACATAACTTCTGGGAAGTGGAGTTTCTCCCATCGACACAGTCAACGCTAAGAGTGCAAAGTCGTGGAGGTAGGATATCGCAGAGAGGCGATATCGCACCGACAGAGGAGCTGCGGTGCGCGATACTGCGAGCTGAGGGCTTAGCGTTGAGGTGAGGTTGGGTTCCCTACAGTGCGTAGGGATGCGATAAGGTTGAAGGTATTGTGAGTAAGAGGAAGTTGTGCGACGTGGGAGGAAATCGTGTGGCTTGCGCGTGGACGCGAATCGCGTAGCTAAAAGAGCTACGAGTAGAAGGGAATGTGCAACGTGCAGAATTAACCGACGCAAAGAGAAGTAGGATGCTCAGAACCTGGTCCAAGACACTTGAGTCTTGTCCAACCCATTAGATTCACTTTGGGTGAGACTTCAGATCGCTTCGCGGTCTGTCGCCGAAAGGGCCAGTGAGCTAGGGGTGTTGTTGGTTGATTATAGTAAACCCGGGTCTGCCCATGCAATCAACAGAACTTACTGAACAAGGGGGCACTGAACTTGTTTCGGATCAACCCCCACCAAGCCCTCGAACTGCTTCCTTTGATTGGGATAGCCTAGTTGAGCCGCGCCTTCCTTCCGCTGCACCTTTCCAGATAAAGGTCAAAGTTGAACCATATATGATTGCTCGTTGTATTGTTGATGAAGGAGCCTCAATTAGTATTTTTTCTGCTCGTGCTTGGAGAGGCATGGGATCTCCCAGCCTTGTGTCAACTGCAAGTCAGTTACTGGCCTTTGATAGAAGAACTTGTGTAGCCTTGGGAATTCTTGCTCAAACACCTGTTACTTTGGGCAGGAAGACTGTCTTAGTTGGCTTCATGGTGATAGAAGACCCCTTGGACTTTAATATGCTCCTTGGACGTGATTATGTCTATGCCATGCAAGCTATGGTGTCAACATTATTTTGTGTGATGTACTTTAATCATGGCGAAGAAATTGTCACTATGGATCAGTTGGATTTTCTTGATCCGTCTCCTGACCCAACTCGAGACTAGGTCTTTCCTTTATTGATTCCCAGTGTTTCTATAGACACCACCCCACCACAGGTGAACTATGTGGCCTCTTGTCCTTTGTGTTCAATTGCTACTGAGAAGAAGCCTCTGTTTTCATGCTTGCCTTCTCGGGACTTGGTCCCAACAGTTGAACTGGTGAGTCATCCTATATAGACTGTAGAGTCTTCTCCCTACTCTGTCGATCCATTTGAAAGTTTAGACATGTGTTCTATCTCGGATGATCTCCTTCCTTTGGATGAAGTCTTTCTTGAGTCTTTGATACAGTCTGATCTTCTTTTGGATTTTGGTTCAGTTGTGACTAAGTCTAACCCTGATTTGCCTAGTAATCCTGACCTTTCTTCTTATGTTGGTGTTGTTGAGTCTTTGGACTCTCCCTTCGAACAGCAAGTCGGTGATCTTGATGAGTTTGATTTTTCTTATGAATTTTTCGACTCCTTAGATATTGAGTTTGTTCCTACAGACTCTATCTCCCTTGTTGATTTTTGCTTTCCTTCTGAGGTCGATCTTACTGATTATAAACCCTCGAGCCTTGGTGCTATAGAATCTTCTTCGGTTGATTCTTCCTTGACTTTACGTTTTATAGAAGATAGAAAATTTACATGTTTTTCTTCTAAAGTGACCCACATTGGATCTTTTCTTCTGAATATGATCCTAATGTTGTTGTTTCTTGGAGATAGGATTTGTAGTTGGATTCACAACTGTTTACTTGTCTCACCTTATTGTTCATGTCGTAATTGCATTTGCATGTGCCCTTCTCGCGCTTATGAGCCTGATGCCGGCTTCCACGCTTTTAGCTCATTGTATAAGCCCTCATCTTTGTTCTCATCGTCGCTTAGCCTTGTATCATTTTGCCTTTGCAACTTGACACCCTTTACCTTGAGGAGACGTTCCTCGAGTGTCCTTATCTTGCTCACTTTCCTTGCATTATGCATAGGTCTGTTCCTTGCGCTTGGAACTAGTTTCGCCTGCCTATGACACTCGTCTCCTCGCATTTAGAGCATTCTTTCTGCTCTCCTTCGAGCTCGTTAAAAACAGTAAGGAGGCCGCGAGTTGACTTTTCCGGACTCGTTAAAACTTCACGGGGAAGATTATGAGTTTTTTTAGGCCCAAGTCTGACTCCTCAAAATAGACTTGACTGCCGAGTAAACTTGTCCGTTTAGGCTCATTAAGAATATGTGAATGGGCATCCACATTGGTGGTAGGTTATCTCTTTCTTAGACCATGTGGAATAATACGAGAAAGGATCCCTCTCTTTTCTTTTTGAATTGAGAAGAGTATTCTCAGGCATAGGTTTATCTCTTTTCCGGACCTGAGGGACTAAACTTACGGAAAAGGAAACCCCGGTATGAGCTTAGTTTTCTCTTTTTTCGTGCTTTGGACCAAAACATGAAAAAGATTCCGAGTGTACTTTATGTCTTTGTCATGCTCGTTAAACCCTAAAGAACAAAGCACGAGTTTATTGTTGTAAGCCCCATTTCTCGTAATCAAATGGATCTTTCTGAGTGATCTTGCCTTCCTTCACACTCGTTAAACTCAGGCTATATGCTGCTTTTGAAGGAGCGTTGGGTAGGTGGTAATTTAACCTTTTTCGGACCTTCCTGACTAAATACGAAAAAGGTGCGCCTTTTCTTCTTCGGAAGTTAAGAGAGTTCTTCTATTGTTTGTTTTATACCTTTTCAGCCTCAGGAGACTAAATTGTACAAAAAAGGACCCCCCTGGAGTCTTCTTTGGAGTTTTCAGACTCTCTAAACTATGAAAACACCATCGAGCATGTACTAGTTTGGGCTCGTAAAATCCACGAATCAGTGCCTTATCAAGCATTCTTCTTTCTTTTCTTCAAGCTTGTCAAAAAATGAAGATGGTCCTGAGTTTGCTTTCTTGGACTCGTTAAACCTTTACAAGAAAGAAGGGAAGGGGAAGGTTTATTTACATGTCTTTTTATATCATGGCAGGAAGTCTTGTTTCCTTGAACAAAGCACCAGTTTTGAGTCTATCAACAGTTGGGTCCTAGTATTTTGACTTTATCCTGATTCAGAGTTTTCTTACTCCTCCAGTTGGTCCCTTTTCCAATTATATGGGGAATCTGTCAATGTTTCCTACATTGTAGATTTGTTTCGTTGGTCCTATTTTGTGTCAAAAGCTTCCTAAGTCACTTTTGTGTCATGCTCACTGTTCAAGGATTAAACCTTTGTCAGCCATTCTGCAGTTTCCTTGACCTTTTGTGTCGGCCATTCCTTGGTATCAGTTCATTACATCATGTCTTCAGTGTTCCTTGTCGTGAAATTCAGTACCAATTCCAGATCCAATTAGTCTTTGACTTACCTCGTGTTGGATGATGAAGGATGCCTTAATGCCTTCCTTCCAACGGATCTCTTCCTATTGACTGCAACACATCTTGCTCTGAGGACGATATTTAGAGTTTTATGACAGTACCTTGGGAATTGTTGTCATCAATGGTAATTTCCCTTGCTATTGGGTAGTTGGGAATACCTTAATGTCTCCTACTCAATGGATTCTTCAAGTGTTCGACTTCAAGTCCTTGTAATCACACTTGTTAGAATGTACTAGGTACCTTGGGTACCATTTTCATTAGTGGTGGTTTCCCTTGCGTTTGTTAACGATTTTCATTATTGACCGGTAATCAAACTGTTTCCTCCATGTTCGACTTCAACTCCTTTATTCGCATGGTTAGGATTCGTACCTTTTTTGGGTGGTTTGGATTGAAGACCTTGGGTTGACAGTAGCATTATTATTTTTGCTATTGCCCAAGCTGTGCAGGACCTTGTTATACTTTATATGACATTTTGCTGAGACATAGATCCACCTTGTATTTTTGTGGCTATGATCGATTGTTGAGTATGGATCGACCTTGTTCATTTGTGGCCATGGCTCCTTTAGATTTGATATGGTGCCTTTTTGCATATTGAGCGACCATGATAGTTTCATCAGTTATACATATGTTGGATCTGCATGTATCTTTATGGAGATGATTTGTATATGGACGTGTATGTCCCAGAGATCAGTTTTCTGACATTTATCTCTCTTACAGGTACCTTCACTCGAGCCTTTCGATCTTGGATTCTCTACTCTCTCCATACTCAGCTGTTTCCTTTATAATGTATTTCAGCTATCGTCTTCCCCTCTAACCTCACACATTAGGGGGCATCTGTTATAGCTCAAAATGACACATCTCTGCCTGTGACCACTTTCCCATGATTTCGTCGCATGTCGGCACTTCATGAAAGTCATTGAAAAAACACCTATCTTGGAGGACCCATATCTTGAGTTTTGTAACTCTGTTTGACCTCAATTCTACACCGTTGGAAAGGTATTTTAGTTAGCTAAAACTTTCTAGAAGACACCAAAGTCTGAAAATGCCCAAAAATACCTTAAAAATGCGTTTTTTTTGTGTATTCGCGACTCTCCTTATGTGCAACTCGCGAATCACTCGTGACTCTTGTGTTTTGCAAGTCACGAATGCATATATTCACGGGTTTCTCTTGTGCAAACTCATGGATCATTCGCGGGTTTTCCTCCTTCATATTCGTGAATAGGTTTCTTAACATTTAAACATAAAAACACGCCTTTTCGGATTAGTTTGGGTAGTTATACAACTGACTCCTTCAATTGTAACCACTTTGGCTTCGCCCCTAACTCTTCTTCAGCATATAAATAGAGGTAGGGAGGTCCATGAAAGAGGACTTGAATTTTTGCACTATTATGCTGGAGGAATTGGAACTCTCTTTGCCCACACCTTTGCCCTGGAGGTCTTCCCCTTGTGTTGCAGAGCTTGGAGGCTGAGTTCTTTGGAGAAGAGAAGCAGTAGATCCAGATCAAGGTTTCGTGAGGTGCCAAACTTGAAGAGAAGGTATACTTGTACTTGTTTTCAAGATTAATAAAGATGTGATGTCCTTCTTCTTCCCAAATCATTGTTCAATGTGTGATTGAATCTCTGTTTATGATCTTATGATGATGTTATTCAGATTATTATTTCAGATTTGTTTGATTATCATTGTTTTATATGTGGTCATAATGGTTTGAGGAAGGTATAATTCGTTTTGTAGGTCTCTTGGAGCGAGAGGAGCAAGAAGAGGATTGAAGAGAAAGCTTGGACCAGCCTTCAGTTAGTCAGGTGTGGAGCTTTCTTATCTCTGATCTTGCTTGTATTTATTTGTTGAACATTGTGCATCTCTCTTTCAACCCCAGTACGTTGATGGCCTCTTAAACCCTAGCCATAGGATACTTTCCTTTACAACAGGCTATAATTGATGTTCACCTTCATACAGATCCAAGACTTTATCCTCGATAGAGGAGTGGATTGGATGGATATAGGATGCACCTGTAAGGGATGTTTATACCCTTTTGATGTAAGATATCACATTATCACTGCAATTCTAACCTCTGTAGCAGCATGCAAAACAAGAGGGTGTCTTTAGTGAAATGATCCTCTACAATCAGTGAGTTTCTGAAGCCTGAGGCATGGACAGTAAGCTAAGATTCCAAATAGAAGTTCCAGGAATTTTTTGGGAGTTCTGAGCATTCTGAAGGTGGTTCTGAGAATGTTAAAGGAATGAGAGGGGTACTACAACAACATCAATCAATTATGGGCACTCAATATCTTCATTCAGCAGTAATGAGGAAAAGCATCAAAAGATTGACTATTCCAAGAGTTCATATCAGCCCCCTAAATCAACAAATACAGATGATTATTTTTCTTATCTAAGCAAGGATTGGTGGCAAAAGTTGGCTTTATTCCTCAGAATATCAGAGAATCATGAAAATCACTATGGAAATCTAAGGAAAGGAAAAGGTCGAAGACATCTTTCCTAGCAGTTGAAGAATTTCATTTTGATCTAAGGTATGTTGACTAACATTAAGTTTGAAAGTTAAGTTTGAATGTGTGTTGGGGCTCCATCTTAAGTATGACAATTGGGACAGCTTAAGGATTGATAGTAAATAGTAGTATAATAATTTGTTCAGGATGTTAAGAAAATAGTAGAGTGCTAAAGGACAGGAAGGGCATTAAAAATACTCAGAGTTAGAATATACATAGAGCAGCATATTTAGTAGCAGAAACATATACTTTTGATCATGAAAAGTGCCATGAGCAGAGGTACCTACACAGTAAAGATGTTTGTTTCCTATCTGAGTATGCTTTCATTTGCTGCAGACATTATAACACCAATCGATCCATTCTTTAGCATTAAAGAGGACCATTAACACCAATCAATCCATTCTTTAGCATTATGGGAGAACCATTAGTATCATTCAATTTCATTGTATCCATGAAGTTTTCAGCTATAGATCGATGATGTTTCATGTACACCACACCTGAAAGATCCGTTGAGTGGTATGAAGCCATCCATACTGGCGATAACCATTATAACCATTCAATTCAGTCTATAACCAATATAACCATTGAATCCAGTCTATAGCCTTATGGGAGAATCATTAGCACCATTCAATTTGGTTTCCTTTGGCTTAGAAGCCATTGTGTAGTATGTATTCTACTAAGGTTTCTCAGAACTTATACCTATCCCAATTGGGATTATGGTGGCACCATTTGCACCATTCAATTCATTTTCCTTCAGCTTTGAAGTCATGAGTGGGGTATCTATTCCACCAAAATTTTCTAGAACTTCCACTAGCCCTAGCTTTTGTTGGCTTTGTCTAAAAATCCATGAGTGGGTTATCTACTCCATCAAAGTTACCGAAAACTTGAACCTTGCCCCAACCACTGTTGGTGTTATAAGAGATCTATTAACACCATTTTATTTTGTCTTAGAAGCCACGAGTGGGGTATATTTTCTGCTATTGTTGCATGCATTGGAGCACATCCATCTTACTTGGTAGAACTTGAACTCTGGTGAGGGATATATCAGCTACCCTGTTTCCCCAACCTGGTGAACCATTTTCAAAAAACCAAGACCCTATTGATATAACTCCATTTTAACAATGCAACATATCATTATAAAATTTGGGGCAGACATATATAAGGACCCAGGTTTCTCAGGATCTTGTAGTACAAGTGTGCTGCTAAAGCTAGTAACATAGCAGAGTTGATCAAATACAACTATGGAAGGACAATCTGGACCCAATTATATCTATAATGATGTGGTAATGAACACCTAATTCTTTCAAATCCTAACGAAAGTTTCTACTTGTTCTTGTGGTTATTGTCGTAGATAGTATCCATATATCGGAATTGATTCTATCAGTTTTTACTAAGAGTTTGTTGTCATCTTTTAGATAAAGCGTATGCATTGTTCTGATGCTTTTTATGTTAACTATATGGTATTTGATAAACTTGTTGATGATCACCATATTGACCTTTGAATTATGGTGGCCCTGCCCCTTTTATATAGACTTCCATGGGGATTTTGAGGATGAAGTATCCAATCTCACACTCTATGATGAGGGCCTTTATCTAGGATGTTCTTATCAATATTTTGTTTTGATCCTTCCGTGTCAATATTTGAGTCAAATGGCTTGTAGGATGCAGGCATGTTGAGAAAATATACTGTCACAACAAATGATCAATATCTTCCCCAATATTTCAAAAATATTCCAGTCTTCCTTGAGTATATTTCAAACATAGTTCTAATCTAGTGCACATTTTGTTTGTTTGGCATGCACGATAATTGTAAATTAAGAATTTTTTCCTCATCTCTAGTCAATTCAAACATATTTTGATTTAAAACTTCGTTTAGGGTTAGAATGGTAATTCCATATTTTGAATCTCTGAATGCAAAAGTTTCACATTACTATTTTCAAAATTTCATGCACCAGGGATCAAATTTTAACTCATTAGGTTAGCATTGCAGGATATTGCTTTCTATTTTTGGTGTTTTTTCTCATTGCAAACACTATGTTCTCTGGCCGCTGATTGGAGTCTATGGAATTCTCTTGTTATATATTTTACGTTCTAGAAAAAACATTTGAAATATTTTAGAGATCATGAAAAGAGTATTGCAACACTTCTAACCATTAAAAATTCTTGGTGACAGTGGTGCATATGACCTTACTTAACATTAAGATTGTGATTTTTCAAAGCATTAAAAGGATTCACTTTCAGTGGTATAAATGACAATTATGATTTTTCAAAGCATTAAAAAGACTTGGTGCCTTTGGTATATATGGCAGTTGTGATATATCAAATCATTTAAAGGACTCCATGCTAATGGTATAAATGAAATGTTATTGTTGAGCGTAACCTTGCCTTTATGATAGCTACTTCTTTTCAGTTTCTTATATTAAATCTATCCTAGTTAGTAATTGTGTGCTTTTTTTTCTCTTTGGATGTTTTTGTTATCATGTTATGCTATGGTAAACTCAATTACCCTTGAGGCTCACAATTTCAGCTTTGAGACTCCATTACCCTTGTTACTGCAAAAGTTTTCATTTTCCTTTATATTTCTCATTTTACCCTTTTACTTTTTATTTTAGTTTATATTAACATGAATGGCTTCAGGATGTTTGAGAGGGATTCCAATTTCATTGGACTTCATATGAAGAAAATATAATTTCACATCCCATTCAAAATTCAACAAATTCAACAATTTTTTCAGGATTTTCAACATTTTAGGATAGAACTCTATAAATGATTTGTTCTTCATAACCTTTTCTTGGTATGCCCTTGGTAACAAGACACGCCTGCTTAGGGATGAAACTACCATCTAGGCATATTGACCAATATGTTCCAGAAACCACCTCTATGCTAGCCAATTTGATAGAAGAATTGGACAGTGTTTATTGAACCATAGTTGAATTGTTGAACTTGGTATTATTTGATGGATTTCAAACTATTAGAAGTTTTAATTTATGTTTCAGTTTTTTTAGACAAATTTCAAGTGCCAAATTTTATATTATCTAATTTGATAAGATGGATAAACTATTATTTTGTAGATTTTATGGATGTAAACTTAATTTTCAACACATTTCTTTTGTATTTTGACTTTTGTTTCTATTTTCTGAATTTCATTAAGTCTTGAGACAAATTTTGCTAAGTCCCAGGTGTTAGTTTTTATACCTCAAAAGTGTCCTCTAGCCATGTCACACATGTTATAGACGTGGGTGTACATTGCAGTTGCAGCTGCAGTTAGTACAGCTTCTGTTAGGGAAAAGTCTTCAGTCCTGTACGACAAATTGATTATGGAAGACAATATTGTGTTATAAAGGGACCAATAGTTCTAATTTTGGTAGTCTAGATTTAGCAGTTTGCTTTCCCAGTTTTAGGAAAAGTAGTTTTTCCAAAATTAGTCACTTTTCTGCTTTTGAGTTGACTTTTTAGATTTATGTAAGTACTATTTTTAGTTTTCTTTTGTCTAGATTTAGATAAATTACAAGAGAGGAACTTAGTCTTAGGGATCAGGTGTAGATCTGAAGGAGGTTGTTCTTCTTGCTGGAGCACTCCATTAAAGACAGTTTCTTCATGCAGGTTTAGGATTCTAATCCCAAGGCCAAAAATAGACCAAGGGTTGGAAACTTATTCAAGGGTTGGATGTACTTTATTATAAACTGTAGATGACCTTCTTGTGCTATATAAGAGGGATCAGGGTAGCATTTAAGAAATCTATGTTTTACTTCAGTTCAGAGTGAAGAAGTAGGGTTTATCTAAAGCAGTGTATTAAGTTTTCTGCAAAAATAAATAATGATGTGATCTGGAACAGACTTGTGAGAACTCTGTTGTGTATTTTCTAAAGTATGAGTTTTAGTTTCTAGCATTCAAAGATAGAAGTTTTGATAGGTTGCAAAGGTTAAATTTACCTAGGGGTTTAGGGGATTCTTTGAATACATAATATGTTGCCATGGTTTAAAAAACCTAACATTGTAGAATGCATGTGAGGTATCATGTTAATATACTAGGTAGAAATATAAAGGGGTATTAAAAATGTAAATGAAAAAATGGATACATGCAATATATCGTGAAAATAGGGGTTTTTTTAAATTGGGAAGGCATATTGGGAGGGGGTTAAAAAAAGCGATTTTGGGAGGTATTTTCCAATATTTTTTGAAAATAGGGTTATTGTTTCATATGCCACGAACGAACACGCCATGGCATGGTTTCACTAAGTGAAGACCCCATGAGATGGGCATGACCTTTAATACATCATTCCCTTTCTAGCTGAACCTATTTTTGGCATGGCCATTAAGGAGAACGCACGACTATTATCATAGAGACCCACGTATCATACTTGAGTCTTTACATTGTAACTTGCGTATACATCATTAGGGATTGCACCCTGCAGGCTTCCTTAAAGCAAGCCGCGTATCATACGCGACCTTCCATTACTAATAGTCGTGTATGCCTTAATCCAAAGTTAAAAAATATAAACATGATTTGTCGAGCACAGTTGGGCCCTTAATCATAACTATCCCAACTTCATCAACAATCTCAACCTCTATAACTTCTCTCTTTCCTCATGTGTAAATAGAGGGTAGGGGTTGAGGCTAAGGAACCATGAGATATAGAGAAAATTTATGTTGGTGGTTTTCCTTTAGATATCTTGGAGCAATAGAACTCAGTGTCTTTGGTTAGCAGAGGAGCACTTGTCTTCGATGTTGGGTTGTAATTTCACCTCACTTGTTTATCAATAAAGAGAGTCCTTCTTCCAATATTGTGTCTTTGCACTCTTATATATTGTGATTTTTGAATTATCTTATTGTTTCATTATAAGTATGTTATTTCATTAATCATTCATATAATATATAAGATATTGCATGAAAGATCTTGCTCTTTACAGGTGATTGGAGATACACTGGAAGTTGTGGAAGCAATTTGAAGAGAAGAACAAAATCTAGGATCGACCATCATAAATAAGGTATGCCTAATTTATTCCTATTTCTATTTCAAATTCTGAAATGGATGATTGTATGAAAGTTAATTTAGTAATTTGGTAACCCTAGTGACCGTAGGTTATAAGGGTGTTTTTTCCTGAACAATAGAATTGGCGACTCCAGTGGGAAGTCCAACCTATTGTGGGTCCTCTCTTTAGGCTTCCTGACCAGATTTTGCTTTGTCTGATTCAGTTTGTGATTTGTTTTAATTTTATCGTTTGATTCCCAATATTGCATGTTCAGAGCTTGTCTTTCATTTTTTTTTTCTTTTTGAAATTTTTTGGAAGCATACCCAGGTTTCCGTGGTAACAAGCGCATATTTAAGTCTGTATACGTGGGTTTCTTTAGTGGCAGTCACATATGGTACGTGTGTTTCCTTTATGACAATCACATATTCATGTTAGTGTATGTGAGTCCAAAAGTTTGTTGCTTTTCCTTGTTTTTATGATTTCTCAAATACTTGTGAAGGTACTTTTTTTGCATGATACTGTGGTTTTAGGTTCGTACACTTCACTGCTTGCTTGATTAGTCAAGTCTTTGAGTGTTTTATGTTTGACTTCTTCATTGGAGAATGTGTTAGGTACTCCTACCTGAAATTTGTTATGGGTGCTTGTGTTTTTAGGGTCATTGATTAGTCCTTCGAAAAATTGATATGCTCTGTACTGCTTTTTTAGTGGTCTGAGTTAGTCATTCTTTCTGTTTTTTGGATCTATTAGTCTTTGAATTGATAGTCCGTCCAAGTCTAGGTTTTGAGCCATTTCTTTTGATTTGGGTGAAGTGTGTTACTGTAGGGTCTGATTGCTCAAACTTACTCAATTTGCATTTAGTTGCATTATAATTTTTGAATTTTTCAAAAAAGAAAAGAAAAAAAAAGCATTTTTGCACCTTTTGCATTACCTTGCATTTAGTTGTTCTTTTTGCTATTTTTTCAGAAAAAATAAAAAAATTTAAGTCTTGTAGTTTCTCTTTTTTGTTTAAAAAAAATTCATTAGGTTTCATTTACAAAAGAAAAAGAATTGAAAAATTGGAATTGTAGTTGCATTTGCTTTGAAAATTTTTATACATCGTTTTTTGCTTTCCTTCTGCCAAGTCTATAACATCATACAATTTCATACCGCTACCATTGACAAATACAACCCATTAAAAAAATTGATAAATTAAAATTTTACTAGTAAGTTTCTTTTTTAGTCTCATACATCAACTAGTTCAGGCTATGCTTTTGGACAATTAAACTTTAAACTATCCAAAAGCGTTTGACCTCAAACATAGTGGCATTTCATTAGGTAAATCCCCTTCTACAAGAGACCATCTGGAAATATCCTCTCACACAGGAGTTAAGCATGAGGTCGTGTGAGAACCTCGTTGAGGAGATAACCCTCCAATTCCTTGTTCAAACGTACATAAGGATCTTTATGCGTTTGGGGATCTTGTTAATACCACTTCTTGGGCCTCGAGCGGTGCCGATGTTGACAGGGTTTGGGGCTTTGCTACCCTGCCCATGCATAAGGTTCAGGCTTGCAACTATTTTGCCATAATATCATTGTAGTTGTGGTATCCTTTAGTTTCTTGACACTAGGGATCATACATAGGTGGTATTGGAAGGATATTTCCAGTTTACCTTGGACAGACTTGGAAGGTAACCTCGGTAGATAGTTTGGGAGGATGGTTGGGTGATTCCAGCACTTGTTCCCAATAACATATTCATGGGATGCCAAGTAACCATCCTTTAGTCTTCACTGGTTGGACCTGGGCCCTAATCATCCCAGGATTTCCTTTGGAAGGTGTACCTTATATCTGTTGTGTCTGTGTGACTTTAGGACATTTTTAGTGAGTGTTGTTTGGTTTGTTTGTGTTTAGTTGGCCTTCAGGTGTGTGTGAGTCAAATTTATAGATGTGGAGGACCAACCTCTTCACATGTCAGGAAGGTTTCAAAACCTTCCTCCATCTATTACAATGGAGGTGCAGTGGAGCCTCCATCGACCCCTCATCGGCGGAGACTAGATATTGATTGTTTTTTTTAACCAGTAGGAGTTAGTGAATTTCTAGGTGAATCAAAACTTAGGATTAACCAGGAAGGAACAACTGTAGTAGAGATAGAAGACTTGCACGTTAACAAGTTTGCAAGAAATTTTAACCCACCTCTAACTTACTTAAATGATCATGTAATCATCCAGGTTCTTCCCTTTAGTTCACCTGTTATTGGTGTTCCTTTGAGCAGAGATATGTCTAGCTCTGGAGAGGGTATTTCTACCCCAAATTAAGCCATGTTGGCTTGTGGAGTCCTACCTCCCTCGGTTGGTTCTCCAAGACCAAGTGCATCTATTGCACCCCTTTTTCCAGGTAGTTGAGTGGTTCAACCCTCGGTTCCCTCTAATGTGGTAGATTCATCTAGTGGGGTGTTCATTAGTATTCCTAGTGCACATTTTTATTCTCCTTCCTTTATGTAGCCTACTCAGAGCGGTCCAAGTGGATCCTCCTCATTTGTCCAGCGTTTCCTATGGAATGGGTGGCATATTCCCCCATCCACTCCTTATGTAGGTTCTGACCCTGCATATGTGGGTATGCAGTTTGGAAACACAATTTCTTTTCGTCATAATTTACAGAAACAAGTTTCAACCCCTTTCATGGGCTCTCCCTTTTGCTTTTCAGTGGAGGGATGTCATCTCCTACTTTTAAACTCCAGCTTCATCTGAAGCAGCCAAAACAACTTATAGTGCACAAAAAACAAGTAATCCATTGGCTTTCGGTTGGAATCATTTTCAAAGTAGTCCAACTACATCACAACCAACGACTAGGGGAAACCCCACCTTTTCATTTGGGAACCATGGGAAGGTCCTTCAACATCCAAAACTCCTCATTTTCAAACTCCGGTTAGGCCAAATATTCCTTTCCTAGAAACTTTAAACTTTCCATACTTGTCAAAGTTGATGAATGACCTCATGTGGCATGGCCACATGTTCATATTAAGTTACCTTCAGACATTCCT
Organism: Pseudotsuga menziesii; assembly: GCA_001517045.1. Lineage (NCBI taxonomy): Eukaryota > Viridiplantae > Streptophyta > Pinopsida > Pinales > Pinaceae > Pseudotsuga > Pseudotsuga menziesii. The sequence continues at coordinate 186,561 of LPNX010032352.1, forward strand.
AATTTTGAAGGAAAGTTGGTGAAGACCCAGGTGCACACATAACCACTTTTCACCTTTAGTGTTCTTCAAACTCAATGAATTATGACTCCATTCAGTTGAGGATTTTCTAGAGAACCTTGACTCATGTTGCAGCAAAATGGTACATAGAACTTCACTCTACCGCATATGACAATTTTTTGGATTTAGAAACTATGTTCCTCAACCACTTTCAGTATGATGCTGGCACATAATTTTTTTCTACTTTTTGGAAAATCAAGGCCACAGATATCTTGTATCACATCCAAGAGTGGCGAAGATGACAGATACTTATCAAAGCCACTATACCCCCCAAGTTTTTATTAGAATGGTTCTTAAAATATTTACTACCTTATATATCTAAGGGTGTATCCACTTCGGGGGTGACCATAGAAGAAGAGCCTATCCTTAGCGCCCAATAGTTAGACTTGATATATGCTCAGTCTGGGATCTTGTATGAAATCATACTTGAGGTGTTGAGGTCTACCAATAACGTAGAGAAACCCAATCCTGGACCCCATGCTGATGGTGTGGTCAGTTCAGTAAGTTCTCCCACTATAGAATCACTGGCTAAGAAACTCCATGAGTTGTCACTGAATCAATCTACAATGGATGTAGCAAAGGCTACCACCCCCTCAGCTCAAAGTGAAACTATTTTTGCATAGTTTTCTCAAAAGGGAAATCAACAACCTGGTAGAAAAATAAGAAAGGGAAAAAGGGTGAGGGTAATCAAAACAAGCAGAAACACACAAACAATGTTGATGGGGGTAAAAAAGATAAGAAAAAGGTTAAATTTCCCTGTAAGTTGTGTCAGGGAGACCACCTGACCCATCAATGCCCTCTTATGGAAAAAGCTCAGAAGTTGTTGAAGAATCAACAACCAACTATCCTAAAGGATCCATTTCCCCAAGGACAGAATTCAACTTTTGCTTCGAATGTAGCTAGGGGCACTTCTATTGCTCCTCCTAATCAAAACTATATCAATATGGTACAATCTAGCACCTTAATCCAAAAAAGAAACAAGAATTATGAATAAGAGGATCTTGAGAAGGGTAAGTCTACTAGTGAAACTTCTAACCCTCTCACTATTGAGAAACCTATTGATCCGATGCCTAAGATACCTAAAGGTGTCTTTAAAAAAGCATTTCACAATCCTAACTCTAGGGTTGCTTATAACTATTCTGTAGTTGAATATTTGACTCAAACTCCTTGTGCAATGTTGGCATTGGAAGTGTTACAGATTTGTCTTGCTCAGTGGGACGCCCTTTTGGTAGCTTTAGGCAGCATGGATTCATTGAGCTTGCTGGAAAAGTTTAATCTTTCAGATGTTAAGATCCTCCTATCATATCATGTGGCTTTGTTTATTGATGTTGTCCATGGAGGAAAAACCATTGGACGTACAATTTTTGATGAAGGTGCTTCCACGTGTGTAATGGAAATGTCTTGTTGTTAAGCCTTAGGTTCCCCAGAGCTAGTTCCATCAAACACCCTACTTACTTCTTTCAGTGAAAGGTCTTTCCGTCCGCATGGTATCCTATCAGATTTTGAAATAAATTTGGCAGGGAAAGCAGTTGTTGTTGAAGTAGAATTGATTGATGCCCCATTAGATTATAAGTTTTTGTTAGGGAGAAGCTGGACTTACGCCATGTGTGGGATCACCTTGGTCGTTCTTCAAGTGGTTGTGTTTCCACATGAAGGGAAGTTGGTTACGATTGACCAACTCAATTTCACTCAGAAGGGCCATTTGGAGACTAATGAGTCCACTGTACCTTTTATTGATTAGAACAAACTGGCTAACGAGATCTTGGGGGTTGGAATGTATGCATATTTGATGGGCACATTTGATATCCCAACCCTTATAAACTATCTAGTTTCTACGAGTGTAGGGAAGTCTATCATGATGGTTGTTGATAGAACTGATCCTTGGGTCCTTCCTTCCCATCATGAACCTCAAGTGCCCTTATCCATAGTAGAAGTGGCTTATCAAGCTATTATTAATACCACTATTGATTCTATCGCGACTCCTTCTACAGTCTCAGAGGAGTCAGAGGAAACTTATCTGCCCGCTTGGGCATAGAACTCTTTATATTCATATGACTGCTTAGACATGATTTTTCCTTCAGATGAAGCCATTTTGGAAGCTATGAGTGGGAGAGATAAGATTTGTGAAGATCTGCACCATAAGTCCTACTTTCTTCCAGAGTTGAGAAGAATAGAGAACCAAGAGTTCCATGTGAGACCGGTGGAGAATATTGATTTATTGATTAATTCTTTACCAAAGGAGGGAATATTTGATGAGGGGAATATGACAAATATTTATGTTAGCGCTCCAATAAACATCTTTGTAAACATGAACATTGTCAAAAATGTACATATTGGTGCAAATTGCTCTCTGAAGGAGATTTCTATATATAATGCCTTGTTTAAGGAATTTTGTAACGTGTTTTCCTAGTAATATGAGGAGATGTCAGGCATATATCCATCTATTGTAGAACACGAAATATGAAATTACCCTAATGCTAAACATGTTCGACAAAATATTCGACCTATGAACCCATGAAAAGTGGCAGTTGTTAAGGATGAGGTGGAAAAGTTGCTGCAAGCAGGGTTCATTTACCCAATTGCTTCAATGGACTGGGTATCCAACCCTGTTCCTGTCGATAAAAAATAAGGGACCATATGCATGTGCACTGATTTCCATGAACTAAATAAAGCATGTCCCAAGGACAACTATCCCACAGCCTTCATTGATCAGATAATTGATTTTTTTGCGGGTAGCGAAGTATCTTTCATTTATGGACAGCTTTTCTAGGTATAACCAAAACCAAATCAACCCAGAATACCGGCATAAAATGACTTTTATTTGTCCTTGGGGTACCTTTGCGTACAAGAAAATGCCCTTCAGTTTGAAAAATGGCGGAGCTACCTTTCAGCGGGCAATGAACTTTTCCTTCCACGACATCAAGAATATTGTCGAGTTATACTTATATGATCTTCCTTCCCATTCTCGAAACAGGAGGGACCATGTAGATCACCTTCGCATGATTTTTGAATGATGTAGACATTTAAGATATGCTTGAATCCCCACAGGTGTGTTTTTTGTGTTGAGTCAGGGAGACTACTAGGGTTTATCATGTCAAACAAAGGAATAGAGGTGGATCCTTTTAAAGTATAGGCTATTGTAAATATACCTCTTCCTTGTTCTATCAGGAACCTTTAGATCCTACAAGGAAAATATAATTTCCTTTGGGGTTTTATAGTTAATTATTCCAATATAACTAAGGGTTTCATGTGCTTTCTTAAGTAGGACACCCCATTTCTATGGGATGAAATCTTACAACTTACATTCAAGGCATTGAAAAAGGATTTACTGTCAGCTCCTTTGCTACGTCCGCTAGATTAATCTAAAGATTTTATATTATATCTGGCTACATCGGAGTCAACTATAGGGTAGTATTGGTTCAGGAGGATGAAAGAACTCTAAGATCATGTTTGTCTATTATCTTAGTCGTGCATTAGCTATTATGGAACTCATATACTCCCACATTGAGAAATTAGCATTGGAAGTTGTGTATGTTGTTCAAACGCTGTGTCACTACATTTCATTAAGGAAAACCACAATGGTGGAAGATGTAAATCCTTTCCAGTATGTTTTGTCCTAATGCATAATTGGGGGAAAATTCAACAAGTGGATATTCATTCTCTAAGAGTTTGACTTGGATTTCATATATGATAAATCCAAGAAGTCCTTATTTTTTGTAGAGCTTATCTTAGAATTTCCTACGAAAGAGAATATAGTGGTAGAGGATGACTCATTCCTAGATGAGTATATATTTCTAATTTCCACCTATGATCCCTGGTACGAAGATATAATTATATATCTCTAGAATTTGAAGTGTCATGCGTCCTTATCGAGGGAAGATCGATGTAAATTGCGTGTGTATGCGAAAAACCACCTGATCATCGGTGATACTTTATATCGAAGAGGGGTAGATTCTATTTTGTGCCAATGCCTCATCCACGAGGATGTTGAGCATGTACTAAATGATTCCCATAGAGGATCGTGTGGGGTTCATTTATTTGGGTTAGAAGCGGACCAAATTTTTTTACATGCCGGTTATTTCTGGTCCACGATCCGCAAAGATTATGTGGAGGCTATGAAGCGTTGTCATCTGTGTTAGCTCTATACTAGAAAAATGTGGTCACATCCTTCTCCATTGTTTCCCGTCATTGCGGTGGGACCCTTCACTAAGTGGGGCGTATATTACATGATGTGCAATCCAGTTTCTGCTGGGGGCACAAATACGTCATTGTCGTTGTGGACTACTTCACAAAGTGGGCAGAGGCAATTCCTACCTTCAAAAAAGATGGTGAAACGACAACCTAATTTGTGTTTAAACAAATCATTACTCTTTTTGTTATACCAAAGGAGATTGTCACTGACCATGGTAGTCACTTTCAGAATAGTATGATGATCGAGCTGACTACTATGCAAGGATTTAAGCAAGATCACTCATCCTCCTTCTACCCTCAAGCGAATGGACAAGTAGAGGCAGTTAAAAAAACCTTGGAAACCATTCTAAAGTGCACCATTAACGCAAGCCAAAAAAATTGGCACATCATGCTATATCCTGCACTTTAGGCGTATCAGACTAGTGTCAAGAGTGCTACTAGGTTTTCACCTTTCTAGCTCGTTCATGGGGTGGAAGTAGTCACACCGGTCGAATGCGAGATTCCATCTCTTAAAATAGATATTCATGTACTTCCTAACATGATGGAACTAGAAGAACGTTTGCTTCACTTAGAAAAACTGGATGAATAATGCAGAGATGCATTAACAACAAACGAGGCTCACAAGAATAAGGTCAAAAACCAATATGACAAAGTAGTTATGCCAAGAGTTTTCTCTGAAGGGGAGCTTGTTTTGCTTTGGGATCAAGACAAGGAACCCCTAGGGGCGGGAAAATTCAAGTCTACGTGGTTAGGTACCTACGTTGTGTTAAAGGTTTTGAAAAAAAGGAGTGTATGAGTTAAATGATTATGATGGAAATAAGTTTCCTGATCCTAGAAATGGGATCTACCTGAAGAAGTACTACGCTTAGGCATGGTGCTTATTCTTGTATTTTTATTGTATGTATTCATTATGTATAATAGTTAGTTGGTTAGTGTTTCTTATATAATATGTTGGTTGTTATAGATGGCATCTGAGTAGTTCATAGGTTTTATGGATGGTGCTATTTGCCATACTTGTAACCTGGATTCAGTCGCTTGGGTTATCTATTCACCCTGGGGACAGCTAGTTTCCTTCGGTGGCACTTTTTTAGGTCCTTCTACCAATAACGTGGCTTAGTACAAGGAATTTATTGGTTTGTTATGGGATGCTGCAATATGTGGTGTTGCCCATTTGGTGGTCAGACTTAACATTCAACTTGTAGTTTCCCAACTCAATGGAGATTATCAGGTGTAAAACCCTACTTTGTTACGTTAGTTTTTGCATGTAAGATTACTTGAAATAAACTTTGAATACATTTCATTTAATCACATTCCAATAAATGAAAATATAATTACTAATGCTTATGCGAATTACATATTAGACTGACATTTAACACACCTTTGTAAAATAAATATAACATATGCATTTGAAACACATGTAAATAACCAGAAAAAAACATACATATATGTAAAATATGTCCATAGATATATCAATTTTTTGATCCGTAGATCATGTCATAACTGTATAAATATTTTAAAAATGGGCTTGTAATCCATATATATTCCTATATATCTAAGCATGTTCCTCGGCCTCCTCGGTTGTGGTTGCCTCCCTGTAATGAATAACGACCCTAGCTACCCTTCAAAGAAGGCGTATCCAGATCGTTGGAATCCCTACTATAAACTCGTACATGAAAATTGGGATCCGCTCAATCCGCATGGTATGGAAACTTTGGGTTAGCCTATCCAGCTTCTCCTCTAGAAATCGTAATAGGTTTTGGTCCCCACCCTATGTGAGCCACGCAAATCTCCTAGGGTGCCCATAAGGGCGTACAACTCTGACATCTACATTTAAAAAACATTTAAAAAGTATAAATGTTTTTATACATATGTATATACATAACTTTATGATTAAAAATCATAAAAATCAAATAACATAAAAAGATAAAAATACCTATCTCTCCCCATGCCTCCCTTGGCGGGAGGACAAGGTCATTGTCTCCTCAGAAGTCCAATCCAATGTATGGGAATTTCTCGAGAGATGGTACTTGCATTTCCCACCATATATAGAAATAATCACCATAAACACTTTGGATTGACCCTCCACCACCTTGATAGAGAAATACCTCTCCCCATATAGTAAGTATAGGCTGGCGGGGGGAGGGTGGTGGTAGTTCTACTACGGGCCTGATAGCAGGAACTCTCTCAAAGAAGAATGCCACTAAAATGCTTGTGTATCCGAAGTTCTTCTCGATCCCTGTTTTGCAGTCAGAGAGTTGTTTTCTCATTATCAAGATCATACTTGAGCACCAGTCAAATACTATACCCTGCATGCATTCCACTGTAATCCGCATCTATGTCTGAGTGGCCAAGTGCAGTGAAGAAGAACCAAAAATCCTCACCACTGTGCTTACCATCACTTGCAATGGAAATCTAGTTATGTGAGCAATTGGGACACATGTCCCCTTCTTCTCTGTACCTGGTGGGCAGTAAGTGTCAATGTATTCCTGAACACCCATAGGGTCACTACCCCTACTAGTACCCTCAAGGTTAACGGGCATGCGTCTCCAGGAAAGCCCTGTAATGAATTAAATTTACTCTACTGTAATCTCCAAGATCTCTCATTGTAGATCAAATAGACCAAGGTCATGGTCCAGGTAACTGATAAGAGTCTCTAGTAAATGGACATTGGCTCTCATGCCAGAAGTGCAGTAGAATTTAAGTAAGCCACATTGTTGTAAATATTGCAAAGTCCTAGAACCATTTTTTACCTGCCCAATGACCATTGTCAACCATTAGAACCCATCAGTGTCTTTAGATTTTTGGCCATTTTTCAACTTTTTCTAAGTCATGCAGCATACGCGACTGTGCTTTTAACACAACATAGGTCATACATGGGTTGTTGTCGAGAAACTCACATATAAAACATGGATACACATTTACTATATCAGTAGATTCGCGTATGTTGCATAACTTGTTTAGAGCTTCCAAAAAATCATAAAAATTTACACAAAACTAAAAAAATGGAGCAGATAGAAAGAATGAGAAAGGATAGATAACCAACCTGCAACTTGCGGAATTTGATTTGGTCCAGTGGTTTGTCCTCGGTGATCAATGGAAGTCAGAGGTAAAAAATTTCCAAGTTTAGTAATTTTCCAAATGGTATGTCTATTTTTATTTTTTGAACTATTTATATAAAAAATTTCAAAATTTTGACCCATTTCCTATAGTTTAAAATCAATTTTTAAAGAATGGACTAATACCATGGATTTTTTCTAACTGCAGCAGGTCCAAGATCACTAAAAGTTGTTTTCTATCACATATAGGGTAGGATTTGGCTATTATTGTTGACACTGCATCTATATCTTATCTGTTATTAAATCCTAGGATCACTTTTTTACCCATGGACTATGGTGTCCAACCATTTTGACCTTGTATAAATCATTGTTTCTCCATTGATAGGGCCTCCTTCTTATGGGTACCCTACTTTAGAACACTTTATCATATTTTTTGGTACCCATGCCGTAGTTGTGCTAGGTTTACGGGAGCCTTCTTAGTTGTTTTTTATGACAAAATGAGCATCATTTTGCATCTTTTTACATGCTATCCTTGTTATAAGGCTCCCTGCAGTTATGGAGTTTTCTTTAGGCCCTGGTTCGACTCATTAAAATAGACTAGACTGCCGAGTAAAATTGTTCTTTCACACTTGTTAATAATAAGTGAATGGGCATCCACATTGGTGGTAGTTTATCGCTTTTTTCGGACCATGTGGAATATTTACGAAAAATGAGCACTCTCTTTTATTCGGAATTGAGAAGAGTATCTTCAGGCATAGGTTTATCACTTTTCTGGACCTAAGGGACTAAACTTATGGAAAAGGAACACCCGGTATGGGCTTAATCTTCTCTTTTTCGTGCTCTAGACCCAAACATGAAAAAGATTCTGAGCGTAATTTATGTCTTTGTCATGCTTGGAAAACCTAAAGAACAAAGCATCGAGTTTACTGTTGTAAGCCGCATTTCTCGTAATCAAATGGATATTTTCGAGCGACATTTCCTTCCTTCACACTCGTTAAACTTAGGCTACTTGTCAGCTCTGAAGTTGCATTGGTCTTGTATTAGTTTACCCCTTTTTCAGACCTTGCTGACTAAGTACAAAAAATGTATACCTTAGTCCTTCGGGAGCTAAGATAGTTATTCTGTGGATTTTTTTATACTTTTTTAGCCTCAGTAGACTAATTTGAATGAAAATCACCCCCCTAGAGTCTTCTTTGGAGTTTTCAGACTCTCAAAATACGAAAACACCAATGAGCATGTACTAGTTCGGGCTCGTAAAATCCACGAATCAGTGATATTATCAAGCATTATTCTCTCCCCTCTTCAAGCTTGTAAAAAATGAAGAGAGACTCGAGTTGAATTTCGTGGACTCGTTAAAATTTAACAGGAAAGTAAGGAAGAATTACTCTCTTTGGGTTATATACAGTGGAAGCATGTCCTCCTTGATTAAAACACTCTCTGCACTTTTCGATACTCATGTCTCAGTCTACACTTTCAGCTTATCTATTACTTGAAGTTTTTACTCCTCAACTAGTCCTTATACATGGGGAATTTTATCATGTCTCCTACATGACAAATAAGTCTATTTTTCCTATCTGCAAGTGAAAAACTGCCTTGGGTCACCTTTGTGTCGTGCTCACTGTTCAAGGATCTATACCTTCATCTGAGTATTATCTTGATTCCCATCATTATCCTATCTGAGAATTACTTGTGTCTACCTCCCCGTATCCAATTTCCTAGTAACTATTGTTATTTGTTGAAGGATTCATTTCTTTCCTCCTCACATCATGGTTTCTCATCAGCATCTCCTAAAGATGAATACCTAAAGTTTTGACGATGGTATCTTAGGATTCACTACCATTATTGGTGAACTCCTTTGCTTCAGTTGTCACCATAACTCATTTACTGACATCCTATTGAGTTCCTTCCATGTTTGACTTCAACATATTTATTCACATGGTAGGGATTGTATTGATTCCTTTGGATTTGGATGAAGGCCTGAGGTTCACCTCTATAACCTAAGTTGCGCAAGATTGTATTATGTTCAACTACACTGCTTCCAGATTTTGAAGACTCATCATTGTATATTGTGGCTTTGATCCACCTTTGTAATATACGTGGTCTTGTTACCCATCATATGATGTAATCAAATATTGTAAAGGAGCTAGTGTTCTGCTTTATTGAACATGGCATCCTCATATATGATTTTGCATATGACTTTGATATGTATTTGTTTTAGGTACCTCCCTGCTGCCTTGGAAACTGATTTCTCCAATATTAAAATATTGTAATGTATTTAGGCCATCACTTCCCTCTAACCTCACACATTAGGGGGAATTTGTTATAATGTAAAATGACACTTCTCCATCTGAGTTCTGACATCCAATGTGTCGGCACACAGAAGGACAAACTGGATTGAAGTAGCCAAAACACTATAGATGGGCATGACCTTTAATACATCATTCCCTTGCCAGTTGAACCTATTTTTTGTATGGCCATTAAGGAGAATACATGACTATTATCATAAAAACCCGTGTATCATACACGAGTCTTTACATTGCAGCTTTCCTATACATCATTAGGGCTTGCACCCGGGGGCTTCCTTAAAGCAATTCGCGTATCATACACAACCTCCCAGTATTAATAGTCGTGTATGAATTAATCCAAAGTTAAAAAATATAAATAGGATTAGTTGAGGACAGTTGGGACCCTAATCATAACTCTACAAACTTCCTCAACCATCTCAACCTTCGTAACCTCTCTCTTTCCTCATGTATAAATAGATGGTAGGGGTTGAGGCGAAGGAATCATGAGATACAAAGCAAAGTTATGTGAGTGGTTTTCCTTTATATATCTTGGAGTAGCAGAACTCGGTGTCCTAGGTTAGCAGAGGAGCACTTTTCTAAGATGTTGGGTTGTAATCTCACCTCACTTGTTTATCAATAAAGAGAGTCCTTCTTCCAATATTGTGTCGTTTCACTCTTATATATTGTGATTTATGAATTATCTTATTGTTTCATTATAAGTATGTTATTTTGTTAATCATTGATATAATATATAAGATAATATGTTATTTTGTTAATCATTGATATAATATATAAGATACTGCAGGAAATATATTTCTCTTTACAAGTGATTGGAGATACCCTAGAAGTTGTGGAAGCAATTTGAAGAGAAGAATAAAATCTAGGATCGACCGTCATAAATAAGGTATTCCTAATTTATTCCTATTTCTATTTCAAATTATGAAATGGATAATTGTATGAAAGTTAATTTAGTAAGTTAGTAACCCCAGAAACCATAGGTTATAAGGTTGGGTTTTCCTGAACAACACAATTTCCTTTCTGCAATGATCTTTCCGCAACCATCCTGATCTATTTGATCCATTGCGGACTCTTTCATGGCCATCGATCTGAGATTGGATTATGGATTGCATATTGCATTTTGACTTTTCTCAACAAGTCCTTCCATAATTTCCTTTATACAACTACCTTTCCACAAGATACTTTCTTCACCATTGATTTCTTGCAGACTCTTCCCTGGCCGTTGATCTTTTAGATTAGATGCGGATTGTGGATTGCAAGTTTTCCCAAAATTCTTAAAAGTGCTTCCAAATATTGCTTTCCAAAAGATTTATTATGTACCGTCGATCTCATGTGGATGCTTTCTTGACTGTTGACCATTGGATTGTGGATTATGGAATGCAAAATCACACTTTCATATTTTGGACCTCCGCAATTTTCTTCCGCAACTTTGTTTATGCATTTCTTCCGAACCGTTGATTTCCTTGCGGGTTCACTCATGACCGTTGATCTACAATCAAATGCGGATTTGCGAATATTAATTTTTCTTGTTTGAAAATCATTCACCACCGCCAATCTTCTCAAAATTTTATTCCACAATCTCTCTCGACTGATCTAGACCGTTGGTTCTTTGCGGGTTCACTCCAGACCGTCGAACTACGATAAAATGTGGATTGCATTATAACTTTGTGGATCACTTTGCAACCATATATCTTTTGCATAATTTCTTCTAAGCGTCCAATTTTTTCATTGTCGCATCTTCCAAAAGGTATGGGGCCTAACAGGTCGTCCCAGGATCTAGGTTGGTGAGTTCTCGTGGAGTCCAAGCACCTAGAGCCCCCACAATACCTTTGTTCTATGCATTGAATCACCATAGTGAAGCCGATGCATATAAACACATAAAAATTGAGACACACTGCCATTCGTCTAATCAATCTGTACTATTTGATCACTTGATTGGACGGTTGTTGAGTCTTCGTAATGAATTCTGCTACAGATCCTCATCTCCTCTATCGCTTGCATTGATCGAGCACTACTCATTGAAGTACCTTTCAATTTATGTAATTCCTTTGTATTAAACTAAGTTTACCTTGTAATCATGTTCATTGGTTATTCCTTTTTCATTGATGAACTCTTTTGACATCAATTGACAACTATTTTCAACAAATCCTTAGTCGAGAATGAGACTGATAGGAACATCAGTATTCTACGGTCAAATAATGGCGGAGAATTCACATCGAAAAAATTCAAGGAACTCTGTAGAGAGTCCTAGATTAAGAGGGAGTTGAGCACTCCATACAATCCTCAGCAAAATGGGGTTATGGAATCAAAGAACTGAACCATCATGGAAGAAGCAAGAGCAATGTTACATGACAAGGATCTTCCTATGCACCTTTGGGCGAAGGCAACAAAAATAGTATTGTATGTACAGAACCGTAATCCTCATCGATTACTTGAAAATAAGAATCCTAAAGAGGATTTCTCAGGAGAGAAACCAGAGGTCAACCATTTGAGAATATTTGGTTTCTTAGTGTACATACATATCCCAAAGGAGAAAGGGACCAAGATCAATCCTTCTGGAAGGAAGGGTATGTTCGTAGAATACATTGATAAATTAAAGGCCTACTGAATATACTTCCTAGGATTCAAGAATATTGACGTCAGTAGAGCTGTAACCTTTGATGAAGGAATGACATACTTCAGATCCAGGAGGAAACTTATCTAAGAAGTCAAGGAACCTAAAGAGACGAGAGTCTGAGATATGTAAATTGGAGAAGCAATTCGAGAAGACCATGAAGATCGTGTCATGAAGGAACCACAAGAACCGGTAGAGACAATCCTCGAGAAGTACTCCCACAAGAGGAAACCAACATGGGCACAGGAGATCATACGAGAAGATGAAAGGTATGGCTCTCCAAAATAAATACATAGAGAGAGAAACAGGGTAAATCCCTATAGTAGATATGTGGACCAGTTCAGTGACATCATTGACAGAGAACCTTCCACCTATGAAGAGGCTATAGAAAAGAAAGGATGGAAGGATTTTATGATAGAGGAATATCAGTTGATCATGAAGAATGATGTCTGGGAGATAGTTCTGAGACCAGAGAAGAAGTTTGTCACAAATTCAAAGTGGATTTACAAGATAAAGCATGTTGCAGATGGAAACATCGAGAAATACAAGGAAAGGTTCATAGAACAAGGCTTCTCACAGAAAGACGGAATAGACTATGAAGATACATTTGCACCCATGGAAAGGTACACTTCCATTAGGACCATACTTGCATTGGCAATAGTTATGAAATGGAAAATACACCAGATGGATGTCAAGATAACTTTATTGAATGGTGTAGTCGAGGAGGAAGTGTACGTGGAACAACTATTTGGATTTGAGACACATGACAAGAAGACCCATGTGTGTAAATTGAAGAAGGTCTTGTATGGATTGAAACAAGCACTAAGGATATGGTATAGAAGGATGGATATATTCCTGATGAGCTTGGGCTTTACCAAGAGTAAAGTGGATTCAAATCTCTAGTTCAAGGTGGAATACAGAAGACCAATGATATACCTGCTATATGTTGATGACTTGTTTCCAACAGGTGATGAGGAACTCATTAAAGATGTAAGGACGAGACTTGCTATAGAGTTTGAGATGAAATACCTAGATATGATGCACTACTTATTAAGCATGGAGGTGTGGAAAAGTGCAAATGGGATTTTCCTTGGTCAAGGAACATATGCAATGGATATTCTAAAAAGATTCAAAATCTTGGACTGCAATACAATAACCACACCTACAGAATCTAACTTGAAGCTTCTGAGTGACGATTCATCTGATTCGATTGATGCCACGATGTACCATCAGATGATTGGCTCATTTATGTATCTGAATAATACGAGACCATACATATTCGTTGTGGTGAACACCCTAAGCCAATTCCTGATGAATCCGAGACATGTTCACCTGATAGTTGTAAAGCATGTTCTAAGGTAACTAAAAGGTATAGTTGATTATGGGCTCAAATATGATTTAAATCAGAAGATCAACCTACACGATTATGCCGATTCATATTGAGCCGGTAGCACCATTGACATGAAGAGAACCTCAATTTGTTGCTTCAGTTTGGAATATGGCATGATCTCCTGGTTCAGCAAGAAGCAATCATGTGTGACGCTGAGTACATTCAAGGCAGAGTATGTTGTCGCATGCTCGGATAGTTGCAAGATAGTGTGGCTGGGAAATATATTGTCTGACTTGTTTTATCTCCATTTGGATGTGACTTGTATCTTCTGCGACAATCAAAGTTGCGTGAAGCTATAAAAAAACCCATTGTTCCATGACAAGTTGAAGCACATCGAGATCAAGTTCCAGTATATCAGGGATATGGTGCAGAGAGGAGCAGTGAAGCTCCAGTACATGGAAACAGAGAAGCATATAGTCGATGTGTTGACTAATCCTATATCCAAAGTGAAGTTCGAGTACTGTAGATAAAGAATTGGTGTGATACATATTAAGACCCCTCAAAAGAGGGAGTGATGTGTTTTAGCATAGATAGAGTGACAAGTTGTCTAAGAGTAACATCCTGGAAAATATCATAGCTTTCTCAGACGTAATCTATCGTGCAGGTTATCCTTGGATAATTCTTTACGAAGCTCGTAGGTTATCCTTGGATATAATCAGTCTTGATGTGTTTCTATGCTAGAAATAGTTGATGCATAATATCCCACATGGGAAATGAGATAGGTTGTCTGAGAGGGAAAAGTCCTAGGAAAGCAGGATGCTCAAAAGTAATCAGTCATGTAGGTTGTCCTCGAATGTAAGCAGTCCTAGTGAAGCATGTAGGTTATCCTTGGACGTAATCAATCCTGTGGCAGGTTATTCAAGTGTAAATATGATACCTGGCCTGGTACACAGGTTACTTGAATGTAATAATTCATGTGGGTTTTCTAAGTGTAAAAAGAGACCTAAAGTGGTATGCATGTTACTCAGATTTCATACGCCCCGAAGGTTGTCTAAACATAAAAGATCTTGGACGCGCGTTTTTTCATATGTAATAAGTCCTTGAGGTTGACCTGTAACGTAAAAGGACCTCATGTAGCAGGTTGTTTGGTCATAATTAGTTGTTACATATATATATATCTATATATGTGTTCCCATGTTGAGATGATAATGTCATGAAATACAAGAGGTGCACCTAGGTGGTTCTCCCTTTACTGGTAGAACGCAAGTTGACCGTGTAGAGATGTAATGCATTGAGTGTGCTCCTAGGAAATCCTCACATAGTAGAAGTTGTAGGTTGTCTTAATGATGTGAAAAATATCTTGGCTTACTCCTATGGTGAAATAATGCAAGTGGTTGTTGAGCCGCAAAAACACTACATTTTATTCATCATTAACATACCATTTATCACCTTATTCATATCTTATCCTTCCATAAAATCATTAATATTCACCACTTTCATAATAAATATGGGTTTATATTACCATTTTCCAAATCATTTATTTTTGAGTATCTTGAGTGAATTTATGGTTAATTATTGAGAAAAATAACATATTTTCATTATACTTTAAAGTTGGATGAGTTTGGTGATGTTTACAGGTGTATTTGAAGACTTTAACAAGCTCAAAAGTGACCACCTAGCTTCAGATTCGAATTTCATCTTCTAGATGTGGGCTAACTTCAAGGAGAAGATCATGGGAATGTGGAGAGAATATATCATCCAATATTTGTTGAGGATTTGAAGGGGTGAGTTGTATATTTGTTGAGTATTTGAAGGGATGAGTTGTAGATTTGTTGAGGACTTTGAGGGATAAGTTGAAAGAATAGTGGATTTGTAATTATGATCAGTTATCTTGAATTCATGTATAAATAGGAGGGCTCTCTCCTCATTTTGGTTAGATATTTCTCTAGTGGTTTAGAAGTAGAGAATAGTTCAGAGTTAGTCATAGAATAGATTTCTGATTGTTATGTAATGGAGATGATGCTTAATGCACATCCTTTGATTCTCCCATGTTAATATAGATTATCAGCACTTTCATCTTATGAATTGTTAATGAAGATTTCCAGTCATTTCTTGCTTATGAATTATTAGCATAGGTTTATGTGAGCTCACAAGTTAATGCCGATTTCTTTATAACATTTTATTTTATACAATTTCCTGCTTTCTTAGATCAGATTTATTTCATGTGATTTCCTGTTTTTCTATATTAGATTTATTTTCATGCAATTTCCTGCTTCCATAAATTAGATTCAATTTCAGTTATAGATTAAGTTTAGCAACACTCTGCCCCTACATATATTTTTTCTGTACCTCACAAGTTTACGCTCTCTCCGGGTTGACAATTAAATCGTTGGATATATGTTATAATTTCTTTAATATTTGCACCAACATTTTGGTGTTGTTGCTGGAGAGGTGCTAAAAGGAATTAGAGTTTAGATCGGTAGATAGTCTGTGTTTTTTACACATAAAGGGGGAGGGGAAATGATAAGATGCAAAGATGACTTCACTACGAAATTTCCATGGTGTAACAACCAGACACATCCACTTTAGTGGGTTGCCATAAAGCCTTGAGTGTTTTCTGCAAAGTGTTTATTTTTCTGCAAGTTCTTTCATTTTCTGTAAATGCAAGTTTGTTTTATGCAAGTTTTCATTTTTCATTTATAATTTTATAGTTTAAAGTTTGGATTGCTTTCGTTTTTGGTCGCTTTTATTTCATACTAACTTGATTTAATTTTGTATATGTTCATTTTTGTTTTATACAAATTTTTGTGCACTTTTTTATTTTTCAGTTTTTTTTACTAACTCATTTTGTACTGTTTCTGCATTTGTTATGTACTCATTTTTTCATCCCTTTTCCTTTTTTTCCATTTGATTTGATTTTAGTTTTACGATGAGCATAAGCTTAGAGAAGCTCACTTAGATCCTAGAAAAAATTGGGATCTCCTCTTCTTTGGAAGAGGAGATCTTGACAGCAGTCAAGGATGAAATCACTCTTCCTGAAGCGAACAATGAAGAACCGACATTTGAAAAATCCTACATATCAGATGAAGAACACTTGTTCGAACTGGAGATTGAAGAGGATTACGAAGGGATCTCGGGTGATCATCATGCAAATGAAAGATGCATCGAACACAGGTTCCAAGTAAGTATTAGGTTAGATCAATTTTGTTTTTGTTTTTATATTGTTAATTTACATTTACAATTTGAATATATTAGATTTCATTTTGTAAAATCGTATGTAAATATTCTTTTACCTGCTTTTACATGTATGGTTCCACTGGAAATTTCACTACACTTAAATGATTGACAATTCCAATCACAGTAAAGTAGGTAGGTTTTAGCTCTTTTCAATTAGCCTGTAGAATGCTTTAATTTTCTTTAATGTTTCTATTTGTTGAAATTTTTTATTTTTAATAGTCTTAATTATTAGTGTTTTTATTTTTATTTTTGTTAGGAATTAAAAAATAATTTCGATATTTTAAATCTAAAAATTTATGAAATCTTTATCTCTTTCCATTTCCATTTTCACTTAATAAATTTTCTAATCATATTAGGAAGAAAAATGCATTAGGATTTAAGTTTCTTCTAAACCTATGAATAATTAGAAAATAAAATAAATAAACTAATAAAAATATAATAAACTAATAAATAAATCTATAGACTAGTTTTAGTTTTATAATATTTTATGTTTTAATATTAGTTTTTAAAATAAAAATAAAAAATTTCTAAATAAAATAAAAACCCTTTGATTCATACCTATTTTTTTAACTTCGTTGAGAATAAAAAAATCTATTTTGCAATACTTTAAAATAAATTTTTTTTTTTAAAAAGAATATAAAAAGTTTTTATTAAAAATGGAATATATA